>JAEIFT010000496.1:0-193176 GCA_018904225.1 Lordiphosa mommai | reverse complement strand
TTTATTTTAACAAATTAAATCTAGTATACAATACTAAACTTAATAATAGTTTAACGAGCACTAGCTACCAGGACCTTCGACTCGCAATTTTGGGCTGGGACGCCGTTATATATTAAGTTTGGATTCTTTAATGAAATTGTATATTTTATAAATATTTCGTTCTGATGCTATGTCTAAATAGTTGGATGGGAGCTGTGCTCCGAAAAGATCAACCCTAATGCTCTCTAGCTTTCGGCAGAAGTCCAGAATGTGAATTGTGGTTAAGTTTTCCCCGCAGAGTGGGCAAGGAGGCCGTGTCGTACCGTTTAGTAGGTGTTGATGTGTACATTCAGTGTGTCCGATGCGCAGGCGGATAAAAGTTCCACATGCTCTTCTCCATAGATTGGCGGGAAGTAGGATTTTTGAGCAGCTTGGGTTTATCAGAGTGTATCTGTGGATAAAGAGTCCCCATGCAGTCTGTTTCTTTTTGTTAAGATGTAGTATAATTAGATTTCTAATATCCTTTGCGTTGATGGGTGTGAATAGAATGGGTACTGCGGATCTTATGTCGTTAGCAGCCTTGTCGGCAAATTCATTGCCAGGGATCCCTTGGTGACTGGGAGCCCAGAGAATGGTGATTTTTTTTTGATGAGTCGTAGTTAGGTTCCGTATTTCCTGGACAGTGGGGTCGCTATGATCCCAGTTCTGTAAAGCTGATATGGTCGAGAGACTATCAGTGCATATAACAAATAACCCCTTGTTGTTGGCAGCATAGTGACAGGATTTCAGTATGGCAAACGCTTCCGCTGTGAAAATAGAGTTGTATGGAGGGAGGGATCCTCCAGAGATGATAGTGTTGGCGGTGTCGACAACGGCGAAGGTGGTGGCATCAGCTGTTTTAGAGCCGTCTGTGTAGAGCCAGGTTTTATTTCCGAGCTTTTCTTTTTCGCATAAAAAGCGGGCCTGGAACTCTGAGCTGCAGGTCTTGCTTTTGGCCGAGTTGTACAGGTTGATATTGATGTTAGGGTTTTTGCGGGACCAGTATGGAGGCGATTTGATGGAGCGATGTGAATTAGGCAGTGGCAAGCCGAGCTGTATGCTGTAACTGGCGCAACGCCTGAGGGTGGAGAGACATTTATACTTGCGAGTTTGTTTGAAAATGTCAGAGAACTCTTTTTTTAACAGGCGGTTAGATGTTGTGTATAATTTTGGAATAAGCTGCATGGTCGACTCTTCAATACGCTCCGGAATGCTGGGTAGTACCGATTCTCCCAATATGCAAGCTATGGGAGAGGTGGGGAATGCGTTAATTGCGCGGCGAACAGCACCGTGGTATGGAGATTGTATTTTTTTGATGTAGGACTTTGCGCACCATCCAAAGATTGGGAGTCCATAATCAATTTTAGAGAGCATTAAGGCACGGGTGATGTTTATAAGAGTATTTATGTGTATGCTAGTGTATTTTGAAGAAAGGAATTTTATAATATTAAATCGAGTTTCTAGCTGCTTTCTAAGGTTAATACAATGCTGCTTAAAGAGATGCCTTGAGTCGAAGGTTATGCCCAGAATTTTTAGATGATCTACATTTTTAATACATTTGTTCTTAAAGTCTATATTAGAGAAGTTACATCGGTGTTTGCGGCAAATGTGTAGTAGTTGACATTTTTCAATAGCAAGTGAGGCACCCGAAAAGGCTCCCCACGATTCTACGTCCTGTAAGATATCGGTAAATTTGTTCTTTACTGTGTTCAGGTTTTTAATTTTAGTAAAAATTATGGCGTCGTCGGCGTAAATTGATACTTTGATATCTCTATGCCTTGACAAGATGCTGTTAAGTTCTTCGAAAGCTATCATAAACAGAACTACGGATAGTGGAGAGCCTTGTGGGATTCCGTTAAACAGATTGTGGGTGTTTGAAGTATTGTTGTTGACCCGAACCCTGAAGGTACGATTGATCATAAAGGCCTTTATAAGGTTATAAAGCCTTGGACCAACCCCCCAGCGCTCGAGACGACAAAGTACTGCATGTAGCCCCACGCGATCGAAGGCTCTTTCAAAATCCGTCGCCAGAATGGAGACGTGATTTTTTGACGAAAGTGCATTCGACACGAAGTGTTGGATGCGCAACAATGCGTCCATTGTGCTGTGTTTCTGCTTAAATGCTACCTGGTTATGCGAGATTAGATTGTGGCGGGTGATGAACCACATCAGTCTTCGAGCTATAATTTTTTCAATCGTTTTACCTAGGCAGGATAGTAGAGATATCGGACGAAAGCTGTTAATTTCGTGGGGTTTTTTGTTTGGTTTTGCTATTGGGACTACTACTGCTGATCTCCATATGTGAGGGTAGGTACCAGAATCGAGCATGGTGTTGAATAACTCCAGAAGTTTTGTTTTTAGAGTGGGTGGAATATGCTTCAGCATGGGGTATGATATTCTGTCAGCACCTGGGCTTTTTCCTTTTGCACTTGCAACTGCTGATTCGATTTCTACAAGTGTAAATTTGGCTTCTAAGTATCTTGCAGAGGCAGACAACGCGGTAGGTTGGTAAGTTTGTGTCTGATAGAGATTTTTTTGTTGTAAATATTCGGTTGAGAAGTTGGAGTCCGCAGAGTACTTTGACCAGGCTTGGCCAAACTCCTCTGCAATTTGGTGGGAGCAGGTAAGCAGGCCTGAGTCCGTTTTGATATATTTTAGTGGTGATGGTGGAACACCTGCTAATCGCTTTACGTCGGTCCAAACTTTTTTCGAGGTAGAAAGAGGAGAGATTCGAGAGGTGAAGTTGTCAAGACAACTTCGTTTGGCCGAAAGTACAGCCTTTTTAAACGTAGCATTGGCTTTTTTGTATTTTATTAGAGCAGAATTTGTCATACAGGATTTATATTTGTGAAAAAGGTTCTGTTTTTCATCTCTTAGCTGCTGGAGAGTGTAGCTCCACCAGGGAACTTTTGCTTTGTGTCGCACACGTTTGGTTTGTGGAATACTGCAGTTAGCAGCAGCTCTTATGCACTTTGTTAATTTAGCTACTTGGTGATTAAGGCATCCACTGGACCAGTTTTCTGCAAATTCCTTGCATTTGATTTCAAAGAGTTCCCAGTTTGCTTGATCAGTTTTATACTTTGGAAGAGGTGGCGAGTTGTCAGGACTAAATTGAGTGAGAAGTTGGATAATTATAGGAAAGTGGTCACTGCCATGGGGGTCACCCAAAATTGACCAGCTACACCTATGAGCAATTTGAGGTGATACCATTGAGATATCAACATGAGTAAAGGTATTGTGAGTTGAGAGATGAGTGGCAGAGCCATCGTTAAGGATAACTAAGTTTTTTCCGCCTATTGCACGTTCAATGCTTTTGCCGCGAGAATTCGTTTTCGCGGAGCCCCATAAAGAACTCCACGAATTAAAGTCACCTAACAGTATAAGTGGTCCGGTAATTTGGTTCAAAATGTTAGTAATTTCGCTGCTAGTAAAACCTTGGCTAGGCGGGATGTAGGTGTTTATTATGTTATAAACCCTGTCCAGGTTTAGTTGTAGGAGGGAGCAAAGAATGTTGGAGTTGATAAAGTTGTGCGTATGGGGAATGTGCCTTTTAATAAGCACACCGATCCCTTGCTTGGCCGATGTGTTTTGAGGGAGGTTGTAGAAGTAGCCTGTATAAGCCTTGGGGCAGATGAAATTTTTAAAGTTGTGTGACAAGTGAGTTTCCTGCAAACATAAAACATCTGGCGAGTGGTCTTTTATAAGAAGTGTAAGTTCATTGTAGTTATTGAATATACCATTTATGTTCCATTGTAATATTTTAATAGACATTGTAAATTTTATAAAAGATGTTTTATGTTTACAGTATAGCGATATATCAATGGAGAGAGACCTGACTAAGAGTCAAGATTTTCCATTGATGTATCTGAATCTTCGGATTTATTTTCTATTGAAGAATTAGGGTTGTAAGAGTAAATTGTTTCGTGTGAATTATTTGTGTTGTTTTGGTTGTTTTGTTGTAGAGATTCTTGTGCATCTAACATAAGAGCACTAGATTTTTGGAGGTGGGTTTTAATTGTGTTTTGAGTCTTTTCGTAAGAGAGTGACATTTGTGAAGAGAGGGTGGAGACAGATGGTACTGCCAAAGGGGTCTGAGAGTCTGCAATGACAGGCTCTCTGAGAGGTTCTTGCTTATCGCAATTTGTTGTGGAATTGTTTGTTTTGATTGCCGAAGAGGGCGAAGTTGGCTGATTTGCTGCGATCGCAGCAAAGGTGGTTGAGGAGTTAACTGTAATGTTGGGTTGTTGTTGTTTTAGTATTATTCGTGCTTCTCGCAAACTGCACTTTTTCGTTGTTTTTATTTTAAGAATTTCTCTCTGTTGTTGGTATTTTGGGCATGATGAAGAGGAAGCGGGGTGATCGCCACTACAGTTAGCACAGAATGTGCGTGTGCATGGCTCGGGGAGGTGGGGAACCAGATTACATGTAACGCATGTGGCTGGGTTTTTACAGTGCTTTGCTGTGTGACCTAATAGCTGGCATGCCTTGCACCTCATCGGGTTGGGTATGTATTCCCTTACCTTGACGGTGTGCCAGGAGATCTCCAGTTTGCTGGGTAAGCTGTAAAGGTCGAAGGTGATCAATATAACACCTGTTGGTTTTGCGTTGCCATCAATTATTCTAGAGAACTTGAATATGGAGTGCACGTTCTGGGACTTAAGCTCTTCAATTATTTCTTCATCGGGAACATTGATGAGGTATGGCGCGTATATGGTGCCCTTAACGAAGTTAAGGGTATCATGTAGTTTGCACTCAACATCGCAGATGCCAGACAAATGGGTAACTTTGATGAATTTTTCAGCGACTTGCTTGGATTTTACCAACATTAATAGGTTTCCATCGCGGAGGGTAGAGATCGATATTATGTCTTTGCTTATGATATTCAGGGCTCGATGTACTGCGAAGCAGGAGAATTCTGAAATGGGTTTGTCGGTATTTTTGGAGGCAATGATTATGAATCTTGGATTTTGTTGCGTTGATTCAGGCAATTCAGGGAATTCCTCTGGAAATTTTTGGTATGATCGTTTTTTCTTAGCTTTGGGGCTAACGCTGAGACTAGCAAAGCGGTTATCCCCTAAATTGGGTGGCCCTGGGGCCATGATTAGCAAATTAATTGCTTTTGCACTGGGTTTTGCCAAAGGCGGGTGGGTAACGAAAATCAAAAATAAATAAAAGATGAACACTGACGATAGATAAGGCACAGGTCCCCACACTAAAAAAAAAAAAGGCGGAAACGAATTTAATTTTTATTTTATATCAAACTGATACTATAACTTACTATTTCTTCTTATATCTATACACTGAGATAGGGAAATTCTAATACAAACGAAATCAAAACTGTCTACAAATTATGGTTAAAAAATAAAGTCAAGTTGTCGAATCAATAATAGATATTATTAAAAGTTAGGATAAAACTGTTACTACGTTTATGCACAAATAAAAATATCATGATTTTTGCTCTCTTCCAAGTATGCTGTGATATATAATTATGGAAATATTTTTTTTAGAGCCTTAACACTAATTATATGTATGATGCTGCCATAACTGACCATAAATTATCTCGCTAAAATAAATAATTTTTAAAGAGTATAAAGTTTGCATACTTTGAGGGGCAAAAAGCATGTATATTAATAGCATCAACGTATGTAGAGGGAATTTAAAACATGATTTAAGGCAAGCTTGAAACAGATGACTTAAATATTTATAATGAACTGTAGAGCTAATTAATGCCCCATATTTACTTACTTCCAAATACAAAAGCCGGCTGACTGTTTATTTGTTGAAAATTGCCTTTACCTAATACACATATTAAAGGACCTTACTCTTTTGTGCTTTAGGCATGCGTTTCCATTCGTCCGCAACCACAAAGACTGCGACAACCCAACCCAACCAAGTGGTGACAGTGTGCGCAAAGCGTTAATTCCATTAATTTACGCCTAATTGTTATGGCCGCCCGAGGTGCAATCAACAAACTGCTTGGCCGAGCAAATGTTTTCTTGATAAAAAGAAAAACAAAAACAATTTTGCAAGAGCCCGTGTCTTCCCCAGGGGGGAAAATGTCCAACAGCGACACGTTTAGCCAAAGAACCAACTTGGTTGCCATGTCACTTACAGGGCCATTGACGGGCCATGCGGTTGGCCAGGCAGTCAACTTACCTACCTTGGTCATTTCGCAGTTCAATAACCCATTTCTTCTGCAAAAAAACACACACAAAAATTGTTCCCAAAAACAAACGACAACAATTTGAGTTTGAATTTCAGTTCGAGCGGCCAATCCACAAAAATGGCAAACAATTCGCTTTTATGGCCCAACAAAAAACGAAGTAACCGTTACGCGGATATCCTTGAGCCCCTTTTAACCTCCCCCGCCTTATACCCCCTGCCCAGCAGTGGCAGACGATTTTCTTGGTACACGCTTTTGTTGAGCAATTTTATGTGTCATTCGAAAAGTTTGCAGTTATTGTAGCTGATAATTTTGTTGACAGCAGCAAACGTCCGATTCGATTTTGAACAGTATCATGATGTCAAAATTCAGCTGCAGACAGATTGACCTTATTCTTGAGCTGACACACACAAGTTTGCGTAGCGATAATTTCATTTTGCTAATCGCACGATTAAGTGTAAGTCAGTTGCAGAGGAAAAGGGAAATAACTTTTGGTTTGTTGTGGAAGGGACTTGGAATAGTCCAAGAAATATCAAGTGACGCCCTAAGTACTACAAAGCCAACCGAGCCTGGAATCCAGTCTAAATGGCACACACAGTTAGAAAAAGTTAAAAAGTTTTTTTTTTTTTTGTAAGTTTATTAACTTGATTGCCACGAGCGATTTAAGAGTGGATGCAGAAGTAAAAGTTCATTTTGTGTGTTTGCTAAACATTTTTTTTTGATAATTAGGTACACAGCGAAAAAAAAGATCAAGATGAATTTCATCTTTGCTGGTTAAAATTATACAAAATATAAACAGTCTCTTAGACGTTTGCATAAGCGTGTGAGTTGGCTGACTGTCTTGAGACGTCATTTCATTCGAGTTAAGTGCAAGGTTCCGAGTTCGATCCCCAGACAAAGCCAGTGTTGATTTTTAATAGAAAAAATAGAAGGCTAACATCGGCTACGCCGATGTTTAAAATACCCTTGCAGTTTTGAAAGACGCTACCATTGATGACAGAAAAAATTTTCTGACTAGAACCAGTTTTTAGACCGATCGTTCCTATGGCAGCTATATGCTATAGTCATCCTATTTCGATAAATTTTTCCAGAATTGTGCGGAAGTACATGAAACTAATATATACCACGATTGGTGATGCAACGATTTAAAACAAAAAAGTTTTTCTCACTAGAACTAGTTTTTAGACCGACCGTTTATATGGCAGCTATATGCTATAGTTATCCGATTTTGATATTTTTTTCCAGAATTGTGTGGATGTACATAAAACTAATATATACCATGATTGGTGATGCTACGATGGAAAACAAAAAAGTTTTCTCACTAGAACTAGTTTTTGGACCGATCGTTCCTATGGCAGCTATATGATATAGTCATCCGATCCGGCCGATTCCGACAAATGTGCAGCGTATTTGTATTTAAAGACTTTTTGCAAAGTTTGGTCAAGATAGCTTTAAAACTGAGGGAGGAGATAGCATAGAAACAGACGGACAGACGGACAGACGGACAGACGGACAGACGGACGGACGGACGGACAGACGGACAGACGGAAATGAACTCAGCTCGTCATGCTGATCAAGAATATATATACTTTATGTGGTCGGAAATGCTTCCTTCACTGCGTTACAAACATCGTGACAATTTTAATATACCCTCTGCAAGGGTAAAAAAATATGAAAATTACCATTTTATATCATTTTTTTCTCTGTGTATTTTCATTCTTGGAATTTCTTTTCAGATTGGACCATTATGACCAAACTGTTTCCACAATTTAGTAATAGCTGGACATGTGTATGTGTAAACTTGCACGTACATTTTAAAACATTTTGAAATGCAAGAAAATTAAATTATGGAAACAATCGTTTTGCCTTAATTGCGTTTTTCATTGGAAATGTAAATGTTTTAGATGTTTGCCGGAACAAATTCAAAGCGATGCAATTTCCACGAACTTTTAGTAGAATTGAACAGCATGCTGTATTTTAACTTCCTGGAAAACCCGCTTAAGCTCTAAAACTGAAATTCCTTGAAATTCTAGATTGGCCACAAAAATTAAACACTAAGCTGAATGCAAACTAAGTAGTTTAATTTTTTTTTTAACTTTATGCTGAAACCCTTGAATTCATTGGGTAAGCTGTTTATATAATAATAACTTTTTTCTCTATTCTGTTTGTTTTGTTTTTGTGCAGATTTATGACTGCCACATGAATCGCCCTAGCGTTGAGTAGAGCAAATTGTGAGCTGTGAGTAAAAGAATTTTTGTTATTATGACAGCATTCTTTGGTCAGTATATCAAATTCCTGGAAAAATGGCCGTCAGTGAAAGTGTAATGGAAATTAATTTCTCGAATTCTACCTCCACTGCGGATTTATATGATAAAAATGTTTGTTTTGACTGGATAAATTGTTAATATGCTTGGGTATACGGTGCATCACTGGTTATGCTGTATAGTTAAGTCAAGAACAATAAACATACAATTTTGCCATATTGTTGTTTGCCATAAAGTGAAATGGTGCATACTGGAATAATATGTTCTTACTGATAAAAGATCGAATACCAATTTACAGATTACAAAAGTAATAAAATGTGGAAAAGTCATAGCTAATGACGGACAGTAGTTTGAGAAAAAAAAGTTGAAATTTGTTGCCTTGTGTTATCAGTACACAGAAAAAAAAAACTGTGCCATTCGGGCTCAACTCAACACCAAACGGGCTCAATAATGGGTTGATCCCGGAATGGCTTAAACTGACCCCTAGTCGGGATAGTCGCCCGATAAAAGTTCAAAAAATTTAGAACGCCCGAGAGAGATTTTTTTTTTTCTTATAAATTCGCATATATATTAATAATTGTATATATTTGTATTCACTTAAGACTTCTATAATTTGAAGAAACATATATAAATAAATTAATAAGAACTTACTTTAACTTGCCTTGTCTGGGAATCGAACTCGGGACCTCGGGACTGAAGAACGTCTGCGTCTCAGCGCACTCGACCGCGCCGCGCTTGCCAGACTAGGCACCCAATGACATACAAGAGCGTTTGCTCCAGACGACAAAAGAGAGAAGCCAAGAGAGCGAATTTGCTGTTGCTCTCAGCTTGTTCGCTCTCTCACTCGACATTTAAGCCCGAATCGGATTAAAAACAATCCCAAACGGGATCAATTACGGATAATCAATCCTAAACGGGCTTAAAAATTTGAATCCTTCCGTCGGGATTAAATCAAGCTTTTTCGGCTTAAAAATATTCCGGCATTTTTTTTCTGTGTAGACATCGGATTTTATGCACTTTTTTAAATGAAGTCGGGTTGATGTGAAATTTTGGATTTATACTAATAAAAATATCTACTTTTTAAAAACTGCATATCCAATATATGTTTTTTTGCATATTTTGCATAAATATTAAATTTTAGTAAAAAAATGCAAATATGCAAAAAATATGCAAATATGCAAAAAATATGCAAATATGCAAACAAATATGCAAATATGCAAACAAATATGCAAATATGCATATATAACTTTGACTTATGTTGATTTTACACACTTGTAAAGTGTGTATATATTTTGCCAGAAGTTTGAAAGGCATAAAATTCTCATTTTCTTCATCAGGACGACGAGCTGAGTATACCGAAAGTGAACCGATTAAAACTGGGAACCGAGACTAATTTTTTAATTTTCTTAAGTACTTGAGTATTGTTCAGGACAGTTTTTATTGTAATTATTGTAACAATATATAATTAAGTATTTAGCTAAATTATCTATTGAAAATTTTTGGCGTTTTTCTGAAAAAATAAGCTTGTAGGCCGAAAAGCTGCGTTCTACATCGCACGATGTAAGCGGTGCATATTTGAATTTAAATATGTCAGCCAAATGAATTTTTCCAGCGTCAATTAGTTCAGAATTATAGTTTACAAATATTTCATTCAGTTTTTCAAAAGAGCCATAGTCCGGATTCCGTTGCAATATGTCCTGTAGTTTCTTGCGTAATTTTACTCCTAAATCTTATTCAACATCATTGACTACGTTTTTAATTTCATTAAAAAGCTTAAAGGTGCTTGTTAACTCCATATTTCTTTATTCAATTGCTGCGATATTTTTGGGTATTCTCTCAAAGTGGTGTTTTATAAAAATTAGATTTGTGCGTAGTGTTGGGTTATTGATCACTTAGTCTTTAAAGATATTTTTCTCAACACACAAATTTAAAAAAATTTACAGTAATTTTTCTCGCTATTTTTTTCTGAGGGGGCGCCGAGATCAGTTTTGTGTGTGCACTTCTAGATATATAGTTTAAATATTTGTTTCTCAGTGTATAATTTTTTTCTTATTTTTGCTAATGTCGAGTTAAAAAAATGCAAAAAAATGTTTCTTCCAGTTGTTGTATATTATTTTTGCATTGCCTGCCCTTCTGTTAGAATTTGTTGCACACCGATGGTCTAAAATATAGAATTTCATAAAAAATATGTTTTTGCATATTTGCATATAAAAATATGCAAATATGCAAAATATGCAAAAATGTTTTGAGCGCATCTCGATCGTTTTCCAATGAAAATAATATGTGTGCAATCAGAACTTAAATCGGACAAGCGGTTCAAAATATGCAAATATGCAAAATCCGATGTCTAGTTATTTACGTCTAGTTTAGTTTTTTATAAATTCTATTTTAAATCAAGTAGCCTTTTGACTGTTCCTATACACATTTTGTGTATTAATCTAGTTGTCCTCCCTTAAATTAAAATTTTATTTCGGCTTAAACAGGCCAAAACTTGGCCAAAAGAGCTTTTATAAATGCAACAAAATTTACATAATTGGAGAACAAGTTTGGCCATACGCTTGGGATATTCAAATATAAATAAAAAAAAAACCGAACATGCTTAAAGTGAATTATTTATTTAAGAATATTACTATAAATCGTAAACAGTCTGATTTTTAAGTCCAATTCTGACCCTATCGGCTATAATTATATTTCATTGATATGTGCTCTGTCGGATAGACACCAAAGTAAAATAAGTTAAAAGAGCATTAAATTAGTTTTTCCACCATATCCTGGGACCAAGAACCGATGGAGCTAAACTGAAGCCAGTTTTGGAATCATTTTGGTGATCTGTGTTATTTATGAACCTTAAATGGGGTTTTTTTTTTTAGAGTGGGGGAAAAATTTTTTTTAAAAAAAAATCAATCAACCCTAATATGCATAAACTGGATATATGATATATATGTAGTTTTTTATATGCAGATGCGCGAAACTCTGGATTTCACTAATTATTTTAGAATCAGTCTGCTCTTCCTAATCGACAGCTAAAATTTCAGTTTGATCTGTTTATTTTTTTATCAATCAATTCTGCTGGTTTCGAAATATGTGCAGCTTAGATAGAAAACCAGGCCAAATGCAAAGCTGCATTCAGATAGCTTTAAAACTGAGGGAGGAAATTGAATAGAAGCCGACAACGGATATCGATATACAGAAATAACAAAATAAAATTCTCAAGTAATCACATGCAGCTGAGTTTCAGCTGCCCCGTTTAGGTAGTGCATCACTCAAGGTTTATAAAGTTCACATTTTCCACTCTTATTTGACTTTTGCCTTTATAATTACATTTTTATTTCATATCATTTATCCCCCAAACACACACACACACTCACACCCATGACTGTAATTTCATGTTTCGCCCTTTTGGCATAGCAATCAACGCCCTCATTCATTTTCTTTCAGTCCTAATCAAAAAAAAATTGTAAGCATTTTGAAATCCTACTCAAACAACCATCCACCCGCGTATCAAATGAATCTAAATTCCTTGTTTCATTCAATTTAAAGGCGCGCCTGTCATTCGGTAACCTTAACTTGGGCAATTTTCTGGGCTCCACGCCCACAAATTCAGCGAACTAAACCACCCAAAGTGTTGCAAGAGGCCAAACCGCTGGAAATGGTTTTTGAATGCGAAATGACTGAGCCACATTGTTTCCACTTTGGAGCACTCCCAGGAGATTGGCTAAATGTCAAACTACATTTTAACAGAGGAAGGGAGGGAGCGATAGGCACAAGAGAATTTCGCCCCCGACAGTGCCAAAGATAAACAGACTCCCTGCCGCTTGGGTAAGCTAGCAAGCTGGCTGGCTAAACAGTTGCATCCCACTCAATGAGCTTTTGTCGCAACTGCAGTGTGTGTGTGTGTTACCCACACCCACAACAGTTTTCGTTCGATGTGAGATGCTACACTGATGGCTTTTTGTGGTTGTTTCCTGTGTTCGCACAAAATATGACAAGCCTGTAAGTATGCTATAGTTTTTTTGTCCAGAGAAATTGAGTTTGTTGTTGTAAATGTTGTGGCATTACCAAACAGCCATAAATCATTTAGCCAAAACTTTGCCAGTATTGCAGTCTAGTTAAGTCGGAAATAAACAAACGCAAGGCCTACAGAGTTCTATACAGCAGGTTTCTATATTCGGCTTATGCTTTAAAGGGTGGGAGCTGCTTTCTTTTGGCACAAACTTATTAAACTTAACTTATGTGTAAAGATTTTTTACAAAATGCCTGCCATTTGAGGAGAACAGCTTTATATAATTTTTGTACCTCTCAAGCAGCCCCTCAAAATGACTCCAAATTCTCGTCAATGGCTGACAGCCTATCCGAAAAGTAATACCAATTCGAATTGGTAAACTTATCACGCAATTAGAGCCGCCGCACACCTGGCCATAAATTATGGCCAAGCACTGAAAAAGTAGGTAACAAAAAAAAATTAAAAGCCTTACGAAAAACGGAGGCAGTTGTTGGAGAAAATGTGCCAAAATTATGTGTAAGGCGATGGCAAGAACTTTGCACTTCCCTTCCCCCCCAAATACAAACAACAGCAACACGGTGCGTATGATTAATGCGTTACAATAAAAGATGATTTGTTTTCGGCTCTGCCTGTTAACAATATGCCAAGCAAATGTGAAAAGTCAACAGCCGAGGCACACAAAAACCAAGCTGCATGGCCCCCAAGTGGCTTCTGGAATTCCCAGGTGTACTCGCATACACACACACAGACACAGATACCTATTGTGGCTAACTGTGCCGCATGTAAATTGCCTGTGAGCGCCCTTTTGGTTTTGCGGTTCTGTTGATTGGTGTTTAGGCGAACACAAACAGAAAAAACGAAATGAAATTGAGCCATTTTCTGTTGAACGAGAAAAGCAAATCAGGCAATAAATAACCAGGAAACCGAAAATGAATGCGAATATGTCGCATTCATGTCGCTCTATAGTTGAACGTTAAGTAGGTGAAGCCTTTTCGACGCACACGCACAACTGCGCAAACAATTTGGTAATATAAATGTTTTCGTGAGCAAAAATGTTGTTTTCTAAATTGAACAAAAAATTTGTGAGTCCATATCAATTGAATTGAAGTACCCTTAAGTTTTTCGTTTTATTTAGCTAACTTGTTGGTCCATTATTATATATACCCGAAAATGCAGAATTGAACATGTCTTTTGGGAAGAGAGTTTCGACACTCACATTTAAAGCCTTGGTGTTTACACAAAAATGGTATGGAAAATACTAATGGAAAAGGTTATATTTAATTTACTACATTTTCCTATCGATAAAATACTGTAGAGTTGTATACCTGATTTAGTTTGCAGATGAACAGTTGCGTTTATTGGTGTAAAAGATGTTTAAATCACGAAACAGAAACCAGTCTGTCATCGAAAATTTAATAAAAATTGAGTTATATTTAAATCTTTCAATAGAGGAAACAATTAAACGAATCCTTTGAGTTTTCAATTTAAAAATATAATTCGTTCAAGCGACCTTGCTGAGAGTTTCTTAAAAAAAACGGCCAAGAAAAGGCATTATATTTAAAGTTGAATACCCACCATTCTTGTTGGTTCAAGCAGCTCACATACAAAAAAACTGCAATTTGCACATCACAAGTGGTTTTTGCACACATCAAAGGCATTCTTTTACAACTTTTATGATGATTTTGTACCACACTTTTCCTCGTGTTTGTTATGATGGCTCAAAAGGCACCAAATTTAACAAGGAAAATTTACTGAACAAAATTTACGCAGGTGAATATAATTTTGTGGCTGCCACTTATTTCAATAAAACATTCCCAATGTTTCATAAAACACAAATTCAGACTGATAAGAAACACCAAGAGAATGTTACCGAATTTACGATAATCTAAGAATAAAAATATAAAGTCCAGAAAAGCGCGTTTACATGTCTTAGCGGCACCTTTAGCACGACTTAACCATACTTTACCTTCTACTACTAGCCCTTGTACACTCCCTTTCAAAGTAATAGACTCAATGAATTTATATAAAAATTGTTTTCAAATTTTGTCAACTGTTTTTATCGATCAATGAAATTGACTTAAGTCCTTTAAGTAAATATAAATGATTTAATATATAATTTGAAAGTTCATGATATTTAAATCTCGACTAATAAGGAGTGTAGACACTCGACTGGACTTTAAAAACAGATTTTGAAAAATACCGGCCAAAAAAAGTATCGTTTTAGTCTAAATAGATGTCAAAAATAGTTTGCTTGCAATCGAACAATATTTATGTAAATAGTATGCTTCGTTAATTCATACAACGTTTATGCACAAATATAAAATCATGATTTTTGCCCTTCAAAGTATGCTATGTTTATGAATATAAATAATTAAGGAAAATATTTATTTTTTAGTAGCCTTAGCACTTATTAGTATACAATTGCAAAGTGGATTAAGTAATATGCTACCCCATAACTGACTTTAAATTATCTCGTTAATAAATAATAATTGAAGTTAATAAAGTTTGCATACTTTCAGGCGCAAAAAGCATGCTATTTTTTTATAATCATAAATGTAGTATCTGTACCAAGGGTAAGATATGGGCTGATACTCGTTACCTTAAAATTGGTTAAATAGGTTATCATTCAGTTGAGCAAATCATTATGTTGAGCACGACAGAAATTGGCATTTTCGACCCTTTATCAGCATCAATGAGCATGTCGATATAGCCATGTCTGTCTATCCGTCTCTCTGTCCTTCTGTCTGTTAGTCAGACCGTCTGTATGTCCGTTTGTCTGTCCGTCTGTATAAACGCATCAATCTCGGAAACTATTAGAAATAGAGCCACGTGCTGAGGAATGTAAGAAGGTGTATTTCATACATACGGTATTAGATTTGGAAAGAAAGAAAATATTGATTAAGTTTAACAGAAATTGTAACAACATGAGGGAGCTCTAAAATGTCATTCATTTCATTGAAGAACTTTGGATATCAGATTTCGGAAAATGTACCTTAAAGGGATATACGCAGTTTTATGATTAAAAAACGTTTGTTTTTGGGCCTTACAACTGCGTATAACCCCTTAAGGCCGCACGAAGAATTTGTGTGGTGGCGTGGACTGGACTTAGTTACAGAATTATGCGATTAGAGATTTAGTGTATAATTTCTGGTTTATTTTAAATTGAAATATAGATTTTTTAGGTTTATATTTTAACATGAGAGATTCTATTTATTTATATTTCATTTTTACATATGAAATCACATGTTAGCACATGGCTGAACGATATGGTATCTGGGGACGACCCAGGAAGTCAGGTGTATTAGGCAATGTGTAAAGGGTACGAGGTGGTGATCGACTAACGGTTTGTCAAACTTTCTGTTTTTATTTTTATTTTGTAAACCTTTAAGCTTAATTACTAGAAATGAACTTAAACTCATCTCTCAAAAATAAAAACTACATTTACTACTACTTGAAATGAATACAATCCAAACGTTTGGGTTTCCTTTGGTCAAAGCAAAATCTGCAATTAAATAAGCGACTCGCCATAAATATTGTAGTTATTAGTTTTTATGGCTGCTCAGTCATTTTTCATGCTGACTCATCGATATTATCTATCCCAGTTGTCGCCATACCAACAGGTTGTTTCTGAAAATAACAAAATCAAGGCCAAGGAGTTTACGTCATCATTCGAATGAGTCAAAAAATATAAATGCGTATACAAACTGAGACAAGAGAACTTTTTTTAATAATCTGCAATATCCATAAATGGTGAATCACCATGAACAAAGCCTGCAGACAAAATGGTTCGTTGGATCTCCGACATTTATGTTAATGGGCTATGAGTCCATCCAGACACACTCACACTCACACCCACACACAAAACTGTAAGGACAATACATTCAATTATCAAGGAGCTGTTCCCATTTTGCTCTCCCTGTCACAGCCAGCAGCAGTTTACATAAATGGCTTTTGTAGAAGACTGGAAGTAGCACTCGAACTAGAACCTCCGACTGCTGTTGTTAACCATCAATTACATAACACGACAAGATGAAGGAGCAATGGAGCAACATCACATTTCCAGTTACGGACAATGGCGTCAAATGAAGCAAAAAGTGTGAGACGTGAAATTTCATTTTCCAACTGTTTGATAGTTGAAATGTACAAGTGAGGCATGTCTTTGCTGCAAAGTTAGCCGGCTTTCAACTCAATTTATGAAAACTCTACACCCCCTGCTCTGTTCTGCTCTGCTCTGCCCGGGCGTCAATGGTCTGTGTGGCGTAAATTGCACGCAGCTACCAGGCCCTGATAAGGGATCAACCCAATGCTTTGTTCGCGGATAAACTGAAGCAAATTGGGACCAGACAAACTGGCGACAGACAAACCGATAAGGCCTTTAAGCTTGGCCTGCAGTATTTATGGCAAAATAGAGCAGGATTTCCATCGAAATTTAAGGCTTTGCTTTGCAAATCTCTTAAATTACCCAACAAAGAATTCAACCCGAGGGCGCCAACTGAGCTCATAAAAATGTTTCGGTCATTAGCCATAAGTGTGAAAACCACAAACAGAATTGCCAATCAAATCAAAAACTGCAAAAACAAAACCAAAAATGCCTTTATGATATGGTCATAAAATCCAGCCCAGACTGGGGACGTCCATGGCAATTTGTGGCGGTCAATAAAAACTATAACCATATTGCAACTCTTATTAAAGCGTAACATTTGGACATGTTTTTGTGTAAGCGTTTTAGTCACTTATTTCTGTTTTCTTTTTGCGCCATTTTTGGATTTTTTCATTTCGTTGCGGATCATTTATGAGTTATTATGAGAGCTGCAAGTGTTGGCCAAAGTCATTGAGGGTTGTTTGATGTGGCGTCCCACATGTCAACAGCCACGCCCACACTCGGACACTGGCCACAATTTCATTTCGCATTGCAGCGAATGGCATGAAAAGTGTTTGATTTATAGTGAATTTCATGTGGTCTGTCTGCTTGCCTACGTTTGTTTGTATCTGTCTGCTATTTTGAGTCACATATGTTATTGATGATATGGCCCAAGAAATGGGACATGCTACGTGTTGTGGCATGTGAAAAGGTATGATGAGAATTTTGCACAATCCATTTGCACAGAAACGGAATCGAAATCTTAATGAGACTCCACTTTCTGTATCATAAGTCAACGCATTTGGCAAGGGATGCCTGACACAATGTTTAAGCTTTTGGTAACTTTTGGCTTTAAAAGTTTAAAATTCAAATTTATCACACTAAAATGTGAAGTATGTTAGAACAGTTGTTTCTAGTTTAACTTTGTTTAAGTATAGCTGGTGTTCTAGGTTGCTCGTTATGCATCGGGGCTACAAAGGGAAACATAATTATACGTGGGTTGCTATTTAAGTTACTGGCCTAGGTCACTTCTAGCCATTTTAGGACCAATTGGCCTTTTCCCAAAAAAAGTTTGGACTTTTATCGATAAAAGCTCCATACAACTCTTTCATGTGGGACCACGTTTGATATCGATTAACGATTAATCAAAAACTTACCTCGGCAGAAAAATGAAAATAACTTGTGAAAATTTTCGTGCAATCATTAAATTAAATCTTAAATCTTTGTATGGCGATGAAGCACCATCCTAAAGCACTGTGAAAAATTGGTTTAATGAATTCAATCGCGGGCGAAGCTCGCTCGAAGACGAAGGTCGTCCAAAAACAGTCGTTGTGCCAGAAAACATTGATGCCGTGCGTGAACTGATAATGCAAGATCGTCATGAGACATACCGTGAGATAGAGGCATCCTTGGGCATTTCTTCCACCAGCATACATTCGATATTGCATGAACACCTGGGCGTTAAAAAGGTTTGTTCTCGTTGGCTCCCGTACAATTTGACAATCGCTCAAAAAAAGGCTCGTGTGGATTGGTGCAAAGAAATTTTGAAAAAATATAATCGCGGTGTTTCAAAAGACTTTTATAAGATTGTCACAGGTGGCGAATCATGGATCTATGCTTATGAGCCCGAAACAAAACAGCAATCGACCGTGTGGGTCTTGGAAGACGAGCCAAATCCAACGAAAGTCGTTCGTGGAAGAAGCACTTCGAAGCAAATGGTCGCCTGTTTCTTCGGTAAAACTGGTCATGTGGCGACTGTTCCGCTTGAGCAACGTAGGACTGTCAATTCTGAGTGGTACACCACAATTTGTTTGCCTGAAGTCTTTGGAGAAATTCGAAAAACGAACAAGAGAAGACAGATCATTGTGCACCATGACAATACGAGCTCTCACACATCAGCTCACACCAGCGCATTTTTGACCGTCCAAAACGTCGAATTGATGGGTCATCCGACTTACAGCCCTGACTTGGTACCCAATGACTTCTTTTTATTCCCGCACATCAAGGGAAAAATGCGTGGTCAACGATTTTCGTCGCCAGAAGATGCTGTTGAAGAGTTCAAAAACCATGTGTCTCAATCGGAGTGGAAAAAGTGCTTCGACAATTGGTTTGAGCGCATGCAAAAGTGTATAAATCTTGCTGGAGAATACTTTGAAAAACAATAAAACCATTTTTGATCATAAATATTCGCGCTTTTATTACTAGGCCAGAAATATATATAGCAACCTACGTATGATATTCACAAACTTCAAGTTTCGAAGTAGCGAACAATTTAAATATAGATACAAATATAGATATAGCATACATACAATATAGAAAACATAAGCAAAATTACTGTATATCAACTTATATATTAGACTAGGTAAGATTTATTAGCGACAAGATTTATTAGCGACAAATTCTATTTATTTGAGGGAGATACATACAGTCCAATGTTTTTCTATCATTTCGACACCTTTGGAATAAAAGGTAAGCTACCTTAAAAATTATAAAAACACCCTAAAGATATTTCCAATTAAAAAGTTCAAGATTTAAACATTTTTAATGAAATTTAAAGTGTTTTTTTCTTAAATTGTATCTCCTAATTTCTTTGTCACTTGCACTTGCCTTTCACACTTGAACGCATGTTCGTCTCTGCATTCGCATAAGTTTTCCACATCACACATACGCCCCATTGCCCATTACTCGTTCGCCCAGCGGTAATCATTTCTGTAAACTGTTTTCGATCTACGCCTTGTGCGGTTATCCCCAGACCCAGTATACACACACATGCGAGGCACGTAGGGAGTGGTGAAACCTTTTCTGTGAGCCACAAACAAAACCCGTTTAGTTGGGTGAGCAGTCGATGACGACGCCAAGCCGACGCCTGCTCGACGAATTCAACTTGACTTGTCCTGCCAGGCGGCTAACAAATGGAGCAAAGGCAAAGCCGCATGAGAAACTATTTATGTGCGGGGGCCCAGGCTTGGTCGAAAGAGAAAGAAAACGGCCAGAGGAACTGACGTCAGTGTGTGAATTTCTAGGATAGATGAATGCTTCAGCTGGAGCTATTAATGTCCAGCATATTTGTGCGCATTGTTCGCATTTGTGTCGTGTCGATTGTCGCCTTCCTTCTTTTTTTTTTTTTGATTAATAGATGCCAAGACTTCCACTTTGTCACCTCGCATACTTACCTGCGCTGCCAGCAAATTAGAATCCCAGCTGTAGTTTGCTGAGCTGACATAATTTCACAAGCCAAGTCGCGTTCCAAAGTTTTCCTTGTCTAATTGGCTGCCAACTAGCACACGTCCCCTTTCGCCGTGTGACACAAACAAGCAGGATGAGAAGGATGAAAACGATGATGATAATGGCCTCGTTGCCTTTACTTTGTTTACTGTTAGTGCTGCTGTCTCTCCGCTCTCGTTGGTTTAATTGATTTAGTTGAAGCTCCCAGGGAGCAACCGTTAAGTGTGCCTCTTTATGTTTCAGTTACTTACTTTTCGTCAGCACTGTGTTACACATTTAAGGTGCTACGTAAAATCCATAGAAACCGGTTGGGCAGCAAACTCAATTTGCAATCGAACTAGACTATTGAGTCAATGCGGTTTTAACAACGCCAACGGGCAATGGTCAAGAGAGTCGGTAGCTACCACCCTACGAAGCTCAAAATTCCAACTGGCTCCTAGCCATGAATGGCGCTTTATCTAAACCACTAGAAAACAGCGGGCCATGAGTGACCGGTTGACAGTTAATGCATTTTAAGTGCCATTATAATTAGTTATTAACTGATCAAAGATTGAGAAATTTCAAGAATCCGGACTGGAAGCTTAAACTTACGCAATTGCTTCAATGCCCTACGTGAGACAAGATTTTTATTTCCACAAGTCTGGGAAAGTTTTAAAAATATAATATTAGAATTATTTTAAACCCCTTATAAAGTAATGGCGGTTTAATACGAGGTTGGATTAATAAGTACCCTAGTCATGGATTTAAACTTGAACTCAGCATGTGTGGAGTCAAAATCATTTGAGTCTTTCAGCAAGTCATTGAATATTTTTCAATAGTGAAACTGACATACTGACTCTATATTACTACGTTTAAGCTATTAAAAAATCATGCTTTTTGCCCTTCAAAGTATGCAAACTTTTTTTTGTGAGAATTATTTATTTATTTAGAACCAGTTATGGCTGCATTATACATAATCCACATTGTACAGATTGTCGGATCAGTTAAAGGTATACAAAAATAATAAGTGTTAAGGCAATAAAACAAAATAATATTTCCCATAATTATAAAACATGGCATACTTTAAAAAGTAAAAATCATGATATTTATTTGTGCATAAACGTAGTATGTCACTCAATAAGTATGAACACTAACCAACACTGTTTAAATGCTAATTGGGTTAAATAAACGAGGGGTTAAAAAAAGGCCAACACGTTGCGAGAAGAGCATCAACCTATAGACCCCTTTTAGGTTTATTAGTAAAAAAGAACATTTACAAAAACTTGCGTCTTCATGGCTTACACTGGTATGTATTGATTAGCCCTCGCTTATGGAAATGTAGTCAAATAAATATGTACAGAATCACTGGGGCAAACATCAGACCGCAAATAATAATAGAAATATTGTAAGGGTAAACAAATTACACTGGTAAACAAATAAAATCCTACTTTTGGACCAGAGCAGCTAGAAATCGTTGCTTATGTATTTTTGAGCGCTGAATTCAAATCAATTGTACGCTTTTCACTGGTTTTTCTTGTTCAGAAGATATTTAAATACTAATGAATTATGCAAGGTAAGATACCATTTTAAAGTTTTAGGCCCACATTAAGTAACCTTTTCAAACTGCATTGGCTGTTTTGTAACCCAATATGAATAACGAAACTGAAAAATAAAATACGATGTTTTCATTTTGTTCTTAAGACACTAATAGAAAGTAGAAAACGTTTTTATCAAGTTAAAAAATTGCTTAAAACGTGTTAAAAATTAATAAAATATCGCGGTAGAACTATTCAAATAGAACCATGTGTCCTTTCAGGGAATAATACCGTACCCGGAACCGCTAACCGAAACAAACCGTTTAAAGCCAGGTACCGGTTTCGAAACCGGAACAGATATTAAAATTTTGTTGAGAACCGAAAACCGTTAACCGTTTTAATAGGAACCGAAATAACCAGAACCATTCCGAAACGATAATACCTGTATTGTTTCGTTTTCTTACTATTTATTTTATTGACTTATGATTATTTTAAATATATATTTCATCTGGTAAAACAGTCTTACATTTTATACATTCGCCCTTAAAGAATAACTAGAATCAAATTCTGTTTTTAAGATATATAAAAAAATAGAACAAAAATGGCTAAAAAGTGGAAAAATTTTCTTTTGTGGATGAAAACCCTTTAATTAAATGTTAAGGATTTCTAAGTCTTAAATAAATATAGATATGTTAGAAAATGAAAAAATATAGATTTTAGAAATTAAGTTAATGAATTTTAATCAAGTTTCGCCCTAAAAAAATTCTGTTTTATTGTTTCGGAAAATGTCATGTAAGGTAAATTTAAGGCAGATATTATATATCAATCTGTTCTTGTGTTTTTTAGAGCTGATATACCCCTTTGAGTTAAAATTATGATTGGAGTCATAACGGGGCACTGCACCATTGCCTAAATGGCCGCCAGGACGCACGCTCCTCACAACGATGAATCAGAAAGTACTAGAAAAACTTTCCTGCACTTCTTAGAAATCCCAATACCTGATGAAACCATCTATGAAGATCCGGGTTGTTATTTGCCACTAGGGGACCTGGCTCTTTTTTATCGTCTCCTCAAAATGGTTTTCATAGCCATTGATCGAGATTTGGTGTAGAAGCCACCACTGAAATTTTTGAATATTACTTGTACCGGTACGTACCGGTATACCGAAATAAAAATCTCAGCTCTTGAAACCGTTAACCTAAATAAACTGAAATCCAAAAAAAAGAACCTTTAACCGAAATTCGTTTTAGGATTAATCCCTGTGTCCTCAAAATTACTACATGTACAGTTTTTCGATATCATTGGACTTTTAAAAGTTATGGACAAAAAACTATACAAATATAAGATTTGTTGAACCCATTTTACTATTGTAACTTAAAATGAGGGAAAATCCAACAAAAATAATGGTTAAATGTCTGCAATTTTTTTTAACTTTTTTTTGTTTTTCTATATTCCAATGTCATGCAAAAAAAATGTTAAAAAAATTTGTTAGTTTCTTTTTTCGGACCATAATAACTATAATTTTAGTAAAATTAGAGGATACATTGGTATTGATTTTTGATTCGGCTCTAAAAATTCATCAAAGCGGATTGCCATCTGCTCTAGTCCAAAATCTTGTACACTCAGAGAAAAAATCGAGCAGATCGTGCTTGATATCAAGCAGATTTCGTGTCAGAAGTTCGGCAAGACAGAATTTTCTTGGATTCCAGAAAAAAATACTGAAATCAAGCATAAATTTTCAAGCTCGATTTTTCGTTCGCTCTCCGCAATGCGTACGCCTCACCTCCCTTGCCACCGATTCAATCGATTTCAAGCAGATTTCTTCTTGAAAATTCAAGACGAAACAAACTAAATTGAAGCCGATTTCAGTCTTGCCTAATCGTGCTAGATTTCTCTGGGTGTATAGGTTGTAAGAGGGAACTTCTTTGAACACTTCGCGCAAGAATAAGCAGTACGAAATGTGGCTTGACTTCCATTGGAGCGAAACAGGAATAGATAGACTCACGAAATCTACATCAACAAAGCGCTAAGTTTTTTGAACCTCTGGCCTCTGTCGGGACGCAGCTGTCGTTTTCGGCTGAGATATCCATTACTGGTCTAAAGACTTATGTCCATCCATTATAGATTAACGGTAATGATCTTGTAAGCAGCTCGTCTTGTATGGAATTAAATTTTGTTCATTTTTTTAATAGCTTTAATTATATTTGACGCCACCTAGGTAACGCCTCGGTCAGCATCCGACTGCATCCACTATCGCACCTGTTTAAAAAACGTTTAAAATTCCATAAAACTAAATCGTTCGTAGAGTGCCCAATGTTCTGGCAAATCCCATTGTGTGAATCATCAAATGCATCTCGTTGCATCGACATCGACCAGCCATGTTGAGGTGTAATTGTAACTGCGTCTTTGATCGCTTGGACTTGTGGCACATACAAGATCAATGTCTCTCGTAATTGGTGCTTTAATTAGCGTTGGTAGCACTTGCTCTTGATTTATGCAGCTGTCATGCAAAGTGGTTGCAGCTTCCATGTATAGGCAATGTATGCGGCTTCGATCTACTCGCAATTAATCCAGAACTCATAGCTGGAAAGTCATTCTCATTGTATAAAAGCAGCACTAGGGCATTGCCATTAAGTCAGTTCGAAAATAGACGTAATTGTCAGCGGACGCAAAAGGAAATTGAAATCTTAATACAATGCAAACAACAGCAGTGAGTCTTTGGCTGATCCAGATCAATAATCATTGATCATGTAGCTACATTTTTAAACGCTAGGTGCTGCTGTTGCTATTGGGAGTTTTTGCCACCTATGGCAAGGCTCATGTGCTGCCCTTGGCGGTTGTTCCATTGCCAGTATCTGGAACCTATTTGTTACCTCAGCCGGGACAAATATTATTGTTAGTTCCACCGCCGCCAGAGGATGATGGTTCGTATAAGCAAGTTTTGGGCGAGGATGATGGCCTGTGGAAACCCCAGCCCGGCCTAGAGGGTGAATATGTGCAGTCGGAGACAGATCTAAGTGAAAGTCAAGATGCCAGCTTAACAGCCAATCTGGCACCCAGTGTGGATGCCGATGGTCTGAGTTCTGTAAGTTCGGGCGCTGCGACAGCAGAAGATGTGCATTCAACTGGTGGTGCGGGAGGCGCCGGCAGTGCTGGAAGTGCTGGACATGTGTTGGGCGGTGCTGGCGGTGTTGGTGGCCCGGGAGGTGAAGGCGTTTCGGGTGGAGGCGGTGGTGGCGGAGGAGGCGGTGGCGGAGGAACCGCCACTTCCGGTGAAAGTGGACAAAATGGACAACCAGGAGCACCCAGTCCAGTTGGACCCCAGCCAGATGGCGAAGATGGGGCCGATGGAGCTGATGGGCCAGACGGACCTGATGGTTCCAAGGGTGGTAGAGGCGGCCAGGGTGGTAAGGGTGCACGAAACGGAGCCGGCGGAGGTGGTGGCGCCGGTGGGTCTGCCCCACTTCCTGCCCCAGAGCCAGCACCCGTCTGGCCAACTGCTGAACTCAATTTGATGTACGATTAAATTAAAAACGAGATACGAACATGCAAACACTTTTAACAATAATTTAAACTCCTCTCATTGCAGTCATTTGCTCTAGACAGTTTCCTTGGGTCTGCTACTTCCAGTCTTCTTACTTGATTAAACCCTATTTAGTCTTAAGTCTAGTCAATGTTTCTAGAACTCACATTTTAGCCTTAATGCAAACGAATATTAAAATTCGATTTAATGTCCAAGTAACAATTTGAGCGAAACTCACTAACCCACTCAACACTTGAACTCTGTGGTCTCTAAACATGAAGCCGGCATTAAACTTTGTCCACATTCTCATCGCCATAAATCTTCATACTACGGAAAGTGTAATAACAACAAGGCCGGCTGTGTGGCCAGTAAAACCAGGGGCCAGCTGCTGTGCTAGCTTTTAATTTGTTTTTGGCTTTTTAATGACTGTTTGGACAATGCGCTTCCTTCCCCTAACCGAGCAATTTGAACTTTTCTAAAATTACACTCAATAAACTTGTCGTAGAAATGAACAAAAGTCAACACGTAATGGGCTCGATTTGTTACATGAAAAAGCTCTGACAGCTGGCCATAATTTTTATATGCATAAAATTTGCAAGCCTAAAAGTAGGCAACGAAAACATACACTATCTCACTATTTACATGCACTGATGATTAGGACCCCTGCTGGACAAAAGTATAGGAGAAATTACCATTTTGTGCAAAACACAAATTTTTTTATCGTTAAACCAGTTGTGTCTCTGTCTCTGCTAGTTGAACATCCTTAAATTATTATTAAATAATATTTTAAACGAGAAGGCAAAGCTAACTTCGACTGTGCCGAAGTTTTAATACACTTGAAAAACTTTTCTCCAACTGATTTAACCGGTAAAAATGAAAAGATATCAGATATTTAAAATTATTAAATCATTGATAATAACAATTTGACACCAAAAAAAACTTTTCTTAGTAAAAACACATTTTCCGACCGATCGGTCCTATGGCAGCTATATGCTATAGTCATCCGATTTTGATCAATTTTTTCAAAATTATGTAAAGAAAAATAATATATACAAGATTGAGGACGCTACGATAAAAACAAAAAAGTTTTTCTCACTAGAAGTAGTTTTTTGACTGTCCGTTTATATGGCAGCTATATGCTATAGTCATCCGATTTTGATAAATTTTTTCAGAATTATGGAAGCATAACATAAAAAACAAATATATACTACGATTGGAGACGCTACGATGGAAATCAAAAAGTTTTTCTCACAAAGACTTATTTTTCGACCGATCGTTCCTATGGCAGCTATATGCTATAGTGATCCGATCCGAAATCATATAAAACTAACATGTACCAAGATTAGTGACGCTACGATGGAAAACAAAAAAGTTTTTCTAACTAGAACTTGTTCTTAGACCGATCGTTCTCATCGGAGCTTTAGTGGACGGTCGGAAGCGGTTATGAACTCAGATCGTGTCCTGATCAAGAATAAATATGGGGTCGGAAAGAATATTTCTATGCGTTAACGAACTAGTTCGCGTGAAATGAATATACACTTTTCAAGTGTATAAAAATTCTGTAGAGAAATCCATTAGAGCTTTTTCAATTTTATTTTTTTGTTTAGTGTTATTTATTAATCATATAAAGAAATAAAAACATTTTGGAATTCGAGGACTGTTCAAAAATTAAAATTAGTTCAGCAGAACTGGCGCAATCATGGGTACCAGATCAAAAAGCGTGATTTCGAGAAAAAAAACGCATTTAAAGTTTTAGGCAACATAAAATACTTACGTTAACAAAAACATTCATCCTGCTATACTATATCTGCTAAACTATTCGAGTTCTTGAAAATAGTTTAAAGAGAAAAAGGAAATGTCTAATCTATAATAATAATGCAAAAAAAGAAAATCGAAAAAATGACCCCCCTGGGTGAGGGGGTCTTCTACCTTTGAACTGGGTTTTTGAGTGTTTTTTTTTTTAATCTGCAAAAGAAAGCCTTAAGAGCTTTTTCAATCTGTTTTTTTTATTTGTGTTATTTATTAATAATATACAAAAAAATTTTAATATTTGGAATTCGAGGGCTCTTCAAAAAGCTATATGCCTGCCAATTAAGGTCTCTCAAAAAGGTGTAGGGGTTCCAGGATTCCGGGACTCCAGGTTTTCGAAAATGAAGTCGGTAAATGAGGTTATGATTAGAATTGATGTAATTCTGCCAAATATCATATTTTTCAATATTTTTTCGAAAAATTGGAGGCAATTTAAAAATATATCGATTATTCAAGTTTTTTGTAGTTTATTGTAAAAAAAATAGTAAAAAAAATGGTTTCCTCTTGATTAAGGTACGGGACAGAATTACATCAATTCTGCGTCGATTGCAACATGGCTGATCAAAATCGGTTCAGTAGAACTGGCCCAATCAAGGCTACTAGGTCAAAAAACATGTTTTCGAGAAAAACGCGTTTAAAGTTTTGAGCAACATATAAAATACTTCCGCTAGCAAGAACATTGCTCTACTAAAATGGCAAGATCTGCTAAACTATTTTGATTATTTGAAAAAGGTTTGAAGGGGATGAAAGGGGATCGTCCAACATATAATTAAAAGGGAAAAAAAGGAGAAAAAAATGTTTCAAAGGTAGAAGTCCCCCTTAAGCTAAGTTTATACACACTAATAGGTAGGTAGGTATCATTTCCCTGCAACCATATTGCTTGGTTTCTTATCTCTCTTTTCCTTTTTTATGGTATGGAGATAGTTTGAAAGAAGTATTTGGTGATGGCTTGGGGATTAACAAAAACTAAATTCATAATGTATCGCATTTCAAACTTCAAAGGAATACTTATATTTTTCATATATCAGATAAATTGGCGACATAAATGCGTTAAAAAAACGTTTTTCAACATAGCTGCATTAGAGCACATCCACCATATGGCCCCGACCTCGCACCTTCAGACTAAAATTTGTTTCGATCTCTGGAAAATTCGTTTTATGGTAAACCATTCGTTTCTGATAAGGCTGTCAAAAAACACATGGTCCTGATTTGGGACAATACGAGGACGAGAACTTCTACGAGCGTGGAATCCTGTAACTACCCAAAAGATGATCAAAGGTGTTTGAAAAGCGGCAAATACATTATCGATTAAAGATCATTATATAAAATTTAAATCATAAGTGATAATTAAAATTTTATACTTAAAAAAAAAATTTTAGTAAAACAATTTCGCGATCGTTAGCTATATTATATTCATGATTTTATAAATTTAAATTGTGTAATAAAAAAATATTAAAGATTAATACGATGGAAAATAAAAAGTTAATCGAGTTTAATATAATTTTTCCAGAATTATTAAATATAAATAAATAAAAGGAAAAGAAAAAAAAAAAAAAAGAGAGGAGTAGAATTGGGAATGAAATGTAACATACTTTTATAAAAAATTTTGTCAACCCATACTGATAGTCCGTACAGCAGAACAGGTCATATGATAAATATATATAACATATGAACTACGTTTTTATACCTGAAATCTTGAGGTTGGTTACTATCTAGAACTCAGAAAGCTTTAAATACAAAACGGTGATATAAACTATAGAACAAAGTGAGAAAACTTTCCATTTTTTATTTATAATGTTTAAATGAAAATTATAAATGGAAATAATTTAAAGGTAAAATATTTAATATTATAAATTTTTATGAATTGTCTGCAAGCAGATCACGTGGGGCTGCTGATAAATAACATATTATTGGATCAGGATACAAGAGCTTCAGGCTTAATATTTAATAGAACCTAGCCTAGACCAGATGGAGGCAAAACTTGGCCCGACAAATAAACAAACCACTTCAAAAGTCACTATTATCACTACACAAATAGATTAATATTTGCAAGGGCATACACACTTTGTCAACGTTAAAGCAAGTACTCTCGATTGGTTATTGATATAATGTTTGGGTAAAAGCTACTTATGCATGTCAGTCAATTAATGTTAATTTTGTTACCGGAAAATGTTAAATGTCAAATTCCTACACCTACATTAATTGTAGGTTTGACAAAAAAATGTATATTTTAAAATAGAAATTCATTAAATTGATTTCTTTTAAGCTTAAAATTATGTAAATATATACTCACCCACCATTTTGCCAAAGAACATTCTTTAATAATTCATTTCGTATTTTTTATTTGCTGCTTCGCTTGCTATTACTTATTCCCAGAAAGTATTTGTCTTTTTCTGATACTTTGTGTGCAGCAACATGGGTAGCCTGCCAAAGACAAGTTACCGGGATATTTATTATTGATATGACATAGAACCACAAAGTACTTATTCACGTTTCCGTGAAAAAAAAAGTGAAAAGCAAAGCAGACAGGGACCGAGAAAGAGAGATAGTGCGCAGCAAACCTGCAATTGAAATTGTCAAAGCAAAGACCACAAAGCATTAAACTGACATGTGAAAAAATGGTTAAGGACAAAAAAGGACGAATGCTATTAAAAAACTCTGTACTAAATGTTATTAACTAAATAGAGACTCAAACCAGTTATTTTTTTTATTTTATAAAATTAATTACAATACATTATAATAAAATAAAAATATCATAATTAATTATAAAGAAAGAGCGCTAGCGTCTTGGCCTTCGGCTCTCAAATCAGTTATATCGATCGGAATTGATAAGAATTTAAGAATTCTGTTCGCTATTAAGTCGAATTAAGATCAATGGAAATTTAAAGGGAAAAGAAATTGGAACATTTACCAGTGCTAAATCCGCATGCTTTGAGAACAACTCGCATTTTTGACAAAAAATATAATATAATTTATTTATTATAACTGCGATCGTATTATAATAGGTAAGTGCTTATCAGAAATGATGCTGCAAATCTATATTAATTGTTTTTTAGACCTAGCAATATAACGGGCTTCGCTAGGGTCCTAAAACTGCGTTGAAATTTTATCAAAAAGTTCTATACCGTTAGGAAAGAGTTTGAACGGACATGTTCGGCACCCGTTTTGAGCCTGGAGAATATTTAACTGCATTTAACCAACCTAAACACAAAATTTCAAGTTCAGAGCTTATATAATAGCTGAGCCACTATTGAAACGGTTCAATTTGATACAGAACCTCTTGAGTTTTGAAAATATCTAACTCCATACTAAAAACCTTCATACCAAATTACATATTTCTAGATAATTTTAAACTGGTTTCGAACCAGGGGAACTTGGAAAATATTTCACTTTGAATTACCGAACTGCGTAATTTTTTAAACTATAACTTTAATTCACTTATTGAAACTGGTTCGGAACCGTTCTTAATCCACAAACACCGAATTTGAAAATCGCTAGCAATTAAATCGATGTTGGAATCGGCCTTGAACCAGTTAAATGTCTAACTTTATATTAGTACACACCATATTTCAAATTCATAGCTTAAATAGTTTTTGAGCTATGGCTCTAAGCTAGAGATGCGCGCGGGTGATTGTGAGCCAACACACCCTCTCGTGGGTATGCATCCGTGATCCGTGCGTGATTCGTGAGAGCTTAAGATATAAATCGTGAATATAAGTCATGCATTATTTACGGAATATTTTGTCTTTTATATTTAATTAATAATAGTATCTCTTAAACTGATTTGCTTTTGTGGCCATAAAACCCATGATGGAAATAAAGTCTTTCCAAACATTGCAAATGATTCGTTGATCGCTGATCAATGATATATTTCTTGGTGATTTACGTAGCCTAATTTTCCTTATGTGTTTAATATGATATTTACATGGATGTTTCCCAAATGTCATTTTATTAAGACCCCCTAGGAGTATACCAAATAAAAAGAGTAGTTTAATTAAGCTGATCAGTGATCACGTGTCTCTGCTGATCGCGTCCATTGTCTTTCTTACTCTAGCGCTTATAGCAAAAGCTCACCGCCTCTCCAGTATGTGGCGAGTTATTTGGCATTTATTATAAATTAGATGAAGACAACAGTTCCACGAATCAACAATTTCGTTTGCGTTTGCTGAAACTTATGTATGGATATCAAAGTAATAAATTGGTAAATCGAAGAAGTAAAAGGAGTGATGCGTGAAATAATATTCTTAATCGTTGAAATTGCTGTGAAGACTCAATATCTTGCGTGTTCTATTTCATGTAAAGAAATGTTGGGATGTTCAAGTGCAAGTAAAGTCGTGCTTTGACGAACACAGTTTTAAAAGCGCACCATAAAGATATTTAAAAAATTTTATTTTTAATCGTTCGTAACCAGTTACGTAAACGAAAAATCGCTCACGCTCCCACTTCTACTCTAAATCACTTTTGAACCAGATAAATCGGGTTCGAAACCGGTCTAGAACCAAAAAATTCCCATCTAAATAATACTAACAAATCAAATTTAAGGTTTATGGTATTTAAAAATTCTCAGATATGACTCTGCACCGCTTTTGAACCACTTATTTAATCTGGTTCGGAGCCGGTCTAGAATCAGTTAGGAATCTCACATCATAGTACCAACCTTAATACCGCATTTTTAAATCACAACTAACATCATAAGATTTTGAAACATTTTTGAATCGGTTCAATCGGGAATGTAACTGATCTTAAACCAGTAAAATGTGTATTTTCATATTATTAACATACACAACAAATTTCAAGTTCATAGCTTAAAAAAAAATTTCAGAAATGTCTCTGAACCACTTTTAAACCGCTATAATAGGGTTCGGAAACGGTCTTGAACAAGTAAAATATATAACTTTATATGGCCAACTTAACAAAAAATTTCAAGATCCTAGCTAAAATATTTTTTGAGATATGACTCTGTATCACTTTCGAACCGGTTCACAGCTTCGGGATGTAGCCTATGACTCTTTCCTGATCGACATAATCATACTGTGAACGATTAAACATTGACTGTTATATTCAATTACGGAATTGATATTGTTAAACTTTTATTCTCTGTTCCAATGATCACTGTTAAGTACTCCGTAAGTATATTTACAAATTTGTATGTACCTTTACCTGATCTCGGTATTTGAAAGTTCAAGTACCTTTTACCTTACCTATGTTCTATACCTTCTTTACAGAGTATGATGATTTAAAAGCTTTGCAAATGCATTTGGAAATTGATATTGAAAAACATTTAACTTGTCCTTTCCTAAAACTTAAACATTTCATAACGTTTAGTTAACCTGTTGACCTGATTAAGCACTAATTTGTCATGGTTTAAGTTTATCATAGCCACAATGCTTCCCATAACAATTACCTAGTATTTCAACACACTGTCGATTACAACATTTATTCAAATCAGATCAATTAGGCCATAAATTAACGCCTTAACCGTAAATTAAATTGATGCAAAACATAAAAGCCACTTTGGCCAAAATATGCAAAATGCTGCAAAAAGGCACAACAACTACAACAACAACAAGAAAATCCGCCCACCACAAATAAGAGACAAACATCAGAGACACCAACTAAAAACGACCTCAGACCGACCGAGTGCCAGGCCAGAGGCAAAGCTAAATAATTGTGTTATTTTTTGGCGTTTGTTTACCTAACGGTCTGGGCCCTTTTGGGCCAGAATGCTTGGCCAAATTGGTTTGCATGCAAATCGGCAAAAATTCTACAATGCAAATAAAAATGTGTAAGGCAGCAACTTGTGCAGATCAACGGGGAAAAAATGCAACCACAAGCCAAATCAACAACAACGAGGCGACGCCTCGGCGTTGCACATTCACTTTTGACTTGGGCCGTGCACGCCCCAGACTTGTGGCAGCTAGCTGGGCGGTCGGTCAAGCTACCGTTCATTCTAAGCATTTTTTAAGCAGCTGGCAATTTCAACAATTCCAATTGCCAATTTCTGCTTTTATGTGCCTGTAGTCTATAATTAAATTAACTGGCGGTTCAGTGGCCGAAACGAAAGTGAAACCGTAGGCTGCTCCTCCACCTGCCATCAAGGTCGTTCGGCGGCTGAAAACTGATTTTATTCACTTGTTACTCGCCATAAATTCAAATGCCAATGCATGCTTAATTGAATGGCCAGCGATAAATGGACCCATCCTATAAAAAGAATTTACGATGGGCGGTGGCCCAGCCCCGGGTTGAGTAGTTGCTGCGTCAGTTGTTTATGCGTGGAAAATTGAAAATCGCTAGCCACTTTTCTTGCTCTTGTTTTGGGTGAATGGGATGGGTGGTGGTGACCTTTGCGTGTGCGCCAAAGGTTGTTAATTTTTAATTAGTTAGCCTCAGCCAAACTGCCTTGTAATTGACTTTCGAACGGGTGGGATGCCAAGGTTATTGATGACGGCCAAAAGGTTGCATTTAAATTTATGGCTTAGGGCGAATTTAATTTCATCAAGCAATTTGTTTGTAAAACTGTTTACTCAATTTTTAAGTCAAAACTCTATTTTCCAGCAATTGTAGTGCATAGCAGAAGTGAATGACAAGTCGCATGCCGCATGTCGCATTGATTGATTGCTTGCTTAAGCCCTCATCATGCCATATGCAGCTTTTTCAACCGGGGTGTAAGCCACGCCCACCCGTTGTTGGTTGGCATGCCAGCATGCAAATTTCAATCGCAGCATTGCAAATATTTATGTGCCTTTCAAACGCATCCTCCAGCATCATCACAGCAACTCATCCTCTGTCAGCATGCGAGGGTGTGTGTGTGTGTGTGTGTGGAATGTACATCAGCTTGTGTTGTGGTGACAAAGTGAGAACGATATTTGCCAATGTTTAGTTTGAAAATAGCAGAACTCCATGTTTGAGGAATGTTCCAATTATTTTGGGATTAAAAAGCAAACACAACTAACAGTGGCAATTTGTAGATTATTATAGTGGAAAATCAATCAATGAATTTGATTTTTCGATACTCAAATAAAAAAAACCAACTATTTTGTATTCTAAGCTCCGGTGCATAGCTATGAACGCAGCCCACTTTTTCCTGTGGTTACAAACGGATTAACGAAAAAGTGTAAATAAGAAGTGAAAAGGAATAAAAAAAAAAAATAGAAGGCTAACATCGGCTATGCCGATGTTTTAAATGCCCTTGCAGTTTTTAAAGGCGCTACCATTCATAACAAAAAAGTTTTTCTCACTAGAATTAGTTTTTAGACCGATCGTTCCTATGGCAGCTTTATGCTATAGTCAACCGATTTCGATCAATTTTTCCAGAATTGTGTGGAAGTATATAAAACTAATATATACCACGATTGGTGATGCTACGATGGAAAACAAAAAAGTTTTTCTCACTAGAACTAGTTTTTGCACCGACCGTTTATATGGCAGCTATATGCTATAGTCATCCGATTTTAATAAATTTTTCTCGAATTGTGTGGAAGCATATAAAACTAATATATACCACGATTGGTGCAGCTAAGATGGAAAATAAAAAAGTTTTTTTAACAAGAACTAGTTTTTGGACCGATCATTCCTATGACAGCTATATGATATAGTCATCCGATCCGGCCAGTTCCGACAAATGTGCAGCGTATTTGTATTTAAAGACTTTTTGCAAAGTTTGGTCAAGATAGCTTTAAAACTGAGGGAGGAGATAGCATAGAAACAGACGGACAGACGGACGGACAGACGGACAAACGGAAATGAACTCAGCTCGTCATGCTGATCAAGAATATATATACTTTATGTGGTCGGAAAGGCTTCCTTCTATGCGTTACAAACATCGTGACAATTTTAATATACCCCCTGCAAGGGTATAAATATCCCATTATAAATGCAGGACAATATAAACGAATGGATATTAATATTTGGTAAACTCTTCAACCGATTTGATGCTGTAGTTGACAATTTGGCAAAAGGTGGAATATGGCTCTAAGAAGAATGAAGAACCAAAACTTCCTGACCGTGATTAGCGCCGAATCATAAATAAATCAAGTAATTTAATCAAGACAGTCAATGACTATAGCTTTAATGGGTCCCACAGGACTATTTCATGTGTTTTAACGCAGTCTGAGTTTTTACACAAACAACTAAAAAAAAGTCAACATGATATTAATTGGCAAACAAGAGAATTATTCTTGTAAAGTTTATTTTAAAACTAAATAGTATTTACATTTTTTTGGAAAGTGCTTTTTTTCGACAATTTGGATATGTTTTCTATGGGTATTTACGCATTGTTTTTGATGTTTATCTATTGTTATCCTTTCGATGAAGACTTCCACTATTTGTACCCACGTTTTTGGGAAAGTACTAACCACGCTTAAACTTTTTACTTTATCCATGTTTTTCAGACCACAACGAGAGATTTGTGGCCCACGCTGATTCTGATTCTAATGATTCATTTATTGTAATGTTCCTCGTTCTAAAGAGAAGCGAGGACAAAACAGAATTAAAATCCCAACAAAATGGTTTGAGTTTTGTTATTAATTTTTATGACAAGTTTGCTTCAAATTCAAAAACTGACAACGCTTAAGTTTCATAAAAAATTTGTGGAAAGAAGAAGCAGAAGTAATTAGGGTATTCACTAGCTCTGTCTTAAGTCTTAAATCTCAATTTTTAAACTTCAAAAGATTAAGACACAACAACAAAATACTTGAAAAAAATTTAAGACTTTGAATATGCCCTGGGGAATGTGTCTTAAAACCTCAAATGTTAAAATGGTGTAAAATAATCGAAAATTTGATAAAAGTGTCAAAAACATTTGATTTGTCAAAACAATTAAGACGTCAAATCAGACAGGGTCGTTCACAAGCTATAATGTCTTAAATTTAAGATTTAAGACTTAAGACAGAGCAAGTGAATACCCTAAATGATTCCTTCACCCTTTACTTTGAGCCCATACGGAGTTAAGAAGTACTGTTGCGCTTAGCAGCACATAAATGGATCCTATGTTAATAGTCTGTGGAAATCAAGATACTTCGAACACTTGAAGAAACTTTGTTGTAAACAATTTTACTTCACCATACAGTCGTAAATGCTCGTTTTAACAAGGGTTTGAATAACTAACTAAAAATTGCAAAAATTCAAAAAATTGACTAAATCATACACTGAGTTAAATGCGCTAAAGAATTTAAATAATCGTAACAATGGTTGATTATGAAAACTGAACAGTCGACTTTGCATTTCTAGGTATGCACTACATACTATGTAGCTTATCAAAACAGTTCACATAGCAACTTTTTCAAAGTTATTGGTCAGCAAGGCTGGACGAGAAGTTGCTTATCTTTATCAAAAACGAGAGCGTAAGTTGAAGTCGGCCCTGCTCGACTTCGATATACCCGTTACTTAGGGTAAGGTTGCCCAAATTGTGGAAGATATGAGGTATTTTTCAAATTGCGTGGGTGGAAACTCTTCTATCGTTCATCTGATCGAAAAATGATGTATGGCGGATCGATAGGTAATGATGATTAAAATATATGTCTAGAAGGTTTGAACAATCTATTTTCAAAATTGTGGGAGATATGAGGTTTTTTCATATTGCGGGGGCGGGAGGGGGCGTGGCAAAAATTTGAAACAAACTTGATCTGCGTGCAGAAGATACAAGTCTACACTGAAAATATGGTAGCTCTAGCTCTTATAGTTCCTGAGATCTAGGTGTTCATACAGACGGACGGACAGACAGACAGACAGACGGACAGACGGACATGTCTATATCGACTCGGCTATTGGTGCTAATCAAGAATATATATACTTTATGGGGTCGGAGATGCTTCCTTCTGCTTGTTACATACATTTGCACGAACTTAGTATACCCTTTTTACTCTACGAGTAACGGGTATAAAAAGCCTAAAACGACTGTCACAAATCTTTTTAAGAGATTACAGAGCAATCCGACTAACAGCTCATTTGTGTCCCAGGGCACAAGGACATTAATGGGAATTTCAAAGCAGAAAAAATCGCGAGTCGCGGCACTACCACCAACCTCCTGCACGATAAGGAAACTTTGGGTATGCCGATGGCAACGTGCAGGCCCATAAACAATAGGTTAAAAGGGTATCACGAAGTTGTGCAAATATATGTAAGATGTATGTATGAAGGAATCATTTTCGACCCTTGATCAGCGTCAACAGCCTAGTTAATGTAGTCATGTCCGTCTGTCTGTATGAACGCAACGATATCACAGACTATTAGACTTAGAGCCAACATATTTTGCATATACACCATACGCAAATCAGGTTTGTGTTAGGTTTGGAAACAATTTACACCCTTCCCAAGAAACCAGAGCCACAATTTTTAAGTTAGAGGCTTAACAAACAATTTTTACCCTTCCCCAGAAACCAGAGCCACAATTTTTAAGTTAGAGGCTTAAGACTTAATATAGAAACCAGTGCCACAATTTTTAAGTTAGAGGCTTCGTATATATTTACAAAGAACCGAAATCAATCTATTCTAATGATCATAATAAGATTGGATAAAAAACACGAAAGTTATGAAAACGATTTTACTTAAACCTAACCGGTTCGAACACGGAATTTCTTCTTTTCTTTTTCTGTGAACCGAACCTTGAACCGAGCCTTAAACCGAGCCTTGTTCCATGTTAAAAAACCACATACTAAATGTCTAAATTAGATTGTAGCCTATTAATAAATGTAAACACTTATAAAAAGTTTGCGCAAATGCTAAATTAAAGCTGGTATTTAGACTTTAAAATTAAATACTTACAAATGTTTTAATCAACTTTGTCGTTTATCAAGAATTAATGAGGCAATTAAAGTCATTTTGTGATCAAATACATTTTTGCAGTTTATTTGTCTGTTTGCAGTTTCATATAAAATATAGATTTATATCTGATATAGATGACAGATATATAGATATAAAGATTACAACAGTTATTTACAACACACTCGTACAGCGTTTCTCCAAAGAAGTAAGTACAACAAGTAGACGAAGAAGATGAATAAGTTGCATATGTGTGTAAAGAATGGAAAGATCAAAGTGATTTTCGGAAATTGGCTAATCAAAAGTAGATCTAGATCTATTGGCAGTGATTCATAGAAATACAGTAGAAAAGGAAATGTATGAATAAGTAAAAGGTAGAAATTGAGTATCAATATCGTTTGTAAAGTAGCGGGCAAGTAAGAAGCTTACATCTCCCGTACAATTCGTATTCGTGATTTCGTGTTTGTGTGTGCGAAAGACAGTGATAGATAGAGAGAGAGATATAGAGGGAGTGTAGAATGCTGCTAGAGAGGGACAGATACATATACGCTAGGTGGCTTCGGTAGTCGGTTAGAGTGAAAAAGAAAATATCAGGCTTGTTATCCTTTTTAGTAGTGATCGTAGTGCGCATGATACTGGCCATCGTCCTCGTGAGCGCCACCAGCACCACCACCATAATAACCACCATGGGAATGGGCTGCGCCACCATGGCTAGCTGCTGCCACGGCATTCAAGTGAGCGGCACGAGCATGCTGAACCTCTGCGGGCTCGACTGGAACTCCGTTGTGGATGACCGGAATGTGAATGGGACCTTTGTGCGCATAACCGCTAGCATAACCATGAGCGTGACTATCGTGGCTGGCGTCCCAGCGTCCGTCGTAGTGACCATCATCCCAGGAGCTGTGCGAGCCGCCGTGAGCGGAGGCCTGCGAGTAAGCGGCATAGTGAGCGGCCTTAGCGTGCTGCACTTCGGGTGTGTCCACAGGTACTCCATTGTGGATCACTGGCACATGGTATCCACCATGGGCTATTGGAGCGATGGCATGGCCCGAACGGGCAGCAGCGTGGGCAGCAAAGTGAGCGGCCTTGGCATGTTGTACCTCGGGTGTCTCGACGGGAGCGCCATGAGCATGAGCCACATGGCCTAATGCCTTGGCATGGGCAGCATAGTGTTCAGCCTTGGCAGCCTGGACATCAGGAGTATCAACTGGAACACCACCGTGAGTTAGTGGCACATGGGCAGCCCCACCGTAGCCCCAGCCGCCGCCATAGATCGAACGCTTGTACAAATGATGACCTCCAGCCGAATGGGCAGCAGCGGCATGGGCAGCCGCATGAGCGGCCTTGGCATGTTGCACCTCCGGTGTATCGACAGGAACACCGCCGTGAGTCAGCACTGGAATATGTATGCCATGTGAATGATGGGCATATGGCACATAAGCGGAATGAGCATGTGCGGCTGCATAAACTGGAGCAGCATGAGCGTGAGGAGCCTGAGGAAGATTGGTGCCCACAGCATTGAAGCCATGATGGGGATCGGCGGTATAGGCCACAGACTGCAGGTGGCCATGTCCATCCACATACGAGTAGGAACCGCGAGTGGTGCCATCATGAGCGCGTGTCTCGTGCTTCTGTGAATTGGGATCGGAATAACCATACGAATAGGTATGACTATGGGGATCTAAGTGCTGATATTGTGTGGATACAGCGCCATGCCAAGAGGCAGATACCGTCGACACGAGCAAAGCGGCGGCCAAAAACTGTAAAAGAAAGTCAAATAGGGAAATTTAAGTTATAAGTAAGTATTTGGAATTATGCAATCGGGGTACAGTGGGGATATATACCGATATTAAGCAAGTTTTGGGTTTTTGGGTTTCCTCACACCGGACCCAATGCCCTAATTTTGGAAAAGGTTCGGTTCGAAAAATTATGTTTAATCATCTTCAAGAAGTTTGATAAAAAAAAAAGAAATAAAATCAAGAAATTTTGAGGCAATAACTTTTTTAACAGGGAGTGCATCGATCAACGATCAACCCAGAGTTCCTGTGACTCATTCTTGGGAATATAATGGCCAGATCAGGATAACAAGCTGAGTCGATTGAGCTTTGTCCTTTCGCCAGTCCGCCAGGTTTGCGCAGAGTGTTCTGCTTATAAGTTGGAACCACCCGAAGTGTATGACTTTATATTCTAGCTGTCATTGGAACGATCGGTTTGAAAATGTTTTTCAGTAAAAAATTAGTTTTTCTGCCAATATATCATATAGCTGATACAACTTTTTTGTTCAAAATGCTTATTGAAGTAGTTTTTCGCTGCGAGAGTCTATAAGAAGCTTACATCTTTATCAAACATATATCAAATCGGTAAGATCAGTTGGAACAAGCATTTGCATGTGTTTTAAAACAGACCAAGTTAGTTTTGCCTTCTCTTCCCAAGAGATGTGAATGGCAAAGTTTGAAATGCTTTTTTCAGTGCTATTTACTTCACAGCTGGCCCCAATAGCTGGTGAAGGTGATCAGCTTTCTATACCCTTGCAGAGGGTATATTAAAATTGTGAAGATTTTTGTAAAGCATAAAAGGAAGCATCTTCGATACCATAAAAAATATATATTCTTGATCAGCATCAATAGACGAGTTGATCTAGCGTCTCCAATCTTGGTATATATAAGTTTCATATAGTTCCACATAATTCTGGAAAAATTGTTCAAAATCGTACGATTATAGCATATAGCTGCCATTGTAACGATCGGTCAAAAAACTAGTTCTAGTTAGAAAAACTTTATTGATTTCCATCGTAGCATCACAAATCGCAGTATTTATAAGTTTAATATGCTTCCACCTAATTCTGTAAGGTTTGATCAAAATCGGATGACTATAGCATATAGCTGCCATAGAAACGACCGGTCCAAAAACTACTTCTAGTGTGAAAAACTTTTTTGTTTTCCATTGTAGCATCACCAATCGAGGTTTATATTAGTATTATATGCTTCCACCTAATTCTGGAAAAATTGATCAAAATCGGATGACTATAGCATATAGCTGCCAAGGGAACAATCGGTCCAAAAACTAGTTCTGGTGAGAAAACTTTTTTGTTTTCCATTGTAGCGTCTTTGAAAAACTGCAAGGGTGTTTAAACATGGGAGGAGCCGATCTTAGCCTTCTATTTTCTGTTTTAAATTTAAAAAAACAAAACTCTCCGAAATCGGTAAATCTTTAGCTTTTAAAGTAAAAATTCTGAATATGTTTAAGAAAAAGGCTTAATCTCAAAATTTCAATCCCATAAGCAAAACTGCTTTTAAGCCCAGTATTATTATCCATAAAATGTATTTTTAATCCAGGGAATCAAAATAAATAGCTTTGAAATGCAAATCGTAGTGGAACAAGTTTAACGAAAAGTGACTTAGACAGTATCCCGACACATAAAATGCAGATCTCCTATAATCACTGTCTATGGGTATGCCTACCACCACCTATAACCACTATTCATCCGACTAACTGTCAATCATTTGAAGTTTTTCCAGTTTTTTGCACTGGTAACCTAATTTGATACTATTACGCTTGCGCCAACGTTTTCCATTTCTTTCTTTTGCCAAAGCTGGCAATTAGCCTGCCCCATCCCCGACACGCCCATCTCATGGCTTCATGCCTTCTCACTTTCGAGCGCTTTGAAGCGCAACCATCTGATATGATTCCCAGATACTCGTTGAGTCAATTCGTAGATATTACCGCATGCGATGCGATTATGTATTAGGTATGGGTGGGCAGCAGGTGAATGGAGGAGGAGGACTTGTCCGACAAGCCACATGTCAACGGCTTATCAATGAAATTTCACAGGATTTGATAGATTTTTGGGTCGTTTGTTTGCCTTGAGAGGCAGTAGAAGTTATTAAATTAATGTGCGAGACACACAGTGGCACTTTGCAATAAAATTTAAACAAAAACAAAAGACTTGTTGTTGTTGATTTAGATGCTATTATCCTTAAGCTTGATAGTCAAGATCCCACTGATTTGGTTTTTATACTTACAAATGGCTTCATTTTTAATCACAAAGTGTTGAGTTGGAGGAGTAACAGGAGCACGGGTGTACGTCTGGCCCGTTTCAAGGAATGGATGGGGGGAATAAATCAGCAAAACTAACTAAAACACACACACGACACAACAAACACTTGGTCGCTTGGACGCTGGTTGAACCTCCTAGAATCACGACTAGGACTGTTAACGAACTGTGCTGACTGTCAGCTGCTGGCTCCAATATATACCGCCCGAGACTCAGACAGCAGCAGCAACAACAACAACAATGCAGAGCACGAGCAGAACAATGTGGCACAAGAGTAATCGAATTACAACGTTAATCGCGGCTCAAAGCAAGTTTCAAGCCACAGCCGAACGAAGCGAAACCAAAAGCCGAAGAATGTGTATCAATTGAAAGCGTCCAAAGTGGCCAGCGCAGCATGTTGCCAACGATTGCATTCGGCAACATGTTGCTTTGGCTGCGTTTGTCACTAACTGCAAGCTGCTCTACTCTGCTCAGCTGCCATGACCTTGCTTTCAATTGCGTTGTCTATCAGAAAACAACAAATTTTAATTGCCCCTGCTTTGGCTGAATATTTTCGGTTACTAAGCGATTTGAACTTCCGTGATTTGTGCAATTAGCACTCATTATTTGGATATTGGGTATTATGTTGTGATCTTATCGGTCGCTTGCCTTTCGAAAAAAAAAAAAAAAAAAACAACTGCCCAATGTAGACCCGCCCAACGATCAAATTAAAAAATTCTTATGCCCAGTGCTTGCAACATGCTCAAGCAAAAAAACAAAAAAAAAAGTGAGCAGAAAATATCGAAAAATGGTAAACCAATTTCTGGGCGTTTGCCTCTTTAATCATTGAACTGCATCGCAGACATAAAAAAAATACACGAAAAATGAAACGAAAAGTTTGCAAATTAAAAAAAAAAAAAAGAGCACAAGCCAAGGAAACTCAAATGGAAGACAAAAGACAGAAAAATGGTTTGTGTGCTGCTGCTGTTGTTGTTGTTGCCACATGTTGCAGCATTTCTTTGCTGTATCTTGATTTGCCACACATTTATTGTTTTGCTTGCCACACACAAACAAATACATTTTAATACTCGTAATGAGTGCACACACAGACTCCATTTTGCTGATTTCCATGCGATAAGCTGTCTGTCAGTGTGTTGCATGCCTCATATCGGCAACTTAATTTGTTCCAGCTTTTGCATGCCGCCAATTTAATTTAAATAAACTTTTCACATGTGTATTTGTGTGTGTGTGTGTTGGTGTGGGTGTGGGCGGGGGTGCTCGAGGGCGTGTTTGACATTTTTGCTGTATGCGCAACATTATAAATTATATTCCCGTTGCCACTTTTGTTTGCATTTTATGAGTGTTTTTTATTATTGTATTTTTTTCTTATATTTCTCCGCCAATTGTCGACAGCTGTGGGCTGGCTCAAGTGCAATCTACACATTTGTGTGCCCACCTTTCCTTGCCATTCGGTAAGCTGTAATTATTCGTTGCCATATGTAAGTATGCCAGGTATACTCACCCACCTGCATATGTAGTATCTGCATATAACTGAAATAAACTAATAAAATTTTTAATAACATTAATTATGCAATCAGAATTAATAACAAAATCTTTATGCCTCCAATTTAGTGATAATTGTATACTTACTTAGAGCAAGTGCTCTAATTCTCTAATTAGAATGCTAAAAGATTTTAATAACAATTTTATGTCAGTTGCTCTTATTGCGTAAAAGGGCATATTAAGTCCGTGCATTTTTGTTATTTTTTGGTATTTGTACACAAATTTGTATTTTGAGAAGCTGTCAACAGAAAGGACAATATACTGGTAAAGTTATCACCCAATTAGATTATTTAATCATTTTTCGAATTGGCACCAAATGTGAATTGTGCTCTTACGTTTGCAAAGTAAACATATACAGAACGCTATACTTATCTGAAATTTTGGTGGGGCTTATTTTTTATAGTCATGGGTTCATGTGCTCCATATGAAGCTCCGGAAAATCTGACAAAGGTGAAGAAAAATGCCATAAAACGCACCCGAATGGTTTTTACTTCTGTTGGTGGCCACTTATCCGATATCATCTTCAAGACTTGATGGACAAAATTTAAAATATCAATTAATCACAATCCACAAAGCAAACTTAACGATTTTCATTCTTTTAAAAAAAAAAGTAAATTCTAAAGCCAGTCAAGACCAACTCTAATTTACTCTGTGGAATTTCCGCTACGGAAGGCGCGGCGCTGCCCAGCTTAAGTATGTGTAGAATTCTTTGTTGCTCTAAAATATATTATTATATTATACCCTTGCAAAGGGTATATTAAGCAAGGTATATAAGCATCTTCGACTTTCATCAAGTTTATATTTTCTTGATCCGCATTAATAGTCGAGTTAAACTAGCCTTTTCCGTCTGTCCGTCTATCAGTTTCTATGCTTTCTTCTTCCTCAGTTTCCAAAATATGCAAAACAAATTTCAATGGATATAGGCTGCATATTTGTCGGAACCAGCCGCATTGTATGACTATAATTTGTAGCTGCCATAGTGACGATCGGTCAAAAAAACAAGTTCCAGTGAGAAAATCTTTTTTCTCTTCAGACTTTGTGCTTTCACACCATTCTGCCAAGTTTAATCAAAATCGGATGGCTACAGCATATAGCTGCCATAGTACAGATCGGATTTAAAAATAGTTCTAGTGAAAAAAACACAAAAAAACTCAATGGTCACATATTCAAGCAAGGCATTTTTTTTATTAATTTAATAACTTTCCACATAATTCTGCCAAATTTGATCAATATCGGAATACTTTATCTCGCTCATACGGACAGACGGACTGATGCTGATCAAGAATATATTTGTTTTTGTAGGATCGGAGATGCTTCCTTCTGGCTGTTACAAACATTTGACAATATTTTTAAAAAATCAAAATCGACAATATCAAAATTCTCAAAATCTATATTTTATTTATCGACTACACAAAATATTTATATATGTGCAATTCCGCAGAAAAGTCCGAATGACCGAAAAACTCAAAATTCATTAAAAATTGTTTCTTACTTGATTTCGAAAAGGTAAATAAGCAAAATTATTTTAATTAAAAAGTTGAAAGCTTTTATAAGTACAGATAGCGGTATATCGGGCTAGAAAGTTAAAATTTACGTTTTGGACAATTTTTTAGTGAAATTTCTTTTTTCGATTTACAGCCCTAAGAGTGATTGAGCAATTCAACTCTTTTCACAAAATTTTAGCTACAATAAAATTTTATTTTTTTGTTGCGTTGAATGATTTAAGAAAAATTATCTTCACAAAAAAATTGGCAAATGAAATTTATGTAACGTCACGTCAGATTAAAAAACTTATAAGAAAAGAACGAGAAAAGATTTTTATATTTGTTAAATTGGAAAATAAACTTATATTATTCTAAAAATTACTGAAAAAAAGTTTCATACAAAAAGAGTTTCTCAATTCGCAGAGTTTTACAATTTTATAATTCGAGTCAAAATCCACGACCGTTTTAAGTAACGTCACGTCAGGGCACATTTTTACTTACATATTATTTTTTTTCTAAATAAAGTGCTATTGAATTACTGACCCAATATAAAACGAGAAGGCAAAGCTAACTTCGACTATGCCGAAGTTTTAATACACTTGAAAAACTTTACTCCAACTGATTTAACCAGTAAAATATATATGGGATATAGATATCAAATATTTAAAATTTTTAAATCATTGATTATAAAAATTTAGTACCATAAAAAAAACTTTTTTTAGAAAAACACATTTTCCGACCGATCGTTCATTTGGCAGCTATATGCTATAGTCATCCGATTTTGATAAATTTTTCCAAAATTATGTGAAAGCATATAAAACTAATATATACCAAGATTGGGGATGCTACGATAGAAAACAAAAAAGTTTTTCTCACTAGAACTTGTTTTTGGACCGACCGTTTCTATGGCAGCTATATGCTATAGTGATCCGATTTTGATACATTTTTCCAGAGTTATGTGAAATTATATAAAACTATCATATACCAAGATTAGTGACGCTACGATGGAAAACAAAAAAGTTTTTCTCACTAAAACTTATTTTCCGACCGATCGTTCCTATGGCAGCTATATGATATAGTCATCCGATCCGGCCGGTTCCGACATATTAGTTGCGTGCAGTAAAAAGAAGACTCTGTGCAAAATTTCAGCTCGATAGCTTCAAAACTGAGGGACTAGTTCGCGTAGAAGAGAAAGAGAGAAAGCGAACAAACAGACAGACAGACGGACAAACAGACGGACGGACGGACAGACGGAATTGAACTCAGCTCGTCGTCCTGATCAAGAATATATATAGTTTATGGGGTCGGAAATGAATATTTCTATGCGTTACAAACTTCTGGGCAAAATTATAATACACTTTTCAAGTGAATAAAAAAATTTTTTAACGTGTCTCTTTCATTATTTTTTTTTATATTTTATCGAACGAATGTCACGACACGTCAGAAAAGAAATGCTCTTATCGATATATCGTTATTTTCTAAAAACCCTAAAATAACGTCTGAAATGTATTTAATTTCGTTTTAAGCGGAATTACGCGCCGGTATGAAACATCTAACAAGATCGGTTTAAAAACACGGAAGATTTGGAAGTAAAATGCTTTTCAGAAGGTACAGGGTATTTCGTCGTCGGGGCACTCGACTTCAGCGCCCTTACTTGCTTTTCCTATGTTTAGTGTGTCCTTTTATTGCAATATATTGTACTTACGCACATACATATTTACATATATTTACCGCTTTAAAATGGTATTAATCCTAAAGTCATTTTCAAAAGTCGTTAGAACTGATTAAATTCTCTGAGAAAAAGGTGACTGGGCTGTATCAAATCGGATATTGTTGTAGTTAAGATAGTTTATGGTTACATTTGCGGGTTTAATTACAATATTCAGTAAAGTATTTTAGGAAAATTATCGTTACAGTGTTTATTGAATAATGTTTATTTCTACATATAAGTTATAGTTTAGTACGTTGTATTCATAAATCCATTTACTTAGATCTCCTTACTGATACATAGTACGTATGACACAAAAGAATTTGTATGACATTTTTAAGAACTGTAAATAAAAGAACGCAATGCACCAACAATTTGGTAAAATTAATATACCCATGTATTCTACATATCGCTTCCGACCTAAAAACGACCCATTTCCCATATGATTTCGGTCGTTTTTAGGTTTTTTTTGCACAAGAGATTGACTGCAAACATACCAAACTCATGGTCTCCATTGAGACATCCAAAAATGCGGGTGCTCTCAGAAAGACTGGCTTCTGAGCCCGCAGGGCCATTAGCACGAGCATACGTCGAAAACGCTGATCTGCGCACATCCAATTCATGTTGTATACAGCTTGGGAAACACTAGCGCTCTAAATAAAATACACTTTTTCATTGAAATAGACTCAAATTGTCCATAATTCTCACCGCATCAATTAACCACTGACTGAAGAAGCAAATGAGAAAAATCTCTAATGTTGCCGAAACCAAGAACAAGGATAGTTTGAAAACTTGTTCGGGACTTGTGATAATGGTCATCAGAAATCCCTGCAAGCAAACGACTACCGATGAGGCGAGAAAATTTAGCAGAAGCGGCCAGCCAAAGACTGTGTTCATCACATCAGTGAGACTGGAAAACGAAAATAGAAGCATAAATTGAAAATTACTACAGTTCATGAGTTAATTAACAATATTAAGTGAACAAGTTTTTCTTAAATTGCTCTTTTTTGTTCAGTTGCTCACAGGGTTGTTCCTTATTGTTTGGTTTGTTACTTTGATAGCTTAGATTTCAGCTTAATCAAGCGAGGGATTCCCTCAAAGTAAAGTCAACAACGAAGCAGAGAGCAAGCAACTGAACAACTGAACAAAAATATAACAAGTGAGCAACTTAACAAAAAGAACAATTGAGCAATAAAATGATCAACAAAATTACTCATACGCAACTGACTTACTTATTCAAATGTACAGAGCTGACCAGATTTAACAGACAGTTTCGAACTTACCCAAGAATTTTATTGTGAAAGGCAATCAATTGCTGCAACTTCTCCATATCTTTGGTCCCACCATCGGATAAAACATCTGCCTGTACCTGAAGCTCTGTCAGGCTCTTTGCCAGATAATCAAAATGCATAATCATTTGTATTGCCACCGCAAAGATCATGAGATCAGCAGATATGTGGCCAGCCGAGGAAGCCAATGCAACCCACACCTGTAATAAGTAAGTCGCATAATATCCCCAATTTTCATGCCAATTCCACGGTGTGGTCGGAAAAAAGGGCATGGTCTGCAAGGCATCTGGTGAGTGTCGCAACCATCGATCTACGGCATACTTAGTAAAAGGCATCATATTATAGATGCTAATTAGAATAAAATATAGCATGGCAAACGCTTTGGTAAACAGGCGACAGCGACGCAGGTATCGATTCACAGCATATTGCTCCTGCTCCAAACGCTTCGGAAATATTGATTCCATTTCATCAACGAGACTAACTAACATTGCCTTTCGCCCAAAGACGGCTAGTATCTTAAGATCAGCCACAAACACAAATCCCACATAGCCCATGGTCTGGTAGGCTTCCAAAAAATTCCTTCTCTGAAATGACAGAATTGCATAAGTCAGTTCGCACCCCAGAACAAAATTGAATATCAGCATTTCGATTAGAAACCAGAGTTTTAGCCAAAAGCTGGACATCTTGCTGCCATTAGTTGGCTCAGAAAGATTCACTCCAATGAAACGGTAGAAGAGCAATGGTAAGCGCATGAAGTCGTTAAATTTTGCATAATTCTTCTGAGCTAGAATAACGGTGGTTCTTTCCTTTGGCTTAAGCCGCACATCTTTTAGGAACTTTATCATTTTGACGAGTTTACAGAACAACTTGAGGGAACTATATTGGTAACTTGGCTTTTATACCACGAAACTGTGAGCCATTTGGAATAATATATATACCAAACCGCAAATTAACTAACGGACTAACTAGCTCAAGGGAAATCCTTGCGGTTAAGGGGCCCTGAATATTTGATCCAATAAATTGCATCCATTATATTATGGTCACAATATTTTGCCAATACATTTGAAATATTGATTGATGAATTAACCCAAAATAAGAAATGAGCGTGACTCAAATCTAAGAAATTCTTTAATTTCATTATTGAAAATTAATTTCCTAACGTAACGAGGATTTTCAAAAAATTTCTATACTGCCTGAGGAAGTGTTTCAATTCGAAATTAAAATTCTCGCGCCCATCTCTACCCTGAACCTAAGCAAGTCTAAAGAGAACACTCTAGACTCCTCTAATCTTCATTGCATTCTACAAAAGTGTGAATATCTCATTTTGTTTTGTTGAATTCAGATCAAATGAATATTATTTGAAAAATTTGAATAAATAACTAAGCATGTTTTAATTCACAACGGCTATAACTATATTGGTATGCGTTATTGATACTAATTGCGCGCTTACACTCTGTGGCGGGCCAACATATTCATGGTAATTCAACTTTTAAAGGTAACACAGAAAGATACCGATCGTTTATATGTAAATTACAGTTAGGTATATAATATGTAAAGTAAAACCGACTTGTTCTGGCATATACACTTAAAAATCATCAAAAATCATGTATAAAGGGTCAATAGTACGATAAGTACGAAAATATTGGATCCAAGTAAAAACAAGTAAGAAAGTCGGTCAAGTCTGACTGTAATATACTCTGTACCTGTTTGTATACAACCGATAACTTTAAAGTGTGGGGACACACAAACAGTGCAAGTGCTGCCCATCTCGATTACGGTCAGTGCTGCCAAGCGTAATTATTTGTTTTGCATATAACTCGAATATCGTTCATCTGATTGGAAAACGACGTATGAGGGCTCGATAAGTAATGATGAGCAGAATATATGTTTAGAAAGTTTGAACAAGCTCACTCCAAAATTGCGGGATATTTGAGGTGTTTTTTAAATTGTGGGGGTGGCAACTCTTCTATGTATTGTGTCACTTTATATATAAAGATAAGCAGTTTTAATTCCAAATGCTATCGTTCATACTAAAATCATTAGAAGATTCCGATACACCCCCGATTAATACCTTTCAGGAATATTTTATGTACATTTTTAACTATAGTCTCTTAGATCGACGCGTTCATACAGACGGACGGATATGACTATATAAACTCGGCTGTTGATGATTCTCCCTAAAGTTAAGAATTTCTGATCGCATCCCTCCCAAAAAATGGTGACAACGCCAAATATCTGGAAGTCGCTTTGGATAGAAAAGTACTCTGGAACGACAACATTAATGAACGCATACGAAAGGCGCAAAAAGGCCGCAAATGGGGTTTTTCCCATCGATGCACAGCCGAAGTTCGCCCCTGACAACTCCACGGAGCACTAATATGGTGGCCAGCGCTGGAGAAGCATTCAATACTGAACAATTTAAATAGAAAGCAAAGCAGCGCGAAAATATGTATGAGTGGCGTTATTCGAACGACATAATCGGACCACCATATTTCACCTACTACGTACACTCAGAAAAAATCCGTTCTAAATGTACCGAAACCCATTTTTTTCGTTCTCAATAGTAGGGTAAGTCCGATTTTTCTTATACTGAGAAAGGCGGGCTTAAGATGAAAACGCTTTTGTTGAAACCGAACGTTCCGCTTTTTAGAACCAACCGGTGGAACTCCATCCCACACGCCTTCTTTCCCCTCTTTCTTTCTGTTCACTTATCACCATAAACAACCTTATCTAAAACAAATGCGGCAGTAAGCAAGTTTTGGTTTTTTTTTGATGGCCCTGGGTTCGAACCTGGGCCATTATGCACGTTTTTATATTCAACAGGAGTCTTAGACAGTTCCAGCACCGTACCACTTTAACATGTCGTTAAACAGAGTCAGTCATTTTTTAAGAACCATTTTAAGAACGAATTTTCTCAGTTCGTTCGTCGGTTATGAGCTTATTTCAAGAATGGAAAAAATGAGAACGGATTGGGTATAAAAGTAAGAAATTTGTGCTACCTTTTAGAACGCCATTTTTTTCTGAGTGTATCAAAGCAACTAGCAATCACAACAACCACCAGTTTTCGAGTAGCCGATGCCTAGAAGGAGGGCACTTTAGGACACTTGGTCATCCTCATGAACCATATAAAAACAAATTTAAATTTCTTACTTAGGTCAATTACTTATCAGCCGCCCCAACAATATCCAAGGGGATATTGCCCTAGCAAAGGGCTAGGGTAAACAAATATATTATATTTATTACTATTTTGAATCAAAACAAAATTCAGGCGGATAACCAACCAAAAGAATTCATTCAAGTTGCTCTACACTTTTGCAGACTCATTGTTTTTATTGCACATTGTCATGACAAATTGACTTTCGGCAGTAATAAATAATAACAACGACCAAAAATTCCTGAATCTTAGCTCACAGCTGTAGCCTCAAGTGCCCTCCCAGCACGGCTGCTCGTACACTCATCATATACAGACATCGTACATGGTCATAATTGCCATGGCATGACTTTCCTGTGGGTGTAGGCCAGAATTTGTTTTGTTAGTTATTTTTACCAGTTTGCAAACACACAGAAACACACACACATGCAAATTGAGGCAGTCCCCAGTCAGGGGATAGAATAGCAAATAAAATTCCAATTGAATTTTTGCAATAAATTGCAAAGCTAATATCTTGTCGATTTCAGCAAAATATTTTTGCATAAAAGTCTTTCCATTAGTATTGGTGGGGCAGGTGGTTGTCTTTCCTTTCGGCTTGCATATTCATAAGGAAAATCATGTTTAATTAATTGCACTCGCTGTTAAACAACATAATTAAGACAAAAAGCCGCCGCGGGTGTTGGCCATTAGGTAAATGAAGCGTGATCTGGTTTAGGTAAGTATGGCCAACACTTGGACAATCGCAATTAAATGTAATTATTATTTAAATTCATCAAGCAAGACTATAAAATTCTGCACCACATGTCGCAAGTAATACTAGTAACTTGGCCAATCACACTTTACAGTTGCAATCACAAATGCACTAACGAAATTAGCATGACAACACCTTCCTTCCCACGAACCTTCACACACGCATCGCTGCACCAACTCACAATGGTCACAATACGCCGAAAAAATGAACAAAAAAATACAATCTTCTTATCGCTATAATACTTATGTATTAAAAAATTCTTTAAGTTTAGACTTTATCTTCAAATTAACACCTTCTACAGAAGCCTTTAAGGGGTACGGGTAAAGTGCTCAACGACGTGTTCCACAGCTTTCAAGAAATATACCAAATTTCAATATGATTTAAAAAACCATCTTCAATTGATAATAAAAATTTGATACCATAAAAAAAACTTTTCTTAGAAAACACATTTTCCGACCGATCGTTCCTATGGCAGCTATATGCTATAGTGCTCCGATTTTGATAAATTTTTCAAAATTATGTGGAAGCATATAAAACTAATATATACCAAGATTGGGGACGCTACGATAAAAAACAAAAGTTTTTCTCACTAGAAGTAGTTTTTTGGACCGGCCGTTTATATGGCAGCTATATGCTATAGTCATCCGATTTTTGATAAATTTTTCCAGAATTGTGTGGAAACATATAAAACAAATATATACTACGATTGGAGACGCTACGATGGAAATCAAAAAGTTTTTCTCACAAAGACTTATTTTTCGACCGATCGTTCCTATGGCAGCTATATGCTATAGTGATCCGATTTTGATACATTTTTCCAGAAGAGGCATATAAAACTAACATATACCAAGATTAGTGACGCTTTACGATGGAAAACAAAAAAGTTTTCTAACTAGAACTTGTTCTTAGACCGATCGTTCCTATGGCAGCTATATGATATAGTTATCCGATCCGGCCGGTTCCGACATATTGGTTGCGTGCAGTAAAAAAAAGACTTTGTGCAAAATTTCAGCTCGATAGCTTTAAAACTAGAGAGACTAGTTCGCGTAGAAACAGACGACACAGACAGACGGACAGACAGACGGACAGACGGACAGACGGACAGACGGACGGACGACGAGCGGGAAATGAACTCAGCTCGTCGTCCTGATCAAGAATATATATAGTTTATGTGGTCGGAAATGAATATTTCTATGCGTTACAAACTTCTGGGCAAATATGCCTTTTCAAGTGTATAAAAACATCTTCACTAGAAAATGCCCAAAAATTTAAAAAAAGTTTCTATAAAAGAAACAAAGTCATTTTTTGAACCGAACCCTTCTTGCAAACAGATGGTGTTAGCAGGTCCGGTTTAAGGGACCCGAAAAAACCGACACCTAACCGGTACTACGTGATTCGGTTCTTTACCGATTTGCAACTATATTTAAAATACACAGAAAAAAATGTATATGATCAAAGGGATCAATAAATAGCCTAACCCAATGTTTGGGCGCCTAGTCTGGCAAGCGCGGCGCGGTCGAGTGCGCTGAGGCCCAGCCGTTCTTGTGCTTCAGTCCCGAGTTCGATTCCCAGACAAGGCAAGTAAAAGTAAGTTCTAAATAATTTATATATATTTCAGAGAAAAGAAGACTTTAGTGAATCCAAATATACACAATGTTCAAAAATATAAATGCAAAAAAATCTCTCGGGCGTTCTAAAATTTTTGAACTTTTATCGGGCCAGTCGGGCACAGTTTGAGCCATTCCGAGATCAACCCAATTATTATTGAGCCCGCTTGGTGTTGAGTTGAGCCCGAATGGCACAGTTTTTTTTTCTGTGTACAAACAGGTGAATATTATCGAACTTAACTTGTTTAAATCAAAATTATAAAGATGACAGTTGTTATAAATATTTTTAACTACGTACCAGATACCTGTAACGAGCACCTTATTTGTGAGCTCACTCGCGCACTTATCAGGCTTGTGTGCGCTCGTCGCTCCTACTGGCATCACTCGCCAATGCTCGTTTGGACATTAAATCAGAACCAGCAAGCCTTTTGCAAGCACGAGCAATAGAAGTTCAAGCTCATTTAAGTATATGAGCAAAATGAGCAATTTTGCTTAAATGCGGCTGCTTGCTTGCTAATAGCGATTTTTTAAGGTTAGTGATTAAATCACAATAACTTCATTGTATTCTTTAAGCCAACACATAAATCAACCACTACTGCATTGTCTCCATTTTTTCAGTTTTTTTTTTAACAAAGAAATTGAAACGACTTCCTACCGACTGAATTTAGAAATGTTTGACATTTTCACAATGAGCTATTTGATCTATTTGTTTTCAAAATTGAACCGTATGATCTAGTTAAGTTGAGCTTGATTGATCTAGTTACTTTATTTTTAAAAATCGAACAAAAACCTTTTCAGATATTTCTCGATAACTAGCCAATAGAATTTTATTTGTGGCGATTTTCGTGTTTATAAAAAAGTTGGTTAGATCCATTAGGAAAGATTGACTTTTATTTTTAAAGCAATATTAGCATTACCTTCTCTCTTTTTATGTTTTCAAAATATTCCAAATAAGTTTTCAAAAATTTTCATTTTTAACCACATTTTTCTGACATCTTGGCCATGGTGCAATGTTGGCATTGAAATGCTAACAATCGATTCAGACAGTTGGTTTAGCTTTGATAGTCGGTCATTAAAGCAATGCGCCCTGCTTTGCCCAGCGGTGCAGTGAAGCGTTGACTGACTTTCGACCAAACGGATATGCAATCAACGGGCTGCGGGCGCGATTCTTTGCCCCAATGGGTAATAAGAAGCCAATTGCATTTTTTTTTTCGTTTGTTAGTTTATTCTTACACAAACTGTTGCTTCAAATATTTGCAGTGGATTTAAAAATACTAATTGCTGGCCAGTTTATTGCCATACAACACAAATCATTTTTATGGTGGGAATGGGAAATATTACTGGTATATAGGGTGTACTAAAACTAGGTAATGTCAATTTCTTTGAATACTTCTGGTAAAAAAAGAGTTATTTTTTATCCACGTTTAAATATAAAATTTTGTGTTTGGGAGAAAACTTATTTAATTAGTTTATTTTAAGTGCTTTTTGATTTGTCAGTTGAGGCATCAGATAATAAAGTGCACAACACACACAGACTTTTTTGAGATAACCATAGCTCTCATAAGACTTTATTCCGGCACTACTCAATGCCACATTTCTCGATTTCGGAACTGTAAAATCTAGAACAGAGAACGAGCGGGTTTAGGTCCTTTCTTTTAATCCTCCAACTGATTTTTAGTTCCAGCTTAAGATTATCTTTTGTATATTTTTATATAAAATGCTAGGATCCTGACATTAGATATAACACAACCATTTTCCTTACTTACAGTTTCTACATTAAAAAGAACCGTGATACACCCTGTATAGCATTAGACATTCCAAGAATCATTCCATGTGCTAAGCGCGTGCAAAGCAAAAATAAATCATTAAAATTTATGAATTTAATTGCCTTCAATTATTGCCTCAGATAAAATGTAAAGCAAACTGTAAATTCAACTCGAATCGAATCGAAACTGCCACCCATAATCAAGCAGTTATACGAGTAGTTTGACTTGGAATCGTGTGGAGTGGCCCACAATTCAATTCAATTTGGATTCCATCAACAAGAATGGAATTACGAAAATTATGGCTGGGTAGAAGGAGACGGGCGAGAGCGAAAACAGAAACTAGCTAACATATGATTAGGGTGTAACTGGCGGATCGACGGCAGAAAAAAAGGGGGGCGAAACTCTAGGTGTATGTTTGCTGGTTATCTACCTTGGGTGTCTGGCAGTTGTCACATGGCAGGGGCCAAGTTAATTGGCCAAATGCTGCCCAGGGTTAAGAGTTGCGGGCGTTGGTTACACAAAATTAAATTGCAAATTATTAATGATTGGAAAACCGCGATTGCAATTTGACCAACAGATATGCTGCCGCTGGGTGCAGTTCCCAAGATGCATAACGAGAAAACTGGCCTAAAATATATTTATAGCAGCGAACCAGTTTTGTAGGCAACATTTCCACCACAAGCTGCAATTGGAAATTGGTTTATTCGCCACAGGTGCCAAATGTCACTGCCGCTCCTACGCTTCCATCCAGCTATGCAGAAGATGCCTGACATACACGTGTCCTGTCCCCATATATGTCAAACAATCACGAATGTGTTTACAAAAGGCGCAAGGCATGCGGCACGCGGCACGTTTTGGTCAACATTTTAACCTCCCTAAACTGAATTTGACATGAAAATGACAGCCACCAACAATCCTCGACCATATCCACATGTCCATAAAGTGCGCACAAGCGAATGGAATGGCATACAAAAAGGCGCGCCCAATTTTTGGCCTCTGATATTAAAATTGCCAAAGAAAAAAAAAAAGAAAAATAAAGCTAAGCCACATGCATAAAAAGACCTTAAAACTCCAACTGTCTACCCAAAATAACCAGAACAATCATCGATGGTTGCACCATGGACTCTACGTGCGATGTCAGGCGGGTGCAAATAAAGTTGGCCAACAAAGTAAACAACTGCACAGAGTCAAGCGCAAAAGGTGGTACAAAGCATAAAATGGAAGAGAATATGATGGAGATTTGCACGCATCTTAACCGGAGTGAAGTTGTTTGTTTGAACAGGTAAAAAAATCAAATACAATAAATAACATTTTTATAACGTTAACTTAAGTATAGTTATATATAGTTTTACCTAACTTAAGCTTAAAGTTATTTAAATAATCAACGAACAACAACAAGTTACATTTGCTTCACAAAATAAGTATAACTAGTTCAAGGGATTATCTGCGCTTTATCATAAGCAGACTTTATTGATAACACAGTGCTTCCGTGTCAGTTGTTCTAAGTTTTATCTCTATGGCTGAGAAATGGGGGTTACAGCTCTGGTACGGAAGATTTTTTGGTGGGGATGAAATTAAATTTAAAAGTAACGCATATCGCTTACAGGACACAACACACTCACTCGAAACATATCTTCCAGCAGTTGTCTTGAGTCGTAGCTCATTTTAATTGAACTTTCGTGAGAACAACTAAGAGCGATTGTCATGGCGCTGCAAGATAATCTACACGAAGAGTTTTGAAAACAATAACAACAACACGCTTCTTGTTGTTATTGTCAATAATTTCAGAGTCTGCTTGCTGGTCATAGAAAACAGTTGGTTGCTGATGGTACTAAATACACCCTGTTTAATATCTATTCATTTCGTTTTCGATAAATCTGCAATGTAAGCTTTTCTACAAGTTCTGAAAATAATTATAAGTCATTATATTTCCCAATCTTCAATTTGCGATGTACAGGGTTGCCCATATTCGACGGACCCATCTGGCAACGCCATAACTTTTGACAGAGATGTCAGATCGCTTAATGACATACCGCGTTTGAAGCGTCAGTCCAAGCAGATTTTTACCATGGAACAATACACGCCACGCGAGCGCTCTGAAATAGTTGAAATTTACATTCAACAGAACAAGTCAATTGTGAAAACTCAACGTGCTTTTAAAAAATTAAAAAATGTGAAAAGTGCGCCTTCTAAGAACACCATTAAGCGTTTATACGAAAAATTTTCGACTGGTGAGGCTCTTTCTAATCCGAAGAGGCCAAATAAAAGTCGACCAAGGCGATCGGCCGAGAATATCGCTGCCGTACGAGCCAGTGTTGAGAGGTCCCCAAGAACATCCCAAAAACGCCGTTCTCAGCAGTTGGGCATGGCTCGGTCCACTTTACCACTGATTATTCGCGTTGATTTGCATTTGTTCCCGTACAAAATTCAATTGACGCAAAGATTGTTGCCTGCGGACAAGCCTCGTCGATTGGAATGGGCCCAAAGAGTCATCGAAATGGCCGAAGATGACGAGCAATTTTGGAACAAAATTATCATGTCCGATGAAGCCCATTTCACATTGAATGGGACCGTAAATAAGCAAAATTGCCGTATTTACGCCACTGAAAATCCTCAGGAGATTCAAGAAGTGCCTCTTCATGACGAAAAAGTCACAGTTTGGTGCGGCGTTAGTGCGAAAACGGTCATTGGGCCGTTTTTCTTCCAAAATGAAAATGGCCATGCTGTTACCATCAACCAGGAGCGTTATCGCGACATGATGACCAATTTTGTGATGCCAATTATTCGTCGAAAGCGTATGAGGCAGTTCTGGTTTCAACAAGACGGCGCTCCACCGCACACAAGTCGCATAACAATCGATTTTCTGAAGAAATTGTTTCCGGGCCGTTTGATGTCGAAAAGTGGTGATTTGGACTGGCCACCGCGTTCGCCCGATTTGACGCCGCCTGACTTCTTCTTGTGGGGATATTTGAAGTCAAAGGTTTACGTTAACAAGCCAAGGACCGTAGAAGAGCTCAAGGACAACATTCGTGAAGAAATAGCCGCTATTCCGGCCGAAATGTTGGCGAAAACGATGGAAAATGCTGCAAAAAGGGCACAATACGCCATCAACGCCAGAGGCGGCCATTTGAGAGACATCATATATTCAAAAATTGATGTAAACAAATCTACTTGGAACAAATTAAATGATTAAAATTGCCAACCGCCAAATTTTTATTTTTTTCTTTGATTTTTTAAAAAAAAACATGGGTCCGTCGAATATGGGCAACCCTGTAGATGTTAGAGTTGGGTCTGCTTTTACATTGCTCCCATCCTACTTCTTATAGTTTAATTGATGTATTAGGGTTCCAAAACTTATATGGAATTAAATAAATACTGAATTACAAACACAGTTCATGTATTTATCAAATTTATGTACTAGCAAGTCGAGTAAAAGATCCAGTATAAGAGAAAAATATTTATGTATCATCGACCATCAGTCTTCTTTGAATGGAATGGAACATTAATATATTTTGTGCATTTTGTTAAAATAGTTCTTGAAGTGAATTTGAATTTACATCAAAGCCTCATAAGTGTTTTTTTAATTTTAACTTTAATCACCACTGACTAACAATAATATTTTAAAATTGTTCCCCAATTTAATAATCAAAGTCCATTCAATTCTTCGTTAATAAAGTGTTGTCCTAATAAATTTGGTCACCGTTTGACAAAGATATTCGCGTATTTCTATGAATTTGGGAGAAAAAAAGTGTGTGAAAGTGCTATATGAAACTCTACAGCATACGCTAGGTCATTTCCGGGAATTTACAAGTTTAGTGAAAGTATTACTGTGTAATTTGCTTACTTAAAAAAATGTTCCTTAACGTTTTACCAAGTTAGAGTTAAGCGTGAGTCGTGATTTTTCGAGAGACTTTTATTTAAGACGTCATGAATCAAAATGCTGATCAATATTAGTTGATTCACGAAAGAAATTCAAAAAGTGTAGTGATCAAGGTGTTATTAACAGTCGATGGCGATTGATAGCGCCCATCGAGTTCGGATCCCGCAGGACCAGTTCCTCAGGCAGTTCGGACATATTGAATTTATAATTTTGAAATAAAACAATTTCGATGTTATTTCCTTCAGAAAATGAATCTTATAAGGTTCGGGCAAGAGGTGCGCGAGTGACGTAAATTTAAATATGTCACGGTATACGACATCGAGTCACTACGTGATCGTGCTAAAACACAGACTATCGTGCGTGTGCATCTGTGATCCGTGCGTGATTCGAGCGTGTTAAAGTTATGCCTCGTGACAAAAAGTCATGCAGTATTCAGATTAACAAAAGTATTCCTAGAACTGACTTGCTTTTGATTGCAGATCCATACAAATGGCGCAGTGTGACCATAATTGAATTAAGGTCACTCAACGCATTGCAATTAATTGTTAGCTTGATCGCCGTGCAAAAATTTTTATACACTTGAAAAGTGTATATTAATTTTGCCCAGAAGTTTGTAACGCATAGAAATATTCATTTCCGACCACATAAACTATATATATTCTTGATCAGGACGACGAGCTGAGTTCAATTCCGTCTGTCCGTCCGTCCGTCTGTCCGTCTGTCTGTCCGTCTGACTGTCTGTCTGTTTCTACGCGAACTAGTCCCTCAGTTTTAAAGCTATCGAGCTGAAATTTTGCACAGAGTCTTCTTTTTACTGCACGCAACTAATATGTCGGAACCGGCCGGATAGGATGACTATATCATATAGCTGCCATAGGAACGATCGGTCGGAAAATAAGTTTTTGTGAAAAAAAACTTTTTTGTTTTCCATCGTAGCATCACTTATCTTGGTATATGTTAGTTTTATATGTTTCCACATAATTCTGGAAAAATATATCAAAATCGGATCACTATAGCATATAGCTGCCATAGAAACGGTCGGTCAAAAAACTAGTTCTAGTAAGAAAAACTTTTTTGTTTTCTATTGTAGCGTCACAAATCTTGGTATATATTAGTTTTATATGCTTTTAAATTATGCGGGAAAAATTTATCAAAATCGGATGACTATATTATATAGCTCCCATAGAAACGGTCGGTCAAAAAACTACTTCTCGTGAGAAAAACTTTTTTGTTTTCTATCGTAGCCCCCTTGTATATATTTTTTTTATATCTTTCACAAATATTAAAAAATTATCAAAATCGGATGACTATAGCATATATTTCTTAAATAACGATCGAACGTAATAATTTATCAAGGGGGGGGGGGTTAAAAATTTAGTAGTCGGGAGACTTGGTTGGAAATCATCACATTTAAGCAAAAGGTATCATGACCTTAAAAAATTATCTTAAAATTTATTAACTTTAGCAAAAGATTGGTCTACTATTAAATCTTGAGCAAGATCAACGAATAATGCTTCGTGAATTCTAGAAACCATATCAGGACGAGTTTATTAAAGAATAAAGTATAATATTAGTGTCAATACACATCTCTTAAATAAGACATAAATTCAAACATTTCACATTTTCCACTCGAGGCTGTTCCGCATTAACATTAGTCCATGACATTGACTTTCAACCGCTTGTTGCACATACAAATATTCCCGTTTATTGACTACAAATGCAACAGTTACAGCAACTGGTTTCATTTTTTTTGTATTTTTTTTTTTGGCCTTATGCCGAAGGCTGCCCCTGAGATTGCGTATACGCAACGTTCGCCAACCACGCATGCTCATGCGCCGTATAATTGATGTGGTTAGCAACAAATTTGCCACTCTTGTCGCAAATGTGGTTTAACATGTTGCAATTCCAGTTATGTTTATCCAATTTAATTCCAATTGCATTTTCTCAATTTACTGTCAGGCTTTCACACTTTGTGTGACAACTTTTATGTTGTGATTGCTAATCGTTTAGATTACGCAAAAACCAAGTAAGGCAATTAGTTGGCAATCACTTCAGGCAAACGTTTTAATAGGATTAAACAACAAAAGGCAAAAGGCACAAAAAATGCTGGCAATTAAAAAGCAACGTTAAGGGATGACAATTCTCACACAACCCTTTCTCTGTGCAATTAGTCGCGTTCAGGGATGCTAGATAAAACAGTTTTCGTTTCAGACTTGCATTTTCCTTCAAGCGCTTCGCTTAATTAGTTTTTTAATCTGTTGGAATGTTATAAACTCTACCACAATTTCAAAGCCAAGTTAAGCCAATTTGCAGCAGTTCCAAAAATATGAAAGACCTTATCAGATTTTCCCATACTCAACATCTTTGGCCGCTAATTAACCTTGAAAGTGGCAGATGTCAAGTCTGCGCTGTGTGGGCCTTACCCAAACCGCTAATCAATCAATTGAAAAGTTTTTGTTCTCTTGACACAAATGTCACCTTTGTTATGGTGGAAACTCCCTGCATCCCTACCAAAGATTTGAAAGTGAGACTGTCAAGTTGAAACGTACGATTTGACAGATGGACAAAAGTCCTACACTTGAGTTATGTATATTTTATTTATATCTATTCTGGAATTGATACTGAGATAAGGTCAAATGTGAGCATTTGACTAGCTTTGTGTGTGTGTGTGTGTGCAAGCAGAAGGTGTCACAAGCGTGCGACCTTCACAAATGGTCCATGACTAATGGAAAGTGTCAAAAAAATATGGGCAAATTAGTATGCATGGCATAAAGAAGGAGAACGGCAAGATTACTATATATATGTGACCAAAGGGATGCAGCGATATGTATACGAAGGTTTTGTTAACCTTGGATGAGGGTTTTTAAATGGATTGTCTACATTAAATCGGATTTTTAGTATGTCTTATATATTTTCGAAGTAAGAATTGAAGAATAAAAACAACTTCTATTAACTTGTTCCCATTTCCACAAACATGACTCAAATAATCACACTTCCAAAAAATTTAAATAAATTTTTGATGCAGTTAATTCCTGGAGACTTGAACAAATTTTCAGAAAAAACAACTAAGAAAGTCGGTCAAGCCCGACTGTAATATACTCTGTACCTGTCCAAGTTTGAACATAACTGAAAATTTTGAAGTGTGGGGTCACACAAACTGTGTAAGTGCTGCCCAACGAGAATTCGGCCAGTGCTGCCCAGCTTAATTATTTGTTTTGCTTATAACTCGACTATCGTGCATCTGATCTGGAAATGGTGTATGGAGGATCGATATGTAATGACGATTAAAATATATGCCTTAATGGTTTACACAATCTGTCTTTAAAATTGTAAAAGATATTACTTTTTTTTAATTGTGGGGGTGGGAACTCTACTTATGTTTATCTGAACGGAAAACAATGTATAGGGGCTCGTTAAGTAGTGAGTGATGAGTAGAACATATCTCTAAAGGGTATGAACAATTATCTTTAAAATTGTGGGAGTTTTGAGGTTTTTATTTTAAAATTGTGGGGGTGGCAACTCTACTATCGTTTATCTGATCGGAAAACGGTGTATGGGACTCGAAAACAAATAATAAGTAGCATATATGACTGGAAGGTTCAAACAATCTATCTTTAAAATTGTGGGAGTTTTGAAGGTTTTTTAAACTGTGGGGGTGGCAACTCTACTATCGTTTAACTGATCGGAAAACGATGTAGGAGGGCTCGATAAGTAATGATCAATAGAATATATCTCTAGAAGGTTCGAACAACAGAAGGTTTTTCCACCCATTATAAGGAAGCACTACAAACATTAGGGAAAAACGAACACAGTATGAGGAAACGCTCATAAAAGTGATTTTTGTTAAATAATAATAATGATATAATACGATCTAAAAGGTATAAAACAGGATTAATCCAAAACGAATTGCATATAATTAACATAAAATTAGTATTCTATATATTCAATAAAGAAGAAATTAAATAAATGAGAGCAAAATTGAAATTATAAAATGATAACATTCAAAATTTTCTGAGAATAAAAAAATTAAAATAAATTAAAGGGTTTAAGTCAAGCTAACGACATTATTTGAACCTATTGATGATGCATGTATTTCCTAATGATATTGCTAATGCGCGAGTGTAAGAGGGACAAATATATGTTAAAATCAATGATTTTTAAATTTCGCATTGAAGCTTAGTATCCACCACCATTTTGTGTGATTTTATCGATAGCTGAAAGAATAATCTTTTAAAATTATTTTTTAAGAAATGGGAAATTCTCGATATACAATTTTGGGTTATGGTGGAGCATTTGTAAATATTTTGCAATCAATAATAGAAATGTCTTAGAAAGTTGCGTAAAACACCAGGGATTTTCCACCAAATTGTGCAACTGTATAAAATATGAATACTATTTTGAGGTACACTTTATTTTGATTACTTTATTTTTTAATTCCTTTATTAAATTCATACCTAAAAGCACATTGGCACATGATACAGACAAAAAACAGAAACATCTTAAAACTGCGGGACGGCCGCAAGGCATTGCTTTGCAGGCTGGATGGCCCGCCTACTCCCTGAATCTACGCTGCGCATCTTGTCTTCGAAGCTCGGCCATAATAGAGGCTGCCTCCCATTTTTGCTTTGACTGGGAGCATGAATGGGACTAAATTATTTTGATTACTTATAGCAGTGCCATTGGCATGTTTTCCATCAGGCGCGCAGCCATGAGGTGGAGGGCGCGGAAAATCAAAACAAAGCAATGTGACCATAAATATTACAGGTTTTCTAAATCTGGTCACACTACCCCAAAACAAAGCAATTGTCTCTTTTGGTATTTTTGTTTTGGCAAACGCTTTGGTGAGATGGATACTAAGCTTAATGCTTAACCGACAGTTTATTAATTTACTGAAAAATCTAAATTCCTCAAAATCCCAAAACAAATATTGATTTTCTATTAAAATTGTACTAGAAAAATAAAATCTAGTTAGATTGTCATTCAAAAATTTTGGTTGTGAAAAAATCTGAACCAAAAAAAAAGTTTCTGTCGGTTCAAAAAAGTTACAATTTATTAACGGGCATTTTACTGATAAAAGAAAACAATTGAAAATAATTGAAGTCTTATGTTTAAGTAAATAAAAATTTATAAATTCCGTATATATTTTTATATTCTTAACAAATTAATTACCCTTTTATACAAATTTGTTAAAACTTGGGACAAACCAAGGTTCAAACCAAAACCTAAGCGCAAAATCCTTGAACCCTTAATTTCAAACCCGCGAACCGGACCTCCGCAAAAATTATATAGGTATGCAGCCCTAATAAATTTAAAGTATTATATTAAGATAATGTATCCCCCCTTTATTGAAAGATTGCATACAAAGACTAAATGTTATGTGGGGATAAAATTTACAGTTGCAAATCAAAAAATTTAATCACTTTCATTTATTAGTCAGTGGAATAGCAGTTAATAAGTCCTAAATAATATTGCGAAATGAATCCAATTCTTTTCTTAGATCCCGAACTCTGGCTATGCGCATTAGGGCTTTTCAAACAAAACCTTTCAAATATAAGCACCAAACAAGTTGATAAGTTTCTATCCAATCTATATCTTCCCATTGCAATTAGCCCATGAATCCATTTCCATATCAATTTCCCAAGCTGCAGCATGGTTGCACTCTTTAGGCAACAACGGCAACTGCCACAAATTCGGTCGGCATGCAAACAATATTAAGCATATCAAATGCCCAGACAAGAAACACCTTTGCGCCTGCGCAACGCTGTCGGTGTGTCTAGGTATGTCTGAGTTCCCCCCCCCCCAGCACCTTTTAACTGGTAATGCAGACGCTGGCGGGTGGTCGCCTGTCAAACCGCACCACAACCATAAATGCAGTGCAGGCGCCGCCAACAAAGTGCAAAGTCACGGATGAATGAGCCAGAGTCGGAGTTGGCAGTGGTGGTGGTGGTGGAACTTTGCTTCAGTGATTCGTTTTAATTGATTTTATTTTGGCCGTTTGGCAATTTGCGACAGGAACGGTAAGTTTCCTACGCACCACCGCCTGCTCCGCTAATCCATAAAAAAAAAACAAAGAAAAATAGAGGAAAGTTAACTTCCAACGAAATTTGTATACTCTTAAAGTTACCTAAAATATATTTAAATGGAGGTATAATAAATTTTCTTAACAAAGTTTAAGGCCTATTCTCAGATGACTTAAAAATTATTTTCTTCACAATGCTTCATATGAATAGAAACACTTTTGTAGAGCTTTGAAATCAGAATGAACAGCTGTCTTATTGATATGAAGTATTGTGCCGAAATAAAATTTATGTCATCTGAGATCAGGCCTTAAAACATTTCTAGTTAAGTGAATGCCTAAGCTGGCCAATAGATGGCGCCACTACTATGACCAAAGGAGTATTGTTTCTATGGTAGGAATACGTAAAAAACAACAGATTTTTCAATCAAACCTATTTTAAGTCCAATTGTGTTCAAACTGATCCAATTTTGACAAATGGTCAAGACTTGAGGAAAGATATACAAATAATAAAATAAACAGTTTTTAGACTAAAAACAATTTTAAACCGAAAAGATTTTTACTAGCAACTAATTTTCGGACCCATCGGTTCTATGGCAGCTATTTGCTAAAGTCATCCTATTTGAATTAATTTTGAAAGAATTTGGAGGAAGTATATAAAAATCATTAATTCCAAGTTTATAGAACTAGTTTATGGACCGATCGTATATGACTATAGTCATCCGATCATATACTAAGACTTAGCTTTAAATTTGACGCACAGATCGGCTCAGTTTCTCAAGCTGATCAAGAATATTAGCGTTGCACCCAACACACCAATTTTATAATACCCTCTGAAAGTGAACTCTGAAATAAACAAAAAAAATCAGCACTTGGGCAACTAATTTTAGTTGTACATGAAGTTGCCTGTCTGGGTATGCAAAAGGAGTTGCCAAACATTTTTGCAGCCAATTTTTGGCGGCTCCTAACTGCGAATGTTGCGGCCAGCAACAGCATTAATTCCACTTGGCTGGTAATTGCCACGGGTTTTTGTTCATTTTTACTTTGCCTAATTTTCCCAATGCGATCCATTTGAATTTAGATTTTCATTTTCATTTCCATTCGAGCGCCCGTCGCTGACAATTTGCAATATATTTGTTGGGCCACTCCAAGTGGTTGCTGTTTATGCAATCAAAATTCTTGCCGGTCCCCGGGGTAAACAGCCACAAAGTCAGCTCGAATGGCACTTGTGGGTGCAATTGTAATTATCCTAATTTATGTTGTGTGCATTTTAGTTTTTTTTTTTTTTTTTGATTTTGTGGACTGCCACCTCCCTCGTCTATTTGCGGCGATTCTAAAATGCCGCACAGATTTATTGTAAATTATCTCGCTATTTGACAATGATCGATAGCGTAAAATTTATAGCCACAACAATAATGGTTTTATTTTTTATTTTTAGATAATAAAATGCTTTGCCAGGATCCATTTTCCGCCGCCACCCACCCGCCTTGCATTGGCATCAAGTTATATGTGGTGGCTTTTGGTTTCACTTTGGTTTCCCGCTGCCGTTGCTAACGGTTGAGTTTTTCAAATAATTAGCCCAATAAATGAGTTGCCACGATTGAAACGACTGTTTAGCTGTGTGCAAGTGGGAAAGTGCATTAGTGATATGGAGAGCGGTAAATGTTAGTGTGGAAAATAAATTGAAAAAGTATTGCAGAAAAGTTAAGCTTAATAAGTACTAGTATTGTGGCGGACAGATAACTTTGATTACACAAAGATAAGAAATCTAACTTCACCCATGTGCTTGCTTTTCACATACAAAAATGTTCAGGAAAATATAACATTTTTGATTACAAAATTCAAAAAACAAAAGATATGAGTCTAAGTTGAACGGTGTTTTTCAACCCTTAAATTTATATTGTCTGATCAAAGAAGTAAAATAGACCAACAATTACTGGAAGAAATACTACTTATAAATTTAAATTGAAAATAAATTAATTCGAGAACTTAGAAGATACAAATACAGTAACGCGAAGTAATGAAGATAAAGAAATCATAATTATTTTATTATATTTTAAAGGAATTAATTGCTTTTATGTAAAAATTAATAAAAGTATAACAAAAAAAAATAAAGGTAGTAGTCTGGTAACTTATGCCTATTTTCATGACTTCTTTGGAGTGGTGGTTTTTAGAGGTGAAAAATAAAAAAGAGGGGTTCTGGAAGTGAAATTATCATTATAATTGAATATCTAGAGTGTTTTTATTTTTACATATTGAAAATATAATAGGAAATAATTTATTTGAACAAAAGTTAATAAAAGTTTATTACTATTATTATCTGTCACTCGGAGTTGGAACCTTAAAAAAAAAAATGCGGACAGTGGGTGGCCCAGGGTGATTTTGGCTCTTGATGTTATCTGAAATCAAATATTCTTGATTATTCTTAATCTATAGACATGTCATTCTGCATCAGAACTACTCGAAAAGTTAAATTCTCAAGGGTAAATAATAAAAATTGGCGGACTTTAAAAAAAAGAAATTTTATTTTAGCCAAGAAAGGGTTGTAAAATAAAAATGATTAACAAGAAAAGAAGAATTAAGAAAAAGAGGGTCGTGAAAAAATATTTAACGTCATCGGCACATAAGTATCCGAGAATGAGATGTTGTCGAGACAGCCTTTAAAAATTGAAAAGGCAAACCGGGTTCCGTACAGGAAAAGTAGTTAGGACCCGGGCCGACCAGAAAAACAATGTTTTGAAAAAACCGTTTAAAGTATCAACAACCTTAAAAAGAATTGGACTAGAGGCGTTCTAGGAAACTCGTTATAACTCCCGAATATTTCGAATTTCTGTATGAACTTTTCACAGTATATTCTCAAGACATTGTACTTTCAAATTATGCAAAAAAAAAATTTCTGATTTTTTGAACCCAAGTTACCAGACTACTACCTTAAGCCTCAAATTTATGAACTAAGGATAAATTTTGTTTTGAATCGGCAAACCGAACCCCCAAAAAATTTTTTGGGCTTGCAGCCCTGTTTGAAATATCTATAACAGAGCAACCACATGGTTGGTTTTTGTTGAGCCGTGTTTATGTATCATAAGCTGATGAGACACGACACATGTCCAACTCTAGTCATAATAAATATACATAACGTAAGCCAACCTACTTTTCCCTAACAATTATTTTCAATGAATACTTAATGATTCAAACGGAATTCTAAGAACCAGCAAAAAAAACCATGTCAAATAGTTATATATACAATATGTAATTATCACTTTAAATGGCAAAGAAATGGAGCACCTCCCCCATTCCTGAGAGTTAAATATAAGCATAGCATATGGCGCCAATTTGTATGGAGCAACGCCTTTTGCTGTCTGCTTCAATTAATTAACACTTAACTCTCGTGCACACAAATGCTAAATTATTAAATTAGCTAATAAATTGTGTGTAATAATAAACAATAGTAAATAAATACAAAACAAATCAATATGTTGAACAAACAAACACCCTGAGTTGGAGTAGGGGACGAAGTCAAAGCGGCATTAAATCAATATAACTGACAAATAGCTCGAATGCGGGCAAGAATTAAATATGATATTTTCAGGTGTGGTCCGTACCAATTGATATAGACATGTTCAACTGACAACACACTCAATGTGTGGATAAATCATTTATGTAAGGCCCAAACGCAAGCGTAGACAAAGATAATTTAATTGATTTATGAAGTTATTATGGTGTTTAAGTCAATTAAGAGCTCAAGATTGTCAACTGAATTTCATTAGCAATTCACAGCCGGACTATTAAGAAACTTCACACAACAATCAGACAGTAGTCTTTGCCTGGTAAATCAACTTAAATTGGAACACTCTTCCCAATGACAGGTGAGTCTCTCTTAATGCATTTTCAACGCAGATGTCCAATTAGTGGCACTTAAAGTACGTGTACAAAGCCCCTTAAACGCGAACCATCGGCTGCTGGTACAAAACAGCACACATTTTACCTAAACATCCCCGAGAACGCTTCCGAGGTGATAACGAACAGATGCAACAACGCAAAACCATTTTCCAAATCGTCTTTTCAAATCAGTTTCCAAACGCCAACGACACTCGCCGGTAACGTACAAGCGCACAAAGTTTTCACGGCCAAGGATCCAAACAAAATAGTGTGACGTGGTGTGTGTGTGTGACAGTAAGTGCAGACCACAAGTGCAAAACAAGTGCGTAAATTCATTGAGGTTTAGCAATTCCTCAATGGCTTTAAAACTCGAACTGAAAATCTACGACCCAGCAAATTAAACTGCGCGTTCGACCGGTTTTGCGAAATCGAAAACACACTCTTTAATGCATCACGATGATTTGCAATCGCGGTGGAAACTCGTTTGAAGTTGCTTGAAGCTCAGTTTTATTTATCTTAGGAAAGGCAAAAATGCGGAACAAAAAAGTTTAAAAGCTAGGACGATTTGTTACGAGGGCTGTTTCATATGTAGTCAGGAAGAAAAATAAAATGTATATTTCTCTCGATAAGTCTAGTACTCAGATCGAAAAAAACTTGATTTTGATAAAATCCTTTATTAAAATAAAAACGCTGTGGCATTGCTTTGATACTCATGAGCTGTTCGAAAGTGATTCTATTTATATAAAGAATTGTTACAAAATTAATTTGTAACATTTTTACTTTTTTCCTTTGGTACAGAGTATTAAAAATTCAAAAATTGTTGTTGTTCGAATTTATTGCCCACCGCTGCTGTAATAATTTTCAATCAGAGACCGAAAATAACAGTTATTGATCTGAAATTGTTATAAATTATTTATTCTATAGATAATGAAAGGTGAAAAAAAGTTGTGTTAAGCATGCAGCTATAGGCTGTGCATACGAACACACACACACTGCAACCAGCAATAACCTGTTATTTGGAGTTGGCGATGTTTTAACGTATTTTCGAGCTATTTCAATTATGTTTTGGGACTTCACATCAATAAGAAAATCTTTTTATACCCTTACAGAGGGTATATTAAAATTGACAAGATGATTTTAACGCATAAAAGAAAGCATCCCCGACCCCATAAAGTATATATATTCTCGATCAGCTTGACGAGCTGAGTCGATATAGCCTATGCTATCTCCTCCCTCAGTTTTAAAGCTATCTTGACCAAACTTTGCTAAAAGTCTTTAAATACACATAGGCTGCACATTTGTCGGAATAGGCCGGATCGGATGACTATATCATATAGCTGCCATAGGAACGATCGGTCCAAAGACTAGTTCTAGTGAGAAAAACTTTTTTGTTTATTAACGTAACGTCACCAATTGTGGTACATATTAGTTTTATATACTTCCACATATTTTTTGAAAAATTTATCAAAATCGGATGACTATATCATATTGCTGCCATAGAAGCAATCGGTCCTAAAACTGGCTCTAGTGAGAAAAAATTTTTTTTTCAATCGTAGCATTACCAATCGTTGTACATATTAGTTTTATATGCATCCAAATATTTCTGGAAAAATTTATCAAAATCGGATGACTATAGCATCTAGCTGTCATAGGAACAATCGGTCTGAAAACTAGTTCTAATGAAAAGAACTTTTTTGTTGTCAATGGTAGCGTCCTTAAAAACTGCAAGGGTACTTAAAACATCGGCGGAGCCTCCACTGTCTTTTTTTTTTAATTTCGACCGTTGTCGATTGAAATGCAGTTTATCTGGCTCTTTTCGATACCGAACTCCAATAAGATGGCATCAATTTCGCAGTTTAAATTAATACCTGATTCCTTTCTATGCGTCACAAGGATTCCAAGAGTTTTAACTCAAATATTTAAGATCAGGTCAGCCCAAAAATTATAGAACTTAGTTTTGATTTGCTGGCTTTATTTTTAGAAAGCATGCTTTTGGTTTTGGAGGTTGATAAGATAAGATAATCAACTTAGGCAAACATAATACAGGGTAAACTTACCACAACAAGAAATATTTATGGCCCTTTATGTTGTTCAAGATCATTTTTTTATCGCTATATTTATAAAACTTTTATTTCATAAAGTACACAAGCTAATGATCCGCTTAATTAATCTTCTCTTATTATTTAGCACACTTTTAGGAGGACTTGTTAAATTGAAATTTGAGATAGCTCCATGTAAATATCATATTAAAAACAAGAGGAAAAGTAGGTCACGTAAATTACCACGAAATATATCATTGATCAGGAAGCATGTACTTCTGCTGAACACGGCAAATTTCTTTTGTTTGCATTGCGAGCCTTAAGCTGTAATCCTCTTCGCCACCTACCATCTTATACTGTTAGGCTACGGATATGCCATGCCATATCGTACTGATCAATGGAGATAGTGGGCGCGTTCAGCAGAGAACTTGATCATTGATCAGCTTAATAAAAACTACTCTTATTATTTAGCATAATTTAGGGGGTCTTGTTAATTTGACATTTGGAAAAGCTACATGTAAATATCATATTAAATATAAGAGGAAAAGTAGGCTACGTGAATTACCAATAACTATATCATTGATCAGGGAGCAAGTTTTTCTACTGCCTACTACGATTTGTGGTTCGACCAAGTGTTATTAATATACCATTGTTTTAAGTGTTTTATGGTGGGAAAAGATGTGTGAACTGTGACATTGTATTGATGAAACAAAACTTTATTTTTCGACAAATATGTTTTAAGTGTTTTATGGTGGGAAAAGATGTGTGAACTGTGACATTGTATTGATGAAACAAAACTTTATTTTTCGACAAATATGACCATTCAATCTGTTCAATCTTGTCTTAAGAAGTTGTCATAATACTCGGTATTGAATGTTTGCCATTTTCAAGATATTCAATGAAGATTATTCAACATGCTTTCCAACACACTGACGGCATAACCTTTCATGTCTTCATCTTCTTTGGAGCGATTTCCGAGATCATTGTTTTGTGTGTTTCTTTATCTTGGGTATACACTGTTTCGTCCATAGTTATAAATCGAAGTAAAACTTAACATAAGTCCTTTTAAACATTTTTAAAGAAGTCATTTCTTCATATCTAAATTTGTTAGTAAATGTGCGATGTACACCTCTGTTTAAAAATTGACACAATGCCAAAGTAGAATCCTGCTCTTCTTTGATATTGGTGGGACTCGAGCCTCTCATCACAATACAATTACAAATTTTTTTCCATATTTCCGAAATTCACTGAAATGCTTCTGTATTAATGGCTATAAAAAATAAAGTAAACAACATTAAAGTCTGATTTAACATCTTGTAAATAGCTGCTATTTGTTAGATAAACAAAAATCTTTAGGAGGTAGGTTTATTATTTTTTTAATTTTAAAGCTTATTTCTACATCACTTCGGCTTATTATAGGACAGCCCTCGAATTTCTATCAGGGCATATACTTTATCAGTATTTAACTACACGCTGATGACATCATTGATTGGCTGTTGATAGCCCCAGCTAATTATTGATGATCAGTGCTGATTTGTTCACACAATTGAAAATAACCAATACATCCTATATTCAGAGTCAGCATCTGTAGAAATATTTCCATTCATTATAGGTCAACTTACACTCGTGCATAAATGTAGTTACTTAATACATGAATGCATGTGTGTATGCACCCGTATGCACATCAATTGATTGATTCACGATATGTTTGTTTACCTTTTGCGAAACCTCGAAACCGCATTGAAGAGGGAACTTTCAATAGTTTTGTACGCTAAATATTTTAAATACTTCATAGGGAATAATACCGTAACCGGAATCATTAATTGAAATAAACCGTTTAAAGGCAGGTACCGATATCGATACCGGAATCGATATTACAATTTTTTTGAGAACCGAAAACCGTTAACCGTTATAATAGTAGCCGAAAATCCCGAAACCACACCGAAACGCTAATACCGGTATTGTTTCGGTTTCTATTACTTTTTTTTGATTTATGATTCTTTCAAATGTATTTTAACTGTTAAAATAGCAATATTTACACTTAGGAAAAGTCTTACATTTTAGAAATTCGCCCTTAACAAATAACCCGAATCAAATACTCTTTTTAAGATACATTAGATACAGGAAAAAAATTTCTAATGAACGGAAAAACTTTTCTTGGTAAATATAAACTCTGTAATTAAATGTACTTACTTTTTAAGTCTTAAAAAAAATGTTCCCTTAAATATAGAAATGCTAGAAATTTGATAAAATACATTTAAGAAATGAAGTATCTAGATTTTAATCAAATTTCGCACTAAAAAAACCCGTCGCCTTATACAGTATGGGTTTAAATCTTTTGACGGAAAAATTGCAGAGATACGCTTTAAAAAGAGCGGATTATTTAGATCCATTTTTTAGTAATATTTGTTTAGCTTTATGAGATATGTTCCCAAGGCGATTTTGTCTGGGCGACATAAGAATAGAGTATTCCTTAATTCTAGGTTGTTTTAGAAATCGGTACGTATAGTTAAAAAAACTTCATGGGCATATTCTTAAACACAATTTAACAGGTAGCAATAAATAATGGTCGGCGTGCGTTCGTGTGGATAGTAGTGAGGGTTTCGTAAGCGTCGGCATTTTCGGACGTCGGTCTAAGACTAGCTGTTAAAACTTTTTCGTACTAAGTTGGTTTGTTGTCACATTGAAAATGTTCAATCGGATCAATCTATAGTGCCGGACGATCGGTCGAAAAGTCTTGTGAAAACTTTTGATCCGAGAACGTGTATACATTATTGTCACGTAATGAAAATTATAAACTGACTAATATCTGCCTGAACGGTCGTAAAACTAAGGGAAATTTTGTTTTTATCGTAGCGTCCCAATCTTGGTATATTAGTTTTATTGCTCCACATAATTTAAAAAATTTTAAATCGGATGACTATAGCATATCGCTGCCATGGAAATCGGTCGGATGTGTTTTACAAGAGTTTTTATGGTATCAATTAGTTAATAATAAGATATCACACAGGGTGGTAAAGTCAAGTGTAAAGTGTGCGTTTTATTTTTTACATCCACTAATTTTTTGGACATCTTGAAATAATTTTTAAAAAATGTATACTAACAAAAAATACGTACCGGTATGTACGGTATGATAAAATCTAATAACGTAGGAACGAAAACCAAATAAGCTAAACAAAATAGAACCTTTAACGAAATTCTTATTTTGGTAAGTAGTGGAACCGATATTCGTTTCGGGATTAATCCCTGCTTTATATCTTATTTATTTGTAAATCCTTGCAGGAGGATGAATAAAAATTAATTTTTGTTTGGTACGTTATTTTGCTTTTGAAAGCACAGTCTCTTTAATATTATCCAGATCATGAAATGAAGAATGAACAAGAAAACAAATTGTATCGTGGAAATGTTTTACGATTTTTATCGATTTTGTAGTGTCAAATAACGAATTGAATGATCTTTGATGAAATGTATACAATGAGACATTTTTAAAAAGTTGTATAATAGTCATTTTAAATTTCTAATATTTTTCCATTAATATTTAAAAATCACATTTCTATATCAAAAAAATACTAAGCTGGCCAGTAACTCGAAAATCGAAATCTGAACAATTTCGTCGATAGCAAGTGCGAAAAAGCCCCTCAGTGTTTTAAACGGATAATAAACAGCGAAGAGATTTATTGGTTTGCAATGCCGCAATAGTTGCAACAATAGCGTTGTGTGAGTTGCAACAAACGGCAAAGAATGCAACCAAAAAACCTCGACTTTCGGTGACAAAGAAGTCCCAAATCCGGCCATTCTGGAGTTATGTGGCTCATCATTACAAACACGGAATCACCGCTTTTACTACACCCTAAGAAATGGAAGATGTCGCTAGTTTGACAAACCTGTTGTTATACCCTGTTCCCATTACATATGTTTCAAACGGGTATTATGAAGTTGAGTTCAAGACACCAGCTTTTGCTTTTAAATGGGTGTATACCATACGCAGATCAAGTTCAGATTTGGAAATCAGTTTTTTACCGAACAACACAAATCAAAACAAAATTTATACATATTTATTACTGAGTTTCTTTTACGTTTGCTTATCCCACATTTTTTCATTCTTTAATTTTCGCCGTGTAAATCACACAATCCATATAAAATGTTTCTGTCTCTCTCTAAATATTGCCTAAATGTTTAAGCAGCGGTACTTTCCCATAATTTCGTAGAAAATTATAAAAGAAACCTCTTCTCAGTCCCCATTTATATTTAATTAATAAAATACTCTTGAACCACAATTAAAAATCGCACTGAGAATCAATCTTTTTATATTTAGCGAAATGCAAAGAACTACTTTATTATAATATATACTCATAGTAAATTGATCAATGGACATGTTTACCAATCTCGGTCATAGTCGCTAATTAAAAGGTTTAAGGCTAAAATTAGCATATGTAGCAATAGCAATTCAAAGTGATTACAACGAGGCAGCCACCCTCACACAGACACACGTAATCATACATACACCTGCGTGTTCCCTGTTCATGAAACTCAAATTCATACATGACGTGAACAAAAGCCATCGCTTCTGGGCCTAGGTCTGGGCCCCAGCCGCATAGGCATATGCGTGAATAGAGCAATAGGTTCTGTGGCGAAGAGGGCAGTTGGTGTGAGGAAGGGTGCGTCAGTGAGGTGCGGATGGGCGGTGGGAAATCATAGCATTAGATGGCATCGCATGCCGGCAATTACCCGCATAATCTTGTAATACTAACCTAACCTAATGAACCCGCAACGTAACGAAATAGAGAGTCACATGAAGCTTTTGTATCGCTTTAAAATAGTGCTTTGTGGCTGGGGAAGGACGCTCACAGAATGTGGCTCCTGAAGTGCGTTAAATAATGTACCTATAACTCTTCAAAATTCGAAATTAAAGTCTTTCTAAATAGATTTACCGAAATTCATTTAAATTAGCAGTTAAAAAATAGAGAGCTGACATCGGCTCCTCCGATGTTTATATAACCTTTATTTTTACTCTATTATATTCTTACCTTGGTCTAAAATTTTATGCACCGTTGGGGTTAATAATTTTTAAGAATAATCTTCTTTTAAATTTCACAATTACATTAAGTGTGGTTCAGAAGTAACTGATATTTGATACTAGTTTATCAAAAACGAGTCACTGTGCAACGATCAAAAGCCATTAGCTATTTGGACTCAATCTTTAATACCTTTTACCAAAAAAACCCAGACCTTGAATTCCCTGATTTTAATTTCTTAAACTAACTTTTGCTGATTCTTTCATACTAAATCAAAGTATGGAAAAAGGATTATAGGACGACTTCAATCATTTTTCAAGCCAAAACCTTTTCAACTAAAACGGGGATTTGGATAAATAGGGTCCTGCTGCCAGTTTTCAGCATTGTTTAAAAATGTATTCAAATGATATTGTCATTTCTGTTTTATTAAGTTAATTGAATATTAAACAGACATACGTTTACATTTCATATATGTAAATGTTTATTTAGCTGGCATTGCCATGCCCAAGTCGTACAGTGTAGCTGAGCCATGTAACCTGTCCCAGTTGTCTGGCTGTTTGTCTATGCAATTGTTTTGTGAAATTAAATTAAATTGATTGAATTTAGAGGGAATTCAGTTTTGAACCCGCAGCGTCGAGGTACGTACAAGTGTGTGAACGCTGTACATATACATATGGAGGTAGAGGTCAATGCGGAGCAGCTCTGGTTTAGTTGTGCTGTTATTGTTATTGTTGTTGTTGCTAGTGTGCCAGTGATAATGACACTAATTTTTGAACGATTTGTTATTGTTGTGGTCTCTGTGTGAGCATTTCTGTTGATTGGCAGATATTAGAGCGGATTAATGAAAACGGAAACGGTTGACACTCGCTCCAAATGAGTTTAATAGGTCACACATGAGAGTACGAATGTGAATTTAATACTCGCGCAGAAGGATGGATAGATACCTACACTTAAAGAATACTGTATTCAGAAAAGGAAAAATCATCTGTCTCTTACTCGAAAATAGCGGCGGTCACTATAATAAAAAAACCTAAAAATATTCTATTTTTTTTACACATGCTGTAAATAACAATAAAATTTTGTGAACAAATTTGTTTCCCTGAAAACGTTTTTTTTACATAAGGCAGCTCAAAATAATTTTGTATTTTACGACCTTGCTAGAAATATTTTTGGCAAATTTAAATTTCCGATTGATTACAAGAAAAAATTAATTATTTTGTACTTTAATCTAAATCAGTGTCAAAAGCGCCGTAATTCTTCATCTAGGCACAAAGATATTATTTTAAGTAAAAAATTTTCAATTTTGAATTTCTTAATAAATATAATACAGATTAGGAAATTTTTCAGATTATTAATCTAAAATCAATAATTTGAAATCTTGAAATGAATAGTAAATATTCTTCACTTCCAAGAAAATTTTCAATCGATCGCGAAACATTCTTGACACAAAAACGTTTATACCTTTAATAACAACAAACATTTCTTCTTTGAATAGAACTGTTAAATTAATACCAATTAACTATCGAAAAGGTCAATGTAGTGAATAAAACAAAACTTATAAAATCCAAAGATCATACAATACCTAGAAGCGACATTTCATATACAAAATTATAAAGTTTTCATGATGCGTGACGTATCGTATCTGATCGTACCATAATCTTTTTACATCGGCTCATGAGCTCAAATACAGTTGCTGGCGGCAAACTGCGGGTCCTACCAGCCGGAACCGCCATACACCGAGAAAAAAATCCGTTCTTAAAGTAAAAAAAATAAGTTCATTCGTTATCGAAAATCTATTAGTCACGCTTGTTTCCAAATCATAAGCATATTGTTCTAACTTTTAAAAGGATTGGGCTTGTTAAACGAAAAAAAAAAGAAACTAAAATCATATGTGTGGTACAAGCAGAGCCAGAAGACTTAAATAGACAATAAACTAGTTGGATTGGGGTAATATGTATATGCTGCCAAGCGCGCTGGGTATGCATGCAGCTGCCCACCACTTATTTTCTAGTAATCGAACATCGCCTTACTTCTTAAAGTTTTACGACCTATATTGGTTCATTTATTTCTTTCTAAAAAACAAAACAAAAAATTGTAATGTCAGTTATAGTTCGTCTGGGAATCGAGCTGAGAAACTTATTTTACACTAAAACACACGAAAGGAACTGCATCTTGGAGCACTGCTCCAATGCACATACCCGTTGACGCACGTCTAAGATGCTACTCATGATTCTGGAAAGTCCATGTTCAATATAAAACATTTGGTCATGATTTTTTAACGTTATATTTTTATCTGTGTACAAGATTATTTGAATGAGATGTTGCATCTGGGTATTGTAAGGTCTTTGCTATACTTTCTTTCCATTTAAAAAGTAAAAGAACTAGTTGGGAATTGTATGGGCATATTTATGTAGGAAAAATCCGTATTTTTTGTTGCCTACTTTTTCGACGTGTCTTTGCAACTCTGTTTCGTACCCAATCCAAGAAACTGTGTACTTGACATTAGAACGTGCTTTTCAGAATATGTTGACTTACTTTAGTTATGACATTAGAATGCGTTTCTGCAATTCGTTGACTTACTTTAGGTATGAATAATTCTAGTTTCAAGAATTTTTGTTTTTATTTAAGTCTGTTCTGTTCTGAATTCCGAATTTGATCGATTAGCTTTGGTTTTTAAGCTTTAACATGATTCATACTTAAATAAAGTACAGCCAAAACAAAACATGCCTGAAAATTTAAGTACAAATTCCATCCAGAAATGCATTTTCAAGCCAAATAGAGTTAACCATTCTTTATAATTAAAGAACAAAACGATCTAAATTTAACTAAATTTTTGATGGAATATTTTTCCGAGTGTACCCCACTGACCCTCTCTCAAACGCTGGCCCATTATTGAAGCGCCGTTCGCGTCGTTCTCGTTGCTCAATTGATTGTCGCGCGCCGTGATTGTGCCTCCAGTTGGACCGTTGCGCGGATCTTTCAGTTGGCAATGCGAGGGCGACTGATGCGCCCGCACAGGCCCGGTTCGCCATTCTTCAATCACACTATTTCGGTTACGTCCAGTTCACCAACTGCGTCGCGCGCAAAAATTGCGTTTAATTAAAGTATAAAGGCCACCGAACGATCTCAATTTGTGGACACTTGGCATTTAAAGTCGCGATCGCGTTATGAGTCGGCACAGCCAGCTAAAGATGGCCCTGCCCCAGGTGCACGGGGTTCCGGCTACACGCGGGCGTAGTGTCAAGTTGGGATTGGGCGTTAACCAGCAGACTGGTCGGGTACAATGGTGTCCGGGAGTGACCTGCTGTAAACTGCTTCTATTACTTCCAGTGATTATGTTGCCGCTGACTCTGGTACTGATACTGCTCATGCGGTTGGACGGGATGCTGGCGGCAATACAGCTGAGCGAACAGAAAATGCAGGAGCAACGCTTAGCGTCTGTTTCGGTGTCGGATTATGCGGAAAACTATGAATCACTGCTACCAGAGGGAGATTCATACAGTGAACTGATCAACGATGAGTTTCTGGTACCACATGCCAAGCGGGCCCAGCTGGAGGCACGAGCGGCGGATAGGGCCAGACGATGTCTACCCTATCGCTATGCCAACGGCGAGACTCTGGAGTTGGAAGAGCGTAGTACTTTGATGAAGGATTCGCGTACCTCTTTTCTGCCGCACGGTATACCGCGCGAGTGTCTGGGCAATAGTATTGAGTGGGATGATCAGGGTATGGATCACGTCGCCAAACACAGGAAATCTTTGCCCAGGACCTCCCACTACTGGATGGGGCGCGGGCGCGATCGTGAGCGCCGTGACGCAGAGCGACAGGAGGAAGAAAGCCCCGAGGAGGACTTGGAGTCTCAGATTAGTGAGGCCACAGCCACCCTACAATCATTCTGGAACGAGCAGGGCACCAGAGAGGGCATACGTCTAGCCCAGGCCAAAACTATGCAACGCTATATGGACACCAAAGTGGATCCCTGCGTTGATTTCTATAAATATGCCTGCGGCAACTGGGAGAAACTGCATCCCATACCGAAGGACAAGGCGGGTTTCGATACCTTTGAGATGCTGCGCGAGAGTCTGGATGTGGTGTTACGCAATCTACTGGAAAAGAATAGCGCGGCACACACTGTTTCCGAAGGGCGCAAAAATCAGGTGCATAACAATCTCTTTAGATTGAATGAGCAAGGCACCGAAACAGATCAGGCGGCAGAACTCCAGGCCGAACAATTGCGTCAACATATCGTGAGCAAAAGGCATCTGCTCAACCGTGTCCTGGTGCGCTACAAGCGCTTCACCAACAGCACCAAACGTAAACGCCTCATTGAGCCCACACGCGAGAAGTCCAAAGAGGAGGAGGCAGCCCCCGCCCCAGCTAATGCCAAGGACAAGCCCGAGCAGCAGCATCGTACTGCAGCCTCTAACGAATACCTCAAGCCCAAACACGATGCTCAGCTGAAGGCCAAAAATCTGTACAAGTCGTGTGTGAATAGTCAGCTATTGTCTAGACGCGGCCTGGAACCGCTTCATGCTCTCATTGAGGAACTGGGTGGTTGGCCAGTGCTCGATCCCCACTGGAGGGATACCAATTTTAATTGGCAGCAACTGGCGGCCACATTGCGTCGCTACAACAACGACATTCTCATTGTCCAGTGGGTGGGTGCGGATATTAAAAACTCTGAGGAGAATATCATACAATTCGATCAAACCGGTCTGGGTTTGCCTACCCGGGAGTATTTCCTGCAGCAGAACAATGCCAAATATCTGCTAGCCTATGAACGCTATATGGCCGAAGTGATGCACAAAATGGGCGCCACCAAACAGAATGCCCATCAAGCAGCCAACGAACTGATTGCCTTCGAGACGCAACTGGCAGCGATTACGGCGCCGGCAGAGCAGCGACTTAATGTGACTAAGGTGAGAACAGGGATGCTACTTAAGCTATAAAATCGGCCTTCTATATACCAATATGAAATTTATTCGCGAAATGGAAACGGTTACACGAATGAGTTTTTCCAAATATTCTACAGAGTACTGACCGCATTTCAATTAGAATATTCAATCCCAATACTGCACGTCCCGAATTATTTTTCATGATCCATTCCGGAACTTAATAAACTTTTCCATGCGTTCCTAAAGTCCCGAGTAGATATGGGCGCGTGTTGTGATTTTTTTCGTGTTACAAACACGCAGGATTCATCATTGCAACATCAGATTTCGTGCCTAAAACGACACAAGCCGACACTACTTGACTGAACCATGGTGGAATTATTACTGGAGCTTAGGTCACTCAAAATTTCTCCTTTATACGTTACTTGTTATCAATGGGCGCGTTCAGCAGAGACACTTGATCACTGATCAGCTTAAGAAAACGACTCTTATTATTTAGCATACTTTTAGGAGGACTTGTTAAATTGACATTTGGAAACGTTATATTGTAAATATCATATTCAATAGAAGACAAAAAGTAGACTATGTAAATTACCAAGAAATATATCATTGATCAGCGGTCAGCAAGTAAAAGCTCTGAATTTACAAGTTACTGAACATGATCAATTATACTATAAAGAGCTTCTGCCAATTTAGATAGACTGACATAATAAAACTTGAAGCGACCGCCGCACCATTCATAAGTCCACAATGAACATGCTCATGCTTACTCTCGCGCTATTAGCAAAAGCTCACAGTTAAAAAAGGAGGTATATCTATTAGGTGTGGCAAGCAATAAAATTTGTAAACTCGAAGCTTTTTGCTAAATGCGCAGGAATAGAGAGACAACGATTGCATGAATAGCAAACTGACAATATGTAAGCTATGAAATAAAAGCTTTTGAATGTTCGCCACTCCTTGAATTAGACCATGACCGGACTCAAGATGTATCTATGGAGGTGAGGCACTTAGACAAAAGCTCAAGTTTCACAGCTAATATGTCAGGTGCGCTAACACACGGAACCTGTTCTCCATGCCAATGTATCGCGTAACTCACGACATACATACAAAATATACGTGCATCTCAAAGACCCTGCATTTTTAGTGTCCTGACACGCGCGTACGGTCCTCGCGCTCAAAATGTTGTCTGTCTCATCTGCGCGTTACCTAAAGTTTGAGTTTATATTTTGCTAAGGCCTCCCTATAATATATCATTGACCGGCTTACACGATAAAGCATACTTGGTAAAGTTTTAGAATAAGTTTTTCTAAGAAAAGCTTTGCGAAGAGCTTAATGAAGTAGAATTGCACAAATCCAAAATAAAAATTTCATCCCTTTGCAAGAAAAAAAAAAATTAAATAAGTCGTCCTTTTCATGGTGGAATTATATAGGGTGAAGTCAGTAAAGTATGCTTCCTCTTTTTGGAGTTCCAATAGAGTGGTGAAAATAAGTCAGTAAAGTCAGTTAGTGCTCATTGGTACCCCACTCGCATGGTAAACTTTTGATGACTCTACCTTATATTATTATACCATGGTCCTTTTCTGTTATACTTATCCTATAATATTCCACACAACTTCCTCTCTGCAGCTATACAAACGCATGACCCTACAGCAACTGGAGTCAGCAGTGCCTCAGATAAGTTGGACCACCTACCTGAAAACACTGCAGAATCGTGATGTACCCGACACCGAGGAAGTGGTCATCTATGCGGTGGAATTCATGAAAAAGTTAGTAACTCTACTTGAAGGCACGGAGTCACGCACCATTGCCAACTATATGATGTGGCGTTTTGTGCGTCATCGCATCAACAACGTGGACGATCGATTTGATGATATCAAACAGAGTTTCTATCACTCACTCTTTGGTCGTGAGGAAAGTCCACAGCGCTGGAAGGTGTGCATAGCGCAGGTGAATACCAATATGGGCATGGCAGTGGGCTCCATGTTCGTTAGTCGTTATTTTGATGATAACAGCAAGCGAGATACTTTACGAATGACCCACGAGCTGCAACAGGCCTTTCGTGACATACTGAAAACCACAGATTGGTTGGATCACCACACCAAACAATTGGCCGAGGAAAAGGTGAATGCCATGTCACTGAAAATTGGTTATCCAGACTTTATACTCAATCCGGCGGAGTTGAATGAAAAGTATGCGGGCATTGACATCCATCCCGACAGGTACTTCGAGAATACACTCAATGTGCTGCTGCATACGGCCAAAACAGAGCAGGCCAAATTACATGACCGCGTGAACAAGACCAACTGGCAGACAGCTCCTGCCATAGTGAATGCCTACTATAGCCGAAATAAGAACCAGATTATGTTTCCCGCTGGTATACTGCAGCCGCCGTTTTATCATCGTCACTTTCCCAAATCGCTGAACTTTGGTGGCATTGGTGTGGTCATTGGGCACGAACTAACCCATGGTTTTGATGATAAGGGGCGTCTCTTTGACAGCAATGGCAACATACACAAATGGTGGACGGATGCTGCCATAAGAGGGTTTGATGAGCGCGCACGCTGTATTATTGCGCAGTATAGCAATTATACCGTGGAGGAGGTGGGAATTGTGCTTAATGGCGAAAGTACGCAGGGTGAGTGAATATTAGAGTTGCTTTATGCGAGAGTGAATCAATCGGCGCAGATGCCCCCGGTCCAAGTCGGTATGATTAGCTGGCAGCTATATAAAAAAATCCCTCCCGCGCGCACATCTAGTATAAATTATGCAAATCTTATGCTCAAAATATGCGTATTTAAAATTTGTCGTCGGGATCGGGACGGAATCAAATTTTCTTTCCCGCTTTCATCTTGCTGAATAATTTTACCTATTGATCCACCTTCGTTTTAGCAAGTAGTATATAAATTAACGTCATCTTTTATTATTAGGTGAAAATATTGCGGACAATGGTGGTCTGCGTCAGGCCTTCCATGCCTACAAGCGTTGGCTGAACGAGCATCCCCATGATGCGCAGGAAGAGATGTTACCGGGCCTTAACATGACCGGACCACAGTTATTCTTCCTGAACTTTGGCCAAGTCTGGTGCGGTGCCATGCGACCGGAAGCAATACGAAATAAACTGAATACGGCCATACACAGTCCAGGACGATTTCGTGTAATTGGCACGCTATCCAACTCATATGACTTTGCCCGGGAGTTTCACTGTGCCGCTGGAACGCCCATGAATCCATACCAAAAATGCAGCGTCTGGTAGTCAGTCGTCGTTACCTATTTATAGACTTAGAGTATTATCTACACGATGTATTTCCCAAAGCCCGTTGGTAAGTGTACTTCATTTACCCCCCACCCAAGGTTCATCTAGTTCAATTTGCAACTGACGTCGTAATTGCTCCACTTTGGGGTGCCACTTGATTAGGAGTACGTGTTGGCTGTCAGCTTCCTTGTCTCTCTGGGTCTTGTTGTGCCAACAACAAGCTCGCACTTCAATTGGGCCATAGCACTCACTTAATTAATGATGATTTATACGGCCGAGCAGTTGACTTTTAAGGGAGGGGGATAGGGATTGGTATCACCAACTTCTTTAATTGTCTTTGCAATGAACTGACAATTGGGTGTGCATTGTAATGAATGTTCAGGGAAGATATTGAGGTTTTATTGAACTGCTTTTACTTTCTCTTTTGCAGTTTGGCCCATACTATCCCAACTCTTGGCTTGCCATTTCCAGATTTAAGATTTAAGAACTGTGCCAAAAAAATAATTGAAAATTTTATATATATATATATTAATGTATGTTTTCTAGCCATTAACTATTTAATTTAGTTTATGAAACCATTTATATTTGTGATAATTTTAATTTAATGTAATTGAACAACCGAAACTTCATTTTTAGACTCTTTTCGAAAGCTCCACCAAATGCAAAAATGTTAAATAATATCGAATTTTGTTACATAAGCAAGACCCGCCATTTAACCTTTTTTTTATTATTACACGTAGGTTGCTTTATATATTTCTGGCCTAATAATGAGAACGCGAATATTTATGATCAAAAATGGTTTTATTGTTTTTCAAAGTATCTCCAGCAAGATTTATACACTTTTGCATGCGCTCAAACCAATTGTCAAAGCACTTTTTCCACTCCGATTGAGACACCTCCAAAACATGGTTTTTGAACTCTTCAACAGCGTCTTCTGGCGATGAAAATCGTTGCCCACGCATTTTTCCCTTGATGTGCGGGAATAAAAAGAAGTCATTGGGTGCCAAGTCAGGGCTGTACCGCGGATGACCCATCAATTCTACGTTTTGGGAGGCCAAAAAGGCGCTGGTGTGAGCTGATGTGTGAGAGCTCGCATTGACATGGTGCACAATGATGTGTCCTCTCTTGTTCGTTTTTCGTATTTCTCCGAAGACTTCAGGCAAACAAATTGTGGTGTACCACTCAGAATTGACAGTCCTACGTTGCTCAAGCGGAACAGTCGCCACATGACCAGTTTTACCAAAGAAACAGGCGATCATTTGCTTCGAAGTGCTTCTTCCACGAACGACTTTCGTTGGATTTGGATCGTCTTCGAAGATCCACATGGTCGATTGCTGTTTTGTTTCGGGCTTTTAAGCATAGATCCATGAATTGTCACCTTTGACGATCTTATAAATGTCTTATAAAACACCACGATTATATTTTTCCAAAATTTCTTTGCACCAATCCACACGAGCCTTTTTTTGAGCGATTGTCAAATTGTGCGGGATCCAACGAGAACAAACCTTTTCTACGCCCAGGTGTTCATGCAATATCGAATGTATGCTGTTGGAAGAAATGCCCAAGGATGCCTCTATCTCACGGTATGTCACATGACGATCTTGCAATTATCAGTTCACGCATGGCATCAATGTTTTCTGGCACAACGACTGTTTTTGGACGACCTTCGTCTTCGAGCGAGCGTCGCCCGCGATTAAATTCATTAAGGGGGTCTTCTACCTTTGAAAATATTTTTTTTCGATTTTTTTGTTTTGCCTTATTATTACAGCTTGAACATTCCCCTTTCATCTCCTTTAAACCATTTTCAATTATTCGAAAGAGTTTAGCAGATATATCCGTTTTTGTAGAGCAATGTTCTTGCCAATGTGAGTATTTTCAACGTTGCTGAAAACTTTAACCGCGTTTTTCTCTAAACCACGTTTTTTGACCTGGTAGCCATGATTGGGCCAGTTCTACTGAACCGATTTTGATGAGCCATGTTGCAATCGACGCAGAATTGATGTAATTCTGGCCCGTACCTCAATCATGAAGATAAAAAATTTTTTACTATTTTTTTTTCACTAAACAACAAAAAAAAAACGTCGAAAATCTAATTTTTTTTTTAAATGTTTGTAAATTTTAGAAAAAAATTTTTTTTTATGATCGAGGTACGGGCCAGAATTACATCAATTCTGATCATAACCTCATTTACCGTTTTCAATTCCGATAACCTGGAGTCCCGGAATCATGGCCACCACCTCTACACCTTTTTTTTTGAGGCCTTAATTGGCAGGCCGATAACTTTTTGAACAGCCCTCGAATTCCAAAATTTTTTTTTATTTTACTATTTAATTAATTAATAACACAAAACAAAAAACCAAATTGAAAAAACTCATATGGTTTTCCCTCCAGAATTTTTGTAAAAAACACTCATAAAACACTCGTCAAAGGTAGAATACCCCCTTAAACCAATTTTTCACAGTGCTATAGGATGGTGCTTCATCGCCCTACAAAGATTTAAGTTCGTGATAATCCACGTCGAAAGTTGTAAAAAATTATTGCACGAAAATTTTCACGAATTAATTCCATTTTTCTGCCGAGGTTAGTTTTTGATTAATCGTTAATCGATATCAAACGTGGTCACACATGAAAGAGTTGTATGGAGCTTTTATCGATATCCAAACTTTTTTTGGGAGAAGGTCAATTGGTCCTAAAAATGCTAGAAGTGACCTAGGCCAGAAACTTAAATAGCAACCCACGTATGTCACATCTATGTGTTGTATCGTCTTTTATTCAACGCAAATCAAAGCTTTAAGCAGGCAACCAGGGAGTTCCCCAGAATATTCAAATTCATTATTAACTCTTGAGGTTCTCGTCCAGACATCCATTATCCATTCATAATTTGACAAAATAAAATAAACACACAAATAAGCATTCCAAATTAAATTTGTCCTTTTAAAGTTTTTCAAACGAGTGGAATACCTTGTATCTCCTTCCAATAGAATGGTGATTCTTCGACACTGACGGTTTTTCAAAAACTTAAGCAGCCGCAGCTTTCAAGTTCCAAATAAATAATTTGGAAAACTTTTGAGTAGTTGTCATCGTGCTCTCAACGGGAACAGAACAGTCGCACCAGTCGCTAGTTTGCGTGGGTGATCCCAAAGTGTATGTATATATATAAACTAATGTTTATATATAGATACCAAACTTGTATGGAGGAAATGAAAATTCGTGTAATTGATAGTGAAATAAATGAATGAAATGCAATTCTGGTGGATTTGTGTGATTTTATTATGGAGCAATGGAGTACAGGCACAGTTCTATGGAGGTAACTCTTATGGGGCTGCTAGCGAACAAGCCATACGCATTGGTAAGCTCTTGAAGCTTTAACTCAATTGCATTTCCATTACTCTTTAACTCAATCAATGCTACAGGTCTTATAACAGATGATGGAACGGATAGAATACGACAGACTTTTGAGCATGCCATATCGTTGGTAAACAATGAGCTTAGCATTCCCCTGTTGGGTGAAACGGAGCAGATAGAGTATGGTAATTCGGTGCAGGCCTTTGGCCTACTATGCAAACTGATGCAGGTAAGCAAAGGGATTCAGTTGCTAAATTAACAAAAAAGAACAACCGAACAAAAAAGAGCAACACTAATTTTAAAACTGTATGTACTTTTACTTAGAGTGGGATTGGTGCAATTTTTGGACCTTCCGCCAAGCACACAGCCTCACATTTGTTGAACGCTTGCGACGCCAAGGACATACCCTTTATCTATCCTCATCTATCGTGGAGCTCACAGACGGAAGGCTTCAATTTGCATCCGCATCACGAGGATATTGCCCATGCCTTGTATGACATCATCAGTCAGTTCGGATGGTCACGTTTTATCTTCTGTTATGAATCCTGTAAGACTCTTTATAGATTAGTAGGTAGAGCTCTAGAACCAGTACACTTTCAGCTGAATACCTGGCCATATTTGATCATCTGTTGAAGTTGTTCGGCAGTAAGGGACCCGTCATTAAGGTCATGCGCTATGATCTCAATCTTAATGGCAACTACAAGTCGGTACTGCGACGCATACGTAAGTCGGAGGATAGTCGCATTGTGGTTGTCGGCTCTACAGAAGCCGTGTCCGAACTACTGCGTCAGGCTCAACAAGTCGGCATTATGAATGAAGACTACACTTACATCATAGGCAATCTGGATTTGCATACCTATGATTTGGAGGAGTATAAGTATAGTGAGGCCAATATAACAGGAATACGCATTTTTTCACCAGATCGGGAGGAGGTGCGCATACTCATTGAGAAGCTACACCAAGAGCTGGGCGAAAGTGAATACACTAATAATGGTTAGACCATCTCTTTATCATTTAAAGCTTACTTAAAGCCAGATCTCAATTGGCAGGTTCCTCATCCATAACCCTGGCCATGGCACTTACCTATGATGCCGTGCGCGTTATTGCAGAGACGACCAAGCATTTGCCATATCAACCACAAATGTTAAACTGCTCTGAACGTCACGACAATGTCCAGCCAGATGGCTCCACCTTTAGGAACTACATGCGATCTGTGAGTATGACGTTCCAACTAAGACTTAGTTAAGAATCTAAACTTATATTTCCGTCTTTCCCAGCTGGACATCACGGAAAAAACCATTACAGGTCGCATTTTCTTTGAGGGTAATAGGCGTAAGGGTTTTAGCTTTGATGTCATTGAACTACAGACAATCGGTTTGGTCAAAGTGGGCACATGGGAGGATGGCCAGGAGTTTGAGTTTAAGCGGCCACCTAAAATTCCGGATTTAAATGACATGGATGATGGTTCGCTGGTGAACAAAACATTCACGGTGCTCATATCAGTGGCAGTAAGTGGACCGAAGAAAAAAACGTACACCTCCAGATCTTAAAAGATTATTTAATTACAGACGAAACCCTATGCCAGCCTGGTGGAAAGCATTGACACTATGATAGGCAACGATCAGTATCAGGGATACGGTGTGGATTTAATTAAAGAGCTGGCCGATAAGTTAGGCTTTAACTTTATCTTCAAGGAAGGCGGCAACGATTATGGCTCTTTCAATAAGTCTACAAACACCACAACTGGAATGCTCAAGGAAATAGTCGATGGGGTAAGTTAAATATACTCGTACATATTGTATAAAGATGTCATTCCCATCGAAACACTTATGACAGAGAGCAGACTTGGCCATCGCAGATCTGACCATAACATCGGAACGCGAAGAAGTCGTCGACTTTTCCATACCGTTTATGAATCTTGGTAAAGTATAACTTAAAATATTGGGATATTGAATAAGTTTTCGCTTTATTACGCAATACTTCGACTTAATCGGAAAGCTTCATAATAATCAATGACTGATGGCTGTGTGTGACTTAGTGTTATTGAAGATAACACAAAGGGAGGCAAAAGGCGGAGGCAATATCTTCCACAATTTTGGAGTTAGGTTGTTTGAACCTTCTAGACATATATTCTACTCATCCTTACTTATCGAGCCCCCAAACATCGTTTTCCGATCAGATGAACGATAGTAGAGTTGCCACCCCCGCAATTTAAAAAACACCTCACCGCAGTTTTGGAGTTAGGTTGTTCGAACCTTCTAGACATATATTCTACTCATCATTACTTATCGAGCCCCCATACATCGTTTTTCGATCAGATGAACGATAGTAGAGTTGCCACCCCAGCAATTTGAAAAACACCTCAAATATCCCGCAATTTTGGAGTTAGATTGATCAAACCTTCTAGACATATCTTCTACTCGTCATTACTTATCGAGCCCCCATACATTGTTTTCCGATCAGATGAACGATGGCAGAGTTGCCACCCCCACAATTTGAACAAAATCGAATATCTTCCATAATTTTAAAGACAGATTGTTTGAACCTTTTAGGGATATATTTTAATCGTCATTACTTATCGATCCACCATACACCGTTTCCAGATCAGATGAACGATATTCGAATTTTAAGTAAATCAAATAATTACGCTGAGCAGCACTGCCCGTAATCGTGATGGGCAGTACTTGCACAGATTGTGTGATCCCCCACTTTAAAGTTATTAGTTATATACAAACAGGCACAGAGTATATTACAGTCGGGCTTGACCGACTTTCTTACTTGTTATTCGTAGAACCGGTTCAAAAGTGGTTCAGAACCATAGCTCAGAAATTTTTAATGCTGAAGAGGGATAGAAATATTTAATAGCGAATTCTTAGATTTAAAGAGCGTTATACCTACACAGAAAAAGATCCATTTGGAAATGGATATTATGATACCCATTTTTTTAGTGATATTAAAAAATCCATTTTCATATTCTTTGGACATTTTTCAGCTCCATTAGATGCAAATAATTGGAAATAATAACGAGAACCCGAACATAAGCCTGTTTTCTTTTTTCGGTTCTAAACTTTGATGCTCAAAAATATTTGACAATTATGTACAAAAATTGATCCACACATATGCGCATGGAACTCAAATTATTTTGTTCGTATGAAAATGCAATGGCAAGTTGCAACCCAGGCACAATTAAAATACTTTTAGAATTTCACTCTCACAATATGCAATAGGCTTGCCATATCGGCGTACCTGTGTTTAGTTTACTGTGACTGGCAATCATCACCTCAATCTCACAATGCTTTTATAACCAACTAAAGAATCGAAAACTTATTTATAATCCCGATATATGCATGTATCTAATGATCGGCAATTTTTGTTTTAGGTATAGCCATTCTCTATGTTAAGCCCACAAAAGCGCGGCCTGCGCTATTCTCCTTCATGGACCCATTCTCAAAGGAAGTGTGGATATATCTGGGCATATCGTATTTGGGTGTCTCTTTGTGTTTATTTATTTTAGGTCGTCTATCGCCCACCGAATGGGATAATCCATTTCCCTGCATTGAAGAGCCAGAAGAGCTGGAAACCCAATTCACAATCAACAATTCTCTATGGTTTACAACGGGTGCCCTATTGCAACAGGGTTCCGAAATTGCTCCCAAGTAAAATTATACGAATCATGATCCAAAAAGGGGCATACTGTAATACTTTATTCATAGAGCACTCAGCACTCGCACTATATCTTCCATTTGGTGGTTCTTCACTTTGATTATGGTCTCTTCATATACCGCCAACTTGGCTGCGTTTCTCACCATAGAGAATCCCACGAGTCCAATTAACAACGTGCAGGAGTTGGCCAATAGCAAAGATATTCAATATGGTGCTAAACGCACGGGATCTACAAGGAATTTCTTTTTGGTAAGTCAACCAAATAGAGATTTTCCAATAAAACTTAATTAAAGTGAACTTGAACTTACAGTTTTCCGATGATGAAACTTATTCCAAAATGAATCTGTACATGACCAATAATCCGAATATGTTAATGGAAAATAATCAGGATGGCGTGAATAAGGTGAAAAATGGTACCCTCTATGCCTTTCTAATGGAGTCTACAACTATTGAGTTTACTACGATGAGGGAGTGCAATTTAACCAAAGTTGGCGATCCACTGGATGAAAAGGGCTACGGTATAGCCATGAAAAAAAGTATGGGAATATATTGAATTTGAATTTGTTTCCAGGCGTGATTTAATGAATGAAATTTCAATTAGATTGGCCACATCGTGATAAATTCAACAACGCACTGCTGGAGCTGCAGGAGCAGGGTGTTCTAGCTAGACTTAAAAACAAATGGTGGAATGAAATCGGAGCCGGTGTCTGCAACGTAAGTTTGATCATCTGATTTTCCATCAAGGCTCCCGTATGAGCCAGGAATATAATAACAGGAATCAGTATTCTGGAATCAAGACATGAGAATACGAAATCAATCACATAAATTAAACCGGTGAACTCGATCCAGACATCAAGGAAAAAAGAACAAATTTTATATATTAAGTAGGGATTGTGAAAAAGCGTCTTCATTTTTTGGGTTTTTTTTTTGCCCTTCCTCCACTAACAGTCATTCAGTAAAATGAGATTTAGTTCCATAAAACTCTCATTAATTAAATATCTCAGTTTTACATTAGTGTAGAAAATTTCGTGCGTGTTCGTATTTTTTCGTACCCGGTATTAAACAAGTAAAAAATTCGGTCAAGCCGACTGTAATATACTCTGTACCTGCTTGTATAAAAATAATAACTTCAAAGTTTGGGGTCACACAATCTGTGCAAGTGCTGCCCATCACGATTACGGGCAGTGCTGCCCAGCGTAATTATTTGATTTGCTTAAAATCGAATATCGTCCATCTGATCTGGAAACGGTGTATATGTGGATCGATAAGTAATGACGATTAAAATATATCCCTAAAAGGTTCGAACAATCTGTCTTTAAAATTGTGGAAGATATTCGATTTTGTTCAAATAATGGGGGTGGCAACTCTGCCATCGTTCATCCGATCGGAAAACAATGTATGGGGGCTCGAAAAGTAATGACGAGTAGAATATATGCCTAAAAGGTTCGATCAACCTAACTCCAAAATTGCGGAGTATTTGAGGTGTTTTTCAAATTGCGAGGGTGGCAACTCTACTATCGTTCATCCGATCGGAAAACAATGTTTGGGGGCTCGATTAGTAATGATGAGTAGAATATATGTCTAGAAGGTTCAAACAACCTAAATCCAAAATTGCGGGATATTTGAGGTGTTTTTCAAATTGCGGGGGTGGCAACTCTACTATTGTTAATCTGATCGGAAAACGATGTATGGGGGCTCCATAGGTAATGATGAGTAGAATATATGTCTAGAAGGTTCAAACAACCTAACTTCAAAATTGGGGGATGCAATATTTTTAAATTTCCAAAGCGGAACACATCTTTTTTTTTTAAATAGGTGAAATTTGTATGTATTATCCGATCTTTCTGAAAATTTCACAGATTATATATAACATATAAATGCAAAAGCAGGGCTTGATATATCGAAAAATGTAGGTGTTATTCAACATTTTCTTTTGCGAGGGCAGGAGAATTTCAGATATTTCCTTTGGGTTTTAGATCCGGACATTCGTTTTGCATACAAATTTTTGGTCAACTGTGCACGGTGAATTGACGTATGACTTGGCAGCAAGAAATACCAGCGTGAACTGTACTGAACATATATATCTTTATAATCGAATGCTGAATGCACGTGCTTATTTTCAAAGTAACGGTACACCGAATAAGATAAGAACGGAACGCAACACTTCAAGAATATTTAAAACAACAAGAGGTTACAAAAACAGGTTGTATTAGCTAAAACCACGTTCCGTTACGAAAAAAGCTTATAAAAGCAAAAATAATAATGAACATATAATTCTCTGAGATCGAGGTGTTTTACAGACGGACGGACGGAAGGCTAGAATTAAGAATTTGGGATTGGAGATGCTTCCTGATTCCTGATTTAACGATCAAAGATGCAATGAACCAAGATTCGAAACAAAACTTTATGTTCGTCCAGCTTACGAACCGGTCCATAAACCTTACCTAAATTTTTAGAAATAAGTCAGAACAATTAAAAAGTCGGTCAACCCCGACTGTAATATACTCTGAGCCTGTCAAAGTTTGTACATAACTAATAACTTTTGAGTGTGGTCTCACACAAACTGTCTAAGTGCTGCCCATAACGATTGCTTAGAGCTCAACTATCGTTTATCTAATCAGGAAACGGTGTATGGTGAATAGATAAGTAATAATGATAAAAATATATGTCTAGAGAGTTCGAACAATCTACCTTCAAAACTGTGGAAGATATGAGGCTTTTTTTAAATTAGGGGGCGGCAACTCGACTAACGTTGATCTGGTCGGAAAATTATGTATGGTGGATCAATAAGTCTAGAGGGTTCGAAAAATCGACCTTCAAAATTGTGGAAGAAATGAGTTTTTGTTTTTTAATTGCCAAGAAGGCAAAGGAGGAACTTGATCTACCTGCAAGTATTAGAATTATATGTTCCATACACTTTAAACCAGGGCTGCAAACCGTTTTTAAACCGAACCGGTTCGAACCCGGAATTCCGATTTTTCTTTTATTGTGTAAAAAATAGCTGAACCTGTTCCGAACCAAAACTTCCGGTTCTGTTCAAAAAAAGTTACAAGTCTTAGTTAGGCGGGAGTTTTATTGATAAAAGAAGTAAAATAGACCAACAATTGCTCGAAGAAATAATAGTTATACAGCTGTGCTCCCATTTTCACCTTACTTTTGCGATTTGTCCACGTGAACGGATGATTTTACAAATCAAATTGTGTTAGTTTATATATGAAATGACATTAAGATCTGAGGTAACTAGATAGAGTCCACAAATATTTTTCGATTTGAAATCACTTTGTCTTTGCTTAAGCTGTCTTTACACGACCTGATTTCTCAGCTGAGTTTTCATCTGAGTTGATGTCAGCTCGTGTAAAAAGGCGACTGAGTTGTTCCTGACTGCTCAGCTGAGAAATCAGGTGAAATCGATCCGGTTCGTATTGACCTGAGCGCTCAGATGAGCTGTCATCTGTCATTTCGTAGTGTTGTATAATTCAAGTGAGCAAACGTTTCCACTTCCAGGATTTTTGTACAATCGATATACATTTATTATCGATTTTTATCTATCGGTTTGGTAATTTGTGAATGTCAAAAAAATTCTTATTAAAATTTAACAAACAAACTGCAAGTTTTTCCATCAGAAAAGTTAGATCGCCATGACCCAACCAAATAAGAAGGTAAGTGTGTATTGCTTGTAATCCATCATTAAACTACATTTCTTTTGTACAATTGAACAAGAAGATTCCATGGTTATTTCGTCTTGTATTTCACTGGACAGGACGGCAATTATAATTTTTAATGCTTCTCTGTTCATGTCGCTTTTATTGTTCTTCTTTTATATGTAAACAAATAAACGTCACAATTTTCAAATGAACTAGATGATTTCAATGAACCAATGGTTCTGTAACTGACTCAACTGATCTCCTCAGGCATGTGTAAAAGCAAAACTGAGTTGCTCAGCTGAGTTTTTTGACACTCAGGTCTGACGAAAACTCAGCTGAGAAATCAGGTCGTGTAAAGACAGCTTTACCGATTTTAATTCGTAAAATTTTTTTAAATTGTTCGGACTTGATCTAGTAGTCACAGATATGAGTGTTACTCTTTATATAAAAAAAAGAAATGTGAGAATGGAATTCAATTGTTCACATGCTGAAATCGCAAAAGTAATGTGAAAACGGGAGCACGGCTGATAAACTTCAATTGAAAATAATTAAATGATAATAATATATGTTCAAGTAAACAAAAAAATTCAGAAAATCAGTAAAAATTTTTTTATATTTTTAACAAATTAATTAGTCTTCTTTACAAATTTGGAAAATAATGTTCGAACCAAAACCTTAGCATAAAAACGTTGAACCTTGAATTTATGTACCCTAACCATTGGAGAATTTTGGTTCGAACCTGCGAACCGGACCTCCAAAAAAATGATTTGGGTTTGCAGCCCTGCTTTAAACCTCCAGCTCTTACCATCTCTAAGATCTGTGCACTCATACGGACATACTGTTACATACATTTGCACAAAATCAATAATTGTTATATTTAATGTGTTAATTTGGTCCTTTGGTCATCATATATAAAAATTAAAAGTTTACTTCAAATTAGACTTTCTTACTTGAATTCTGACTACATTTACATCCCTTTTTTTGGGCTAAGAGTAGTGCTGATCGTCCCTCCGAGTTGGGCGAGGATAATCTAAAAGGCATATATGTGGTTTTGGCCGTTGGATCATGCCTTTCCCTTGTTCTGTCCATCATGTATTGGTGTATATTTGTGTTCAAGAAAGCAAAATTCTATGCGGTATGTGTCCAACTGAATTGGCTGTTTTCCTTTAAAAAAAAAAAAAAAAAATACTTCCCTTCATTGCAGGTGCCCTTCTGTAGCGCTTTGGTGGAGGAATTCAAAATTGTTATCAGTTTTGCAGAAAATGAGCGTGCTCTGAAGAGTGCACAGTCTGTTTATTCCCGCAGTCGCAACTCCTCACAGTCCATAGAGTCTCTTGAAACGGATTCGGAAGACAATCTGCCGGCCGACGATTAAGTTTTCTACATAAATAAACTTAATGAAAAAGCTTTTTTCAAAACTTTCACTCAACATATTGTTTCCAAATTGACATTTTGGAAGTATGCCCCGCAGTTGTGGCTTTTCGCTCAGCGAGTGAGGCAGATAAATTTTGTTTTTTTCTGTAATGCTTTAATCGAAAACTCATTAATAAAATGCTGAGCAAAAATATTTTAATTTCATTTGTAATTATTTTATTACGATTATCACTTCCTCAAGCACAATATGACAGCTACGGGGGCTACGACAGCTATCAAAACTCGGGCAGTGTACCAATTGGTAAGTATTTTCAAGAATAAATTTAGAATAAAATGTGTTGCGTGGGCAGATATATTTTTTTTTAAGTTATTTCCAAACATATGTGTTTGCAACGCGCGATTTATTTTTAATTTCTCATAAAGAGAGGAACATGCTGTTCGTTCCATCAACACCGAAAGCTCATTAACGTGTATTTTAGTATTTGTTTGTTTTGGGTCACGTTATTGTTTACAAACAAATTTTGCACTTCTAGGCCTACTCACCGATCAGCAAACGGAACAAATGAATATAGTGTTTGATCATGCAATTGAGGTGGCAAATCTGGATTTGGGCACATCATTGACATCCCTGAAAGCAGAGGTGAACTATGGTGATGCCTATCAGAGTTATGGCAGGCTATGCGAAATGCTGGAGGTAGGTGTACGGTCGCCACGTTATATTTAGTTTCATCAATTGGCTACTTAACTGCAGACGGGCATAGCGGGCGTTTTTGGACCCTCTTCACGGCACACAGCTATACATCTGATGTCGATATGTGATGCCATGGATATACCACACATTTATTCGTACTTGAGTGAATATGCTGAGGGTTTTAACCTTCATCCACATCCTACGGACTTGGCCAAAGCGCTTCACAGTCTTATAACTGCATTTGAGTGGACGCGTTTTATTTTTCTCTATGAGTCGGGTGAGTTGTGGGCTGTAGCCGGTATCCGGTATCTTAAATTCAGTTTATGCTCTTTTCAGCGGATTATCTAAACATCTTGAATGAGCTAACCACCTTGTTTGGTATGAATGGACCCATAGTCTCTGTTTTACGCTACGACATGGAATTAAATGGCGATTATAAAAAGATATTAAGACGCGTACGAAAATCCCAAGATAATCAGATAGTTGTTGTGGGTTCCAGTGATACCATGCCCGAGTTTTTCAATCAAGTAAGATTTTGTCGCTTCTGCCATGGTCCTTACTTCTTAAGTAATTCCTTTCCCTCTTGTAGGCTCAACAAGTGGGCATTATCAATGAGGATTATAATTTTATAATTGGAAATTTGGATTTTCATTCATTCGATTTGGAAGAGTACAAATATAGTGAGGCCAATATAACTGGTTTTCGTCTATTCTCGCCTGAAAAAATGGCCGTCAAGGAACTACTACTGAAACTGGGCTACAACTATGATCAGGACGAATTTCGAAATGGTAAGGATAGGTTTCATAACCAGGGTCGTGACACGGAGTATTGCAAATAGAGATGGGTGCGTGTTTCGACACAAATGACATATTTCAAACACGCACGGGCAAAATTTAAAAAAAAAATAACAATAAAGTTTTTATACACTTGAAAAGTGTATATTAATTTTGCCCAGAAGTTTTTTAACGCATAGAAATATTCATTTCCGACCCCATTAACTATATATATTCTTGATCAGGACGACGAGCTAAGTTCAATTCCGTTGTCCGTCTGTCTATCTGTTTCTACGCGAACTAGTCCCTCAGTTAATCGGATGACTATATCATATAGCTGCCAAAAAACAAAAACGTTTTTCACACCAGAACTAGTTTTCGGACCGATCGTTTCTATGCCAGCTATATGCTATAGTTAACCGATTTTGACAAAACTTTCCAGAATTATGTGAAAGCATATAAAATTCATATATATCACGATTGGTGACGCTACAAAAGAAACCAAAAAAGTGTTTCTTACTACAACTTGTTTTTTTAAGCGATCGTTTTTATGCCAGCTGTATGCTATAGTTATCCGATTTTAATAAAACTTGCCGAAATTGTATGGAAACATATAATATTAATATATACCACGATTGGTGACTCTACGATGGAAAACAAAAAGTTTTTCTCACTACAACTAGTTTTTGTACCGATCGTTCCTATGGCAGCATTATGCTATAGTCATCCGATTTTAATCAATCTTACCAGAATTGTATGGAAACATATAAAATTAATATATACCAAGATTAGTGACGCTACGATGGAAAACAAAAAAGTTTTTCTCACTAGAAGTAGTTTTTTGACCGACCGTTTCTATGGCAGCTATATGATATAGGCATCCGATTTTTATAAAACTTTCCGGAATTGTATGGAAGCATATAAAATTTATATGTACCACGAATAGTGACGCTACGATGAACTAGTTTTTATTCCGATCGTTCCAACGGCAGCTATATGCTATAGTTAACCGACTTTGATAAATTTTTCCAGAATCGTGTGGAAGCATATAAAACTAATATATACCACGATTGGTGACGCTACGAGGGAAATCAAAAAGTTTTTCTCACTATGGCAGCATTATGCTATAGTCATCCGATTTTAATCAATCTTACCAGAATTGTATGGAAGCATATAAAACTAATATGTACCACGAATAGTGACGCTACGATGGAAAACAATCATTTTTTTTTTACTAGAACTAGTTTTTGAACCGATCGTTCCTATGGGAATTTCTAGGGAATTTAAACAGCGAGGGAGCCGTTGTTAATTTTCTGTCGTGCATGTTTTATGTCGTGCTTAAACCTTTAATTCGCCCTTCTTCATTGACAATTTCAATAACTATATAGATGATTCTCTTAAATAGGATCCTGCCCCATTACGGTGGAAATGGCTCTCACCTATGATGCAGTGCAATTGTTTGCCGAAACTCTGAAGAATCTGCCCTTCAAGCCAGTGTCCCAAAATTGTTCCCAACGCACGGAAACTGTGCGGGATGATGGCTCTTCCTTTAAGAATTACATGCGAACGGTTTGAGATTTATTTAACATTTGCAGAAACTGAAATTTAATCAAATTCTTGTACTACTCCCAGCTGCGCCTAAAAGATCGTCTGCTGACCGGTCCCATTTACTTTGAGGGAAACATACGCAAGGGCTATCATTTTGATGTCATAGAACTGCAACCTTCGGGCATTGTGAAGGTGGGCACTTGGGATGAGCAAAGGGAGTTTAGATCACAACGCCTCGCTCCCACTTCTTCCCAGTTTGATAATAAAGATAATTCACTGGCCAATAAGACATTCATAGTGTTGATTTCGGTGCCGGTAACTGATGATTCCCTTGATGAATTTTTCGAAATAATTTGCCAACCCTCAATTACAGAACAAACCCTATGCCCAGCTAGTGGAGACTCACAAGCAACTGGAGGGCAATAACCAGTATGAGGGCTACAGTGTGGATCTTATTAAGGAGCTGTCCGACAAGCTGGGTTTCAATTATACATTTGTTAATAGTGGCCCTGATTATGGTTCTTATAACAAGGAAACCAATACATCGACGGGCATGCTACACGAGATTATGATGGGACGAGCTGATCTGGCCATTACGGATCTAACCATTACAGCGGAGCGTGAAGAGGCCGTTGATTTTACCATTCCCTTCATGAATTTGGGTAGGTTTTCAGTAAATGTATGCAAATGAACCCCTCATTATATGTACATTTCTGTTCCAGGCATTTCCATACTGTATTTGAAACCTCAGAAGGCCACACCGGAATGGACCACCTTTATGGATCCGTTTTCACAAAAAGTCTGGTGGTTTTTGGGATTGTCCTTTCTGGGCGTTTCCCTGAGCTTCTTTATATTGGGTCGGCTGTCACCTATAGAATGGGATAATCCCCATCCCTGCATAGAAGAGCCAGAGGAATTGGAAAATCAATTTACCATAGGAAATTCCATTTGGTTTACCACAGGTGCTCTTCTACAACAGGGTTCGGAAATAGGTCCCAAGTAAGTTTTCGGTTTCTTCTTCTTTGTTTTCTAAACGTTATTTATTGACTCCTCCGCAGAGCTTTATCCACTCGCATTGTGGCCACTTTCTGGTGGTTCTTTACACTGATTGTGGTGTCCTCGTATACTGCCAATTTGGCCTCCTTTCTGACCATTGAAAAGCCCCAAAGTTTGATAAATAGTGTACAAGATCTGGTCGATGAAAAAGAGGGTGTTATCTTTGGCGCGAAACGTACAGGCTCCACCAGAACCTTCTTTTCGGTTAGCACCTGCCTAAAATCTTGGTTGTTTTATATTGAAAAGATTCTCATTTTTCAGGATTCGGACGATGAGCGTTACAAGAAGATGAATGAGATTATGAACAAATATCCGGATCGCCTCACCGGAGATAATATGGAAGGCGTAAGAAAAGTAAAGAACAGTAAACACTATGCTTTTCTCATGGAATCTACCACCATTGAGTACCATACAAAGCGTGAATGCAATTTGAAAAAGATCGGTGATACTCTGGATGAGAAGGGCTATGGAATAGCTATGATTAAAAGTAAGTAAGAAATCTTTAAAGATAATTGATATCAATTTGCTACTTAAACAAGGCAGCAGCAGTTCAGCGGCATGTGTTCGTTAGCATTCTGAAAGTGGAAAACATCAGCATGGTGGAATAATACGGCAAAAAGTTGACAGCTGAGAGATTTTGCTGAAACGCGTTGTCATGGTGAAATTATTACTGGTGTGGCGGCGGCGATAATTTGTTAATTCAAAGTAGAGGTGCGCGAGTGAGCGATTTTTCCTTCACGTAAAAATTTTTGAAGCGTTTTGCGTCACGCACGATTCATACACGATTAAAGGAAAGGTCACGAATGATCACGCACAATTAACCACCCTAATTTGTGTAATGGCCAAACTGCGCTTTTTGAATGGAGCAGCTGCGAGCAGCGGATTCCGATATCAAAAGCAAATCAGTTTTAGGAATAATCTAATTAATTAAATATAATAGAAAAAAAAGTTCGTAAATACTGCATGACTAAGACCGCATTTACACGATGAAGCAAACTTCATGCAGTTTCTGCAAAAGCTTTTGTTTGTGGGAAAGAGGTGTGGTGGGGTAGCTTGCCCCTCTACGCCTCTTTCCTACAAGCTAGAGCTTTTTCAAAAACATCATGAAGTTTGCTTCATCGTGTAAATCCCGTCTTAGACTCACGAGGTATATCTATACCACGCCCGAATCACGCACGGATCACGGATGCACACGCACGAAAGGCTGCGTTTTCTCACGATCACGTCGTGAAACGTCGTGACACTCTGTGACACGTTCAAATTCACGTCACGAGCGCACCTCTAGCATTAGGGACACGTTTAACTCGCCTTTTCGGCATTCATATGCGGTTGTAAACGTTTGTAAAGGTTTTTCGCAAACTTCTCAGCCCCCCTTTTAAGAAGATCTTGTCCAAGTGCCATCAGTCCCTTGGATAGGTTATTATATTATACGTACATCTTCCTTCCGGGGTCTTTCCTTAAGAATCAGAGTGGATTTAAAGAGAGCAAGCATAGACCGTATCGTAAATGCTGCTTTGCTGCTGCCGCCTCGTCTAAATTATTTTTCCACATATTTGCTAGATTCACCACATCGTGATAAATTCAGCAATGCATTGCTACAGCTGCAGGAACAGAGTGTGCTGGAGAAGTTGAAAAACAAATGGTGGAATGAAGTGGGCACTGGTATTTGCCCCACCAAGGAAGAAACACCGGATGCCACGCCTTTGGGCATGAATAACCTAAAGGGTGTATTTTATGTGCTTCTTGTGGGCAGCTGTTGTGCCTTGCTGTATGGGATTATAAGCTGGGCCTTGTTTGTCATCAAAAAAGCTCGACACCTACGCGTAGGTTCTTCCTTCATCCTTTATGAAAATTATGATATTTAAATTTTTGCATTTCAGGTGCCTGTTAAAGCGGCTCTCAAGGAGGAACTCCTGTTTGTCATTGACTTTAATAACTATATACGCGTTCTGAAGAACTCCGCCTCGATTTATTCGCGCAGCCGGCAGTCGTCCATGTCAGTGGCTTCCAAGGCGGACAGTTAATGGTGTAAAAGTTTATTATCAGAAATGGAATGGTTGCGAGAAATTAACAATTTGAGAATAAATATGTTAACAATATTTAGGTCCAATGCTTGGTGCACCAAAGCAGGCAGTGTATGTGATTATCCACATCTGCCGGTGGCAAAGATTTGGCCGCGCCATGCGTGGGTGTGCTTACTGTTGGGCCCTGACTGGACGAGGATTCGGTCATATCCACATAACGTGAGATCAGCGAGCGATAGCGTCGACCAATGGTGGCAATTAGCGGCACTCCGGCATTGGGTATCGTTATGATGGCCTTAATCTGAAAGGAAACAGGGCTTATTTTAAGCAACTCATTAATCTGCTCAATTGCTTACCTCATTCTCATAGGGCCGAAACACGCTAATGGGTCGCAGGGTTTGCAGCTCTGCCACGATTAAACAACCCCAGGTGGTACCTATATACAACTCTGTGTTGTGCGCCGCCAATGCCGAAATCTGACACTTAATCAGACTCACATGCTCATCAATGGCAATACTCTGCAGTGATTCGGAGCAGGGCAACAGCTTGGAGCAGTCCAATTTGTTCTCAATACGCTTCGCAGCGACGCTCCATTGGTAGACCATGCAGCCGGGATAGAGGCAGCTAAAGACATATCTCTCATGGCTGCAGAGACGAGTCACCTTTACATCCTCAATCAGATTGGGTTCCTCACTGTGACAGAGAGCCTGATGGCCACAAACCCCCGACTCATTCAAGGGAAATACATTGATTTTACCAGCTATTTCACCGCACCAAAGTTCGTATTGGCTAAAAGGGGAAGGAATCAATCAAAATTGAATCAATTTGAATCTGTTCCTAGGACTTACCCCTCGATAAATGCTGAGCAGGCCGCATGCAAAACGAAGCCAGAACAAATCTCTGTAAGCACAAAGGAGCCCTCGGCAAAGGCACAATTACTAGGCACCTGGGTGGCATCCACCAGAAATACCCGTCCATTGTGTAGGCCCACAGCAACGCGGGCAATTCCCTCCATATAGACTAGACTTATCACAGCTGACTTAATGGCCGGATCCAGCATATAGGAGAATAAATGTGCATAGCTAGAGGTGCTGTACGCATGCAGATTGCCCGCCACATCACCCATCCAAATGGCCTCGTCTATCAGGCAGCAACAGAGCATATTCACTTTGGGTATACGCTGGGCAGAGCGTGCTCGTGCAGTTGATCCACCGCTCTCGGGGGTCTTGGCGGGCGTCACTTGTGGCTGAGGTGCACAACTAATGCTGCTGCAGTGCAACAGACTGCCGCTGGGCGTGGCATCTATGATATCTATGCGAGAACCAAAAGCGGGTAGCCAAAGCTCTAGACCTGAACGCTCTTCGTCCCCTCCACCTACTGAGTAATGAAAGAGACCGCAAACAATCTTCTCGCTATGTGGCAGTGCCACCACATCCAACAAGTGTATGCACTCGGGGGCACTGAGTATGGAAACAATCTGGCTGGCTGTGGGTCGACGACGTGGCTGTTCGTGCCAGCAGAGTACCATCAGATCCAGGCAGCAGGTGGGAAATTGCGTCTCTCGATGAGTCAGAGCTGGGCGACTGCCCTCGAGTATGCATTCCTTGATGGACTCATGCCCCTCGAAAGGTTGGCGCAAGCTAATGTTCTCATAGATGAACATGCCAAAGGAGAAGCAATCCACCTGAAAAGAAACGAGAGCGTAAGTTGAAGTCGGCCCTGCTTGACTTTGATATACCCGTTACTCAGGGAAGGGTTTATTTAGGAATATATTACACAGGCCAGCAAAATGACCACTTTTGTTAGCTCTAGCCTTCTATGTATTAAATTCTGTTCCAGTTCAGTGCACTGATTCCAAAACTGATCTTGGTTTTTCTCTGTCAGCTCTTGTTTTCAAGAAATCGCGGAAAATCCATTTTGCAGTATTTATAGCTTATGGAAAATTATGGAGGTTACACCAATTAAAAATTTTATGCGACACTATATATACATCAATGCAGCCTTAAAAAATCAAGCGAGCTACATCAGCAAACCCGAAAGTGACTAAATTGGCCCTTGAAGATAATTTTTTCTCACTTTATATCAATTTTTTTCATGATAAACCGTCGTCTACAAACCAGTGCGTAAATCGGAAAACCAAAACAACAATTTTAGCATATAGCCTAACATATCCGCAATTTTTTTTAAATTTTGTTGCATTTTTATCAGCTATTTGGACAAAGCTACAGATGTTTTTTCGCGAAAAAATGAATTAAAATTTATGGCAGGACTAGTAGATTAATTCACAAAATTTGTATAGGAAATATTAAATAGTTAAACAAATGTAAAAATCATTTCAGCAGTACTAGATTCAAAAAATTTCTTGATTAAGCCCTATACGGACCTGCGAAGTAACGTGAAGTTTCATACAAAATTTGTGGAAGAAGAAGCAGAAGTAATGATTCCTTCACCTATTACTTCGAGCGCAGACGGAGCTGAGAAGTACTGTTGTGCTTAACAGCACATGATTGGATCCTATGTTAACTATGTGGGCTTTATTTTACTTCAAGCAACTGAAGAAACATTGATGCAAACAATGTTACTTCACCCTTTTTCTGCATTGACACCATCGGCAAACTGCTGAAATTAAATTTATGACGAAAAGGTAAATCTAATTTCGTTTTTGTTGAAGATTTAATACAGTCGTAAATAGTCGTTTTAACAAGGGTTTGAATTACTTATAAAAAATAGTAGGCCACTACACTTATGTTCCACCTTGACGTAATATATGCCGAAGTAAGAAAAATGGTAAATGTCTAGTATAGGGCTACTGAAAATACAAAAAAACTCGAGGACCGCAAATAAAGAATTTTCATGCAGAAAAAACGCGGGGGTCATCAGTTTTTAAACGAATTTTGAAAATTTGTTTTACCTAAAAAACAAGTGTTGAGAAGTGTCAAGTTTATGTTCCAAAATTAACAAAATGGAGGCAGAAACGGGTCGATTTTTGTCTCGTATAGAGGTATTGAGTATTTAAGCGTAAAATGTTTACTACAAGAAAAAATGTGGAATTGTTTTGTGTCAGTAGATAATTCGGTGTAAAGTTGATTAAACAGCAAAAAAAAGTCAAGAAAAGTCAGTTTCTGATTCTATTTCTAACAAAGGTGAAATTCTCAAAATTTTGGTTTAAGCAAAAAAACAAGAAAGGTGGGGAGGAGGCGGTCTCTGTAAGATTTTTTTTAACGTAAGGAGATTGGTGAGTTGGGTTAAACGATTTTGAAAAAAATATAAAAATCAAAACATACGTCAAGAAAAAATCGACACTAAAAAACAGAAGATTATGGAAAAAAAAAAAAAGATTAAAAAAAAAAAAAATGTTTTAGGTAAAACAAATTCAAAATCGTTTAAAAAAACAAGACCCCGCTTTGCAGAAAAGAAAGAATTTTGGAATTAGTAGTAAAACAAAAAAACAAAAAAAGACAAAACAAAGAATATTTTATATACTCATAGAAGGAAGGCGATTGTTTGTTAAGGCCGCCAATGGAGAAATATTTAGTACTACCTCATAACAATGTTATAACGCTAGACCCACTGAGTCAAGGTGACATCACATAGTCTGAGCCAACTAAAGTTTAATAAGTCTATTGACACGATAATCGTGTACCAATAAAGGGGATCTTTCATTAATTTGCACAAACACGGTAAATATACCAATGATTTGACTATTCTCAAGAAGATTATGAGCACTTATAAACATATATTACCATGGTGTTTCTAGAGAAAAGCTAGTGATAACGGTTTTAGATCAACAAGGAAACTGTATGCCTTGCTTTCCTTGGTTATACTCCTTCAGACATGAACGCAAACTAGAATCATGGACTACAAGCATTTGGCACTATATTCCCCCAAGTCTAAGGTGGGTAAATGCTCATAGTTTGAGCTTGATGGAGATAAAGTCTGTAAACTCGCATGTGCACATAATTGTATATGATAAACTTCATTGAAATGTATTTTTCAATGGCCTACAATTTTTCTTTAAATTTATAATGTACGCACTCATTTGTATCAGACCATTAAGTATATTTTTTAATGTCATTTTCGCGAGGTTGTTTAATATTAAGCAAATATGAATTTGGGTGTATTTTTTTTTAATCTAGTACTGCTGGAATGTTATTGTACATTTGTTTGACTATTAATGTAAGAGCTATGTTAAATCGAGTTGCCTTTTCATATTTCCTATACAAATTTTGTGAATTAATCTAGTAGTCCTGCCATAAATTTTAATTCATTTTTTCGCGAAAAACGTCTGTAGCTTTTTCTAACTAGCCTTTAAAAATGCAACGGATACGTTAGGCTATATGCTAAAATAGTTGTTTTGGATTTCCGACTTACGCACTGGTTTGTAGACGATGGTTTATTATGAAAAATTTGCTATAAATTCAGAAAAAAATATCTTCAAGGTCCAATTTAGTCACTTTCGGGTACGCTGATGCGGCTCACTTTATTTTTTAAGGATTGCATTGATGTATATAGTGTCGCTCATAAACCTACAAATTTGTGCTTGGTGTGACCTCCATAATTTTCCATAAGCTAAAAATACTACAAAATGGATTTTCCGCGATTTCTTGAAAACAGAGATTTCTTGAAATAGAGAAAAACCGAGATCAGTTTTGGAATCAGTGCACAAAACTGGAACAGAATTTTGCATCGAGAAGGCTGGAGCAAAATGTCTGTTGGCCTGTGTTATTATTGCTTAGAACTCGACGATAGTTCATCTGATCGTGGAACGATGTATGGTGTATCGATAAGTAATGATGATAATAATATATGTCTAGAAGCTTCAAATAATCTATCTTCAAAATTGTGGGAGATACGAGGTCTTTTCCAAATTGAGGGGGTGGCAACTCTACTATCGTTTATCTGATCGGGAAATGATTTATGGCGAATCGAAAAGTTATGATGATTAAAATATATGTCTAGAATATTTCTCTACTCTACGAGTAACGGGTATAAAGACCTTCTCACCTTCTCGGTGTACTCCTCCTCCCCGTTGTAGCGTATAATCTCTGGTGCCATAAAGCCCTCAGTGCCACCAAAACCCTTGGCACCACTGGGAGCCGTTTGTCTGCTGATGCCATAATCGGCAATCTTAATGTGCACCTGATTGCGTGGACTGTCATCGTCATGGGGCTGCGGCAATTCCCAGACCAGCACATTCTCCGACTTGAGATCCCGGTAAATGATTCTTCGGCGATGCAGATACTCAATGGCTCGGGCTGCTTGCAAGACCAGAGATTGAAAGGTATTGGGTCCCATATGAGCGCCAGAACGTCTGTACTGACGTAGTAGAACATCCAGGCCACCCAGAGGAGCCAGCTCCAATACCAAGGCCAGTGGTTTGATACAGATGCCCACCAGGGGCACAATATTAGGATGTTTGAGGGTGAGCAGCACGGCCAACTCTTGACGTGCAGTGCAGTAAGCCTTGCAGGAGTGCTGCAAAGGATCACGATCCCACTTGCCCACAGCCACCTTGTAGGCCATTAGGGCACTCTAAAGAGAGAGAGAGAAAGAGATGAATGTTAAAGATGCACAAGTTTCACTGGCCCACAAAAACATATTTACCTCCTTGGCCCGCGCTCCTGGCGGCACCGGCTGCAGCATTTTCATGGCCACTGGCTTAAACGATCCTCGCATTTTGCAGCTGGCCTTGAACACAAACCCAAAGGCTCCACGACCCAATAGCGATCCTTTAATCAGACACTCCGTGGCAATGGTATATTTCTCCGGTATGTCCGCAAATATAACATCCGGAGCCAGCTGGGCCATCGACTGCTCCAAATGCACGGGGCAGCTCAGCTTGCTTTGATTATACACCGAGAGAATGCACTCCTCAATCATCCAGGCATAGCAGACATTGGAGTTATCGGGCAGATGATGATGGGGATGCCCATCCACAGATGTATTGCGTGAGGAATCCGCTGAATCGGGTCCCACACCCGAATCCGCATCCGAACCCGCACCCAGAGAATCCTCCGAACGTCGCTCACGCCGAGCTGTGGCATTTAGATAAGCGGAGAATACATTCAAAGCACCATCTTCGCCAGGATCACCCACGCCATGCAAAAAATAGGCACCGCCAGAGCGTTTGCTACTACGACTGGGCCGATTACAGCCCATACCGGGCAGCTCCCGGTCCGGGGGAGGATCTGCGTTTTGCTGCAGTTGCAGTTTCCTGAGACAGCGTGGACACAGCACCAAACGTGTGATGAGGAAACGACCCTCAGAAGTGTGCACGAATCGTGTACCCAGAGCCGGATACCAATCTTCCAGCAGCAAATCAATATGATCCACAGTCAAGGCCAACAGTTTGGCCACCTGCGACATATGCGGCTGTAGCTCAGCCAGCAGCTGGCGTTCATTATGGTCCAGCTCCTGTGAGATGTTGACCTGATGAAGGGGAAAGTACACCTCTAGGATGCTGGATGAGTTCAAGTTAACATCGCTCCAGATGCCGTCCAACTTTAGCTTGAAGCGGTTGGCGGCAGAGCGAAAAGGTAGCGTTCGCTCAGTGCTTTGGAAAGGCATCTCCCAAATCTTAAAGATCAGTATAGGGCCATAGTACAAAGCCAGCCCGGTTTGCCAAAGATTCCATTGCGTATCCTGCTCGAGGGATGAGCGCAAATCAAAGTCCAAGTTTTTCTGCGGGAAGATTACGATTTAAGTCACAAACCAGAAAAATTTATGGACCAACTCACATCTTGTGCCGCCAAATAGACGCTCCTGATGGCCTCAATAATCTGATCATCGGCCAAAATACGGGTTATCAGGCGTGACCAAAAGCCAGAGGGAAAATATGTCATCAAAAGAATACGCCTAAGACCCTCCGTGGTTAAGTTATTCCTTGTCGAACGTTGCTCGTAGATAAGATTGTTCAGATTCAATTCCTGCGAAACGGAACAACCCACATGACGGCCACGCGAACGCTGCGAGAGTCGTACCGTGGTTCCAGTATTTGGACTGGCTGCCTCATGCTGAGGCAGCAGGGAGGGTATCAACAGAGTGCGCGAGTCCCAGGTCAAAGCCACTTCGAATTTGTTTAATAAATTCACAATATAGCTGGAAGAATGAAATAAATATTAAGATTCAATTTAAGTTAAGTTGTCACCCACCTCCGATTACCATTCCCTTGGGCTTGTACACTGCGAAATAGCAACTGAAGATCATCCAACTTCATTACGCCCGTGGGCGCAAACGGATTAATCTCACGCACAGTGACCACATGAGCCAGCATATCGCACAGCCATTGCGGATCAAGAAAATAGTAATCCCTGAGCGTTGCATCATCATAGTGCAAGAGTACTCCATTATCGTGACACCAGGTGGTGGCCTGTTGCAACTCGGCCGCATCCCTAAAGCTTTTGTAATTGTGCAAACGCATCTGCTCGGTGACCAATCGGCGATATTGCTCACCATCCAGCACCGGATCACGACCAGAGGCACGCATATTGCAGCCTATAACAGTCACAATATCCTCCAAGGCAATATAACTGGCGGGAATCTTCTGGAGCAGCATGGGCTCTTTGGAGCCAGGAGAACGCAATTGCATGGCGGTATCGTAAATGATGTTCGCCAGCAAATGAATGTTGTGCAAGGTGCTGGAAAGTTATTTGGAAATAGTTTAGTTTGTTTTGAGTTGCAGCTGCTCAGAAACGAGCTTATACTGTCGGTGTGCTGACGTCGCAGTCGCTGCGCATTTTTCTATTCACATTTGATAGCGACGTGCCGAACACCGCTCTAGAGCGTCTCAAAGCAGAACCGTTTGTCGAATTTAACCCTTAAAATTCAAAATCAGAAACGAACCAGAACCAATATTTTTAATTTTTTTAAAAGCCCGCATCTGAAGCCAAGGAATCAAGTCGGAAATGTAAGCCGACAATAACCGATTAAAATATAGAACCGGAAAAGCTATTTCGAATATGTAAGAACCAAGGTGTCAAACCGGAATCCGAACCGGAACCGTATACCAAAAAGAACCGATTGAATCTCAGAACCAGAACCGGAACCGGAACCGTTATTATTTATTTTTTGCGTACCGGTATTTCAGAACTAAAAAAAATTTGTTGACCGCTTTAAATTTTATATTTATCTTTAATCAGGGATTTCTTCAGGGTAAAAACGCAGGGTAAACGTAAGCAAAAACTTACAAATGTAAAGTTAAGGGACCATCTGGTATATACTATTCAATAAAAATAACAATTTCATCTTATTTCTTTGCATCTATTTTGGTTCAATAAATTCCAACAATTATTAATATATCCTTAATTTTTGCATTTACAAAGGAAATGAATTAATAATTGGCCCAAATGGACTTAACCTAATAGCAGGGTTAAATTGTGATCGTAACGTTATCTGAAAACAGTGTATTTAATATTTCATCGGATATCAAAAGATCTCTTGCTCTTCTATTATTAGGACATTTTTTTCTGAGGTAAAGTTTATTATGTTTAATTTTCCTTCTTAATAACTACTTTTTGTTGTGTAGGTTGCTACCATTTCTATTATATCTTCGGATTAAAGGATTTTTAAATTATACCGGTTCATACCGGTACATACCGGTACGTACCGGTATACCGAAATAAAAATCAAGGTACGGGAAGGAACCGAATACCGAAATAAACAAGAACCTAAACAGAACCTTTTACCGAAACATTAGTTTCGGTACGTACCAGAACCGGAACCGGAACCGAAATTCGATTCGGTTTTATTCCCTGGTAAGAACCAGTTTATGAGAACCTATATTTTTGGAAACGAAAAGAACCGAAACATCGTACCAGTACAGTTTTAGCTCTGAGTTTTTTTTTCCAGTTTCATTGCTTTCATAAGGGCTTAGCGCAAACTTAAGAAGGTATACTTAAATTGATCCAAGAACAGAAATGGGTTTTTGTCATGTTTTTCAGAATGCCGTACCTTTGAAAACGTACTTTTTGAACAGATTTAAGGAAAAGCCGAGACAAAGTCCTTAAGGACGGTCTTTACGGGTTGAGATTCGGCGGAATTATGGGCGATCAAGAACAGAAATGAGTTTAAGACATTTTTACGGAAAAGTTATTTAGGCACAGATAAAAAAAAAATTGTAAATACCCTTGCAGTTTTTCAAAGACTCAATTGATCACAAAAAAGTTTTTCTCACTAGAACTAGTTTTTATACCGATCGTTCCTACGGCAGAAATACGCTATAGTCATCCGATTCTGATAAATTTTTCCAGAATTATATGGAAACATATAAAACTAATATAAACCACGATTGATAACGCTACGTTGGGAAAAAAAAAGTTTTTCTTACTAGAACAAGTTTTTGAACCGATCGTTCCTATGGCAGCTATATGATATAGTCGTCCGTTCCGGCCAATTGCGACAAATGTGCAGCCAACCCTTTTTAAAGACTTTTTGCAAAGCTTGATCAAGATAGCTTTAAAACTGAGGGAGAAGATAGCATAGAAACAGACGGACGGACGGACAGACGGACAGACGGAAATGAACTCGGCTTGTCATGCTGATCAAGAATATATATACTTTATGGGGTCGGAGATGCTTCCTTCTATGCGATACCCTCTGCAAGGTTATAACAAGGTCATTTTCCATAAGGACATTATCCATTATAGAGTAAGGAAAATTTCGTTCTTTGAAGCTTTAAATCAGATATTAGACTACCCAGATTAACTGGAGTTATTCTCTATATATATCAGGGACCGCTTATTTGTGCTCCGAAACTGTACCATGAAACGAACCAGTTTTTTTCGAAAATGCTAAACCTAACCAGGGACCATATAAAAATAGACTGAACGACTGTTCGGTCGCGGCCTTAGTCCCGTTCATTTGCTTCGCTGCTAACGGTGCCTGCCTTCGAATTTTCGATGTTTATTCAAAATCGCTTGCGTTAGAGCGGAGCAGCTGCCGCTGAGAAATTCGAAATCGAAGCAACTGCGAAGCCAGCGCCGCATTAGCAGTCGAACATACGCTCACAACAATCATACAAAGAGAGTAAAGTTTGAGAGTCTAATGGCTATCAGTTGCAATTAGCATTAACTGTTGCAGGGGAAGTGCAAAACATATGATCGCCCATTTCAGACCAGCGCATAATTCCCCTCCCCATGTTCGAATTTTCGAGCTTCCAACCTGCGCGTTGCATTGAAATCGTCGGCAGAAAAGAGAAGTTGAACAGAGTTTTATTCTAGATCTCTTTTCTTTATGACAGAACCGAAAACCACCTATGAGAACGCTTTGATTCTATTCCGTTTATCTAAGAGTTTAATGATGTAATGTGACTACTATATTGCACTTGTGAATTTTGAAATTATTTTAAGGTAGTGATAGTGTTCCGCATTAATCTTAATTTAGCCTCTGCAACGTTTATAGATAGTTTTTATGGGCGGTACCTGTTTTTTGTTAATATAATTAATATATTTCTATTGAGAATTAAAGTTATTTCAATGCATTTTAAGAAATCCATTTCAAAAACAAGAAAGAAAGTCGTTTAGACTGGACTGTAATATACTCTGTACCTGTATATAACTGATTACTTTTAAATGGGTTTGCGAGGAACCTTTTCCTGCGTTTAAATGGGAGAATACTACCTGAATACAACCTGCATTTTCTCATAGCTCGGACAATTATCAATCTAGATTAATCAAAATGGATTCATTATGGATTCGTTATAACCTGTATTACACATATACAAAACGACTTCTTAATATGGCCCGATATCTGACTGACACAGCCCAAACCGTTAGAGAGAGGAAGCTGAATTTTTCACAGTAGCTTAACCTTATTCTGAAAGTGAGTACTAAGGCGGGGTTTCCGCCGGGTAATGTGGAAGATTTACAGAAAACTGTTAAAACTTGTTTATTTATCAAACGATCAGTTCCAAACCTTTTAAAAAAAATCTACAAAAAAATTCAACAATGACTTTATACCAGTTTTTCGGAGATCTTAAATAATCGGAAAACCCGTTGCTTATAGCTGGTTTCTTATTGGGTTAATTTTTACAAGTGCGAGCGAAGCCGTGGATATAAGCTAGTATATATATAAAACAGTACCGATTGTCAGTCACGGCCAATCAGTCACAGAGTAAGTGCTACCCATCACTATTGCGGGCAGTGCTGCCCATCACTACTGCTACCAGTGCTGCCCAACGTTTTGCTTATAAATCGGTAAGTGGATACAAGATTAGTGGATCGATAAGTAACTGATGATTTAAATATATCGGCTAATTTTATTCGTATACGGATAACGAATAATTTTCAAAAAATTATTTTTATTCGAATAAAGTAGAAACATTTTATTCGACTAAAACTAAATGAAATTTATTTGTTCAAAAATTTATTCGTATCAGAATAAATTATCTTCGAATAACTATTATCACGGATAAGCAAATTGTTTCGCTGAATAAATCCATAAATGTTATCCGTACCATTATTCGCATAGTTAGGCATGTCTAAAAAGTATTACCTTCTCCTTAGGAGAGTCTTTATTTCAAGTGTTGATTGTATTTGCTTTGCATTTGATGGAAAATAACTCAAAATAAAAATTTAAGCAATTCATCTTCCTAATTAGTATAAAACAAAGGAGAATTTTATTTCAGTTGGTGAGCTTAAAGGTCCTGCCCTGTAACACCAAGTTTGATTGTTCCAGCTCTTGCACTCTTCTAAATCTACGGGGTCAAAGACTTCTCTTTGTTACGTTCATTCGCACAAAATTAATACACCGTTTTTCCATATCATAGGAACGGAATATCCCATTTTTTTATTCGAAAAATTTTTCATTTTGTAGACGAATAGTTTGTTCGAACAGTTATTTGTAGAATAATTTTATCTAGATAACAAATAATTTTTTCGGATAATTATTCGAATGATCGTTATTTATATAAAATTATTTACAAATAAAACTTTATGAATAACGATTTATTTAAAATAATTATCTAGATAATTCGTTATTCGAACTATTTTTGTAACGGCTTAAAGAATCATAAAATCGAGACGCTTCAGAATCGTTCCGGAGTGAGTAAGTAAGTACATTTTGCTTGGCCAAAGTAGTTTGCACATTTATATAATATTCCAATTATGTAATTAATTTAAAAATCATCCGCAACAATTTTAAATCTATATTTAAGAGCAGCAGAAACATAAGACGCAAGCATTATCCAGTTTCCCCCGTTTAGTCGATATCTAGCTTTTTCTAATACAAGTCACATTTCTCCAAAGAATTGGGCATACTGTGAGGAAATGGAAAGTATCTTTAAGTGGCAGCATCTCGGCTCTCGCTTACAGTCATCTCAAAAATAATTTCCCTAAACTAGGTTTAAGTTTAAGCCTTTATATAAGTCGAGTTTCCCATCTTCGCGGAGTGTCTTCAAAGATTTTACGCTGGGCTTCATCAATTCTTTCTAGTGCCAACCAGCAACGTCTTCAATATCACCAATCAAAATTCTAGCCAGGAAAATTTTATGTTATTCTGCGAAGCACTGCGATTTGTTCCTAAGAATTTGTAGAGCGACTAATTTGGGGAGTCTATTCTCGGGTAGACTTATGACCCCCCTATGAGAGTTTCGTTCTTTCCTGATCTCCACATATGTAACAGGTTATGCACTTACCGACAACTAATCTCTATGGAATCAATTACACGCGGCAGACCAATTTTCTCGGCATCCGGTATGGCTATAAACTTTTCACGTATCAGCTGCTGCAGTTGCTCCGCCTGTTGAGCCGAAATGGACTCACCCACCGCATCGAAGTGGGTGCCCACAATAAGGACGGGTGAATTGGGGGCACGCGCTTGTATATTGATTAGCCATTGCAGCAGCTCGGTCAAACCCTTGTGGCCAGCATCGCTAATCCGCCACAAAACCAAATACAGACTGCGCTTGGACAGAAAGTACTGATGGGTGGAATAGTATTCCCGCTGTCCACCAAAATCCCAAGTGCGAAACACCACGGGACCATGATAGCCGGGAGAACGCTTACGCTTCTCACATATCCAAGTGCCTATGTCCACGCCCACTGTCGAGATATTTGGATTAGATCCGGACGAGGTCGAGGAGTGTCTGTGTGAGCGAGAGGTGCTGCGCGCATGTCCCATTCTCTTGGCCCAGTGATTCTCGCTGGCTCGTGAACGCTGCGCACTGGAGCTGGAGCCAGAGCCGGCGCCTTGACGCAACAAGTCCAGCAGAGTACTCTTGCCAATACCCGCCGCACCCACCACCATCAGTTTCATCCTGGCATAGGGTTGGGCATCCTCATAGATTGACTTAAGATAGCCCACAATATCCATGGTCTTGTGCTTTTTACTCTCGATCATGGAACGCAAGGGCTCCTGTAGCAAGCAGCCACGTGTATTCAGATTCCATAGCCGGGAGAGCAAACCCAGATGTGGAGGCAACTCGGTAATATTCACATTTCCGCTGATGTTCAACACCGACAGGCTGCTCAGCTCGTGCAGCGAGGGAGGAATTTCCTTAAGACAATTGTTGGTAATGTCCAGCATGGAGAGATTAGGGAAAATCACCTTGGATTTATTGACACCCACCACACTCCAGTCAGCATCCTCGCTCTCATTAAACAAAGTGGCGGCATCATCCGTGGACAGCTGAATGCGGGTAAGCAGATTATCGGCCAGTATCAAAGTGCGCAAAGCCTCAAGCCGCAGATGACGTCTATGACGGCAGACACTCTTCAGCACCGAGGCTCTAAACGAGGAGGTGGTTGAGGAAGCGGTAGATGAGGATGTTCTAAAGCTGGGCTCCTCCATACCCTCTGGCAACTGGACATAGCTATAGCACAGCAAATGAGGATCTGATTCAGTGATGCGTGGCAAACTGGGCCAACAGGATATTTCATTATGACTCAAATCCAACTGCTTGAGAGTGGCAGGATAGCTGGTCACATGACCCATTGAACGCAGGCTATTATAGGAGATATTCAAGCGGGTAAGGTTCACTGCCAAACAGGGCAAGGCAGCCGGTATGCTGGTGAACAGATTGTTGGCTATATTCAAGTTGCTCAGCTGTGACGAACCATGCCCCGACGAAGCAGGCAATTGGCCATCCTGGTCCATCCATTTTAAATCATTGTCGGTAATTTCCAGCGTGGCAGACCAAAGATTCCGATGGATCAGAGCACGCGTGGTCAAAGCACGCGGCTTGTTTGTTAAGGGTTCATCCACTGATTGCAATTGCAGCCTGTCCAGACTGAGCAGAGAGCCACTGGTTTGCATGGGTGGCACCGGGAGATCCTTAAGCAGATTAAAGGCCACATTCAGCTCACGCAGTTTGGGTGCTCGCCATAAATCGAAGGGCAACTCTTGCAGTTTATTATTCGAAATGTCCAGTATAGTAAGAGCGGGCAAATGAAAGATGGCAGCCGGTAAACTGGTCAGCTGGTTGTCCTGCAGAAAGAACTCATCCAGCACGGGACAATTGTAGGCAGCGGATTTGCCGTCTCCCAAGGGTGAGGGCAATTCGGTGATTTTATTCTGAGCCACATTGAGATACCTGAGTGGAGTATAAGATTAGCCAGGACTGAAGATTAGCCTTAAAAACAGGAACCATAACGATTATAACTTATATCAAATAAATCTCTTGATAATAATTATTTTTTGATTTTTTCCAATTGCTCATGAAATAACTATTAATTTTATAACTCAAGAAATCTAATTTTTAGCATCAAAATATCTAAGATAAGAGTTTTTTTTTAAATAATCAAGAAATACCGATTACACCCAAAAGAAAAAAAAAAAATTTCTTTTTCTCCTAATCAAAAAACATCGTCCCCCCCCAACCACGTCAAAAATCGCGGAAAATCCATTTTGCAGTTTTTTTAGCTTATGGAAAATTATGGGGGTCACATCAAGCACAAATTTGTGGGTTTATAAGTTTTATGCGATACTTCATACATCAATGCAATCATAAAAAATCAAGCGAGCCTCATCAGCAAACCCGAAAGTGACTAAATTGGACCTTGAAGATAATTTTTTTTTCTCAATTTATGGCAAATTTTTCAAAATAAACCGTCGTCTACAAACTAGTGCGTAAATCTGAAAACCAAAACAACTATTTTAGCATATAGCCTAACATATCCGCTTTTTTTTATGAATTTTGTTGCAATTTTTTCAGCTTGTTGGACTAAGCTACAGCCGTTTTTTCGCGAAAAAGTGAATTAATATTTATGGCAGGACTACTAGATTAATTCACAAAGTGTGTATAGGAAATATGAAAAGGCTACTCGATTTAACATAGCTCTTTCATTAATAGTCAAACAAATGTACAATAACATTCCGGCATTTTTTCGGATTTTTTAATTTTAGATGATCAAGTCAAGAGATATCGTGGTCACAAATAAGAAATGTTTGTCAAAATACAGTTAAAAGTTACTTTAATTTGTAAAAAAAATTTTTACATAATTCAATTGAAAGGTCTTCTCTCGAAAAATTGTCAATAATCGTTTTTGTGTGGTCCACTTAACAGTATGTCACCACTTAAATCAAATTAAAACTAAAACATTTGAAATTTCCATCTTATGACTTATCTCGTCAAATGACGTGACAAACTCACAACGTTATTCGCTTGCGAAATGGAGCGAGTTTTTTTCATTGTTCATTCTTCCAAATTAAAAAAGAATGGTAAATTTCCTCAACATATATATTCGTTTCACAGATAATTAGATTCTTCACTGAAAGGTGTTTCCTGCTGCCATTTGTTTAAATTTGTAAACTCATACTGTATGAAGTATCGCATTAAACTTATAAACCTACAAATTTGTGCTTGGTGTGACCCCCAAAATTTTCCATGAGCTTAAAAAAACTGCAAAATGGATTTTTCGCGATTTCTTGAAAACAAAAGCTGATGGAGAAAAACCGAGACCAGTTTTGGAATCAGGGCACAGAACAGGAACAGAATTTTGGCTGGCTGTTGCCCTGTGTAATCGGTATTTAAAATCCAAAAATAACTCTTATCTTAGATTTTCGTTTTGATGCTCAAAAATTAATCGTTATTTCTTGAGTTATAAAAAAAATGCTAAAAATTAATCGTTATTTTTGAGAGTTATCAAAAAAAATTCAGAAATTTGAAAATCATGGTGCAAATGGACAGATAAGCCATCTGGGAATTGAATGATATATTCAATTTATTGTATATTTTTCACTCTCATAGAGTGATTATGAGCAAATGATTTTTTTGATGAAAAAAAAAATAATCTGCTTAAAAACACACTCACTTGAGGCTGACCAATTGCAGCAGTTCCTGAGGTATGCTGGTCAGCAGATTATGAGAGAAATCTATGCGCGTAATGGCAGTCAGGGCCACCTCATTGAGACGTGGATGTGATTGTAGCTTAGGATTCAATTGCAGCACGCCACTGACCAGCCAGGGTAGACGCACCACATTCAATTGCACACTCACGCCCAGACTGTGCCAATCCACAATGGTGGGCACATTGGGAAACATGGCGCTGTAGGATATGTTACTGGTGGAGGGCAGGAATACATTCACCTCCACCGGTGTGGGCAGACCCTTCTTGTTGATCTTATAATCCGAGTCGGGATGCACACGTCGAGCCAATAGACGGCTCAGTATAGCCTCATCCTCTCCAGCTATGGCCAAACTAATGGCCGAGCCATTCTCATCCCGTGCTCCATGCTTGAGCAACAGATCCAACATGGTAAGCGAACGCTGTTTGCAGGCCTCCGCAATGGGCATATTACTGAGACCATAAATCTCCTCGCATCTGGGATCATTCTGATCCTCTACAGGTTTGGCCACTATATTAGGATCAGCGCCATGTTGTAGCAATAATTGCACCACATCCAGGTGACCGCCACGTACGGCTGCCAGTAGAGCCGTCTCTCGGGTGGCTCCACACAGTAAATTGACATGAATGGGACAACGCTGACAACTGGCCTCATCCGGGTGGGCTTCCGAATCGCCCGATATGTGCAGCTTGGACATGATGGCTTGTATGCCAAAAGAAATGCGCTTTCTGGTGGGCGTAATGGGAGTACTGGCGGTAGTAAGTGAATCACCCAAAGTGCGACGACATTGCAGCTGCCACTTGAGCAAGACTCCCACCAGCTGCTTGTTACCCAATATGCTGGCTATATACAGACTTGTCTGACCCGTCACATCATGGGCATTGGCATCGAAGGGTAGACGCCACTCCCACTCGCCCGATTCGTCACGATATGTCTGATAGAGGTAGTCGGGATAGGCATAAGCAATGAGCAGTTCCAATAGCTTGATATGGCCATTAATGCAGGCCGCATGCAAAGGCAACCAACGCTCCACGGTTTGCTGTTGTATTAGCTCGGGAAAGCGATCCAACATGAGGCGGGCAATGGCCAAATGGCCATTGTGAACGGCTGCATAGAGGGGCGAGTATTTGGTCACGGCATGTGATCTACCATCGGCACCGGCATCCAGCAAAAGTTGAGTGATCTTATCATAGCCGGATTGGCAGGCTCTGTAAGTATTAACACAGAATTAAAACAGGGCAGTTAGTGGGTAGGACTCATTACTCACATGAAGAGCAAGGTGTTGGCACCCGCTGGAGCCATATTCACTATAATCTGACGCTCGCCACCCAGGGCAGACAGCAAGACACGCACCGTGCGCTCATCTCCGGCTATGACAGCGGCCCGCAGTTCTCCATGCTTAATCTGGCGCACCTCCTCGCGGGCATCTGAAATATAGAGAAATTTTAAGCATATGTGAAACTGAAGTTTGCTGCTGCTCCTCCTACCCAGGCCAATGGTGACCTCATCAACAAAATAGTCGCAAGCCTCCAAGGCAGTTTCTGTGCCCGATTTGGGCTGATCAACAAATTTCCAAGACATTTATTTAATAAACTTATGTAAGCCAAAACCCTAGGCAAACTTTTCAACTGTGAGGGAAAATCGATGGCTTCATGCGTTGCCCGGGCCACGCTGTTCTGGTCATTGATCCAAAGACCTACTGCGCAAGACACGCAAAATCAAAGCCAACAACCAATTGTTGCACTTGGTCAGGTTTGGTATCAAATGACCCATTGATTCAAGTACACCAGTTGCGCATTCAAATCTTCTCTTTTTACGCGCCCATTAATGAAACGGTGCCGGGAACACCCTGTGTGCCCATCAGATGATTGTTGAAAAACCGATATCTGAATGGTAGCCTTTTAAATTCATTAACTTATCAACCAAGGCGCGCGCCCACACACATACACACACGCACACACACACACATACGCATAAACAATAAGCAATTATAAACAAATTAAAACAATTACTTTAATAGCAATAAGTTTTCACCTTCATCGGAGTCGCTCATTGTCGAGATTTTTATGTGAATTTCTACACTGTATCCATTACTAAGCGTGATTTATTAAATTTATTGCAACTTTTACATGTTCAACCACTTTACGTTTTGCACAATGTTCCAAATACCACTGTTCCTTTCGAATGATACCTAAGCACAATCGAGTTAGGCCCCACTAATGCCAAATTGGTGTGACCTTACATAATAATTAGCTATAAAATGCTAAATTGGCAACACTATAAGCCAGTCAATGCTGAAAATAACAAATAATGCCAGACGCGGAGCCCGTATATCCAAACATTGACACCTTGTGTCGCCTGTGCCTCAGCAAGCACCAGGAGACCGGGGCCTACACCATCTTCGCTGAAGACGATACCCAGCTGTCGATTCCCATGAAATTCATTCAGTGCATTGGCATCAGCGCCAAACCCTCGGATGATCTGCCCAAGCAGATATGTGAGGAGTGTCGCTATCAGCTAGAGAAATCCTTTCTCTTTCGCCAGCGCAGCCAGGCTTCAGACAAGAAGTTGCGCAAACATTTGCGCCTACTGAGTTTGGGCAAAAAGAGTCGGGTTTTTGCCCAGGCGCAGGATGACCAGGACTACGATGATGACGATGAACTGGAGTACGAGGATTCGCTGGCCTTTATTAAGGCACAAGACAAGAAGCGGGAGAGTAAAAATGAAAAATGGCGGGAAAATTTCAAAGTGGAATTGGAGGCAGAGTTCGAGAAACGCCTGGCGGTTGCTCGAGAGGAACTAAAGACCGAAGTGCGCTCGGAGGTGCGTCAGGAATTGTCCGAGGAAGTGCGCCAAGAGGTGAGCGAGGAGTATCGCAAGGAACAGCTGGCCAAATTGTTGGGCGAACTGGAAGTCTACTTGGCTGAAAAGAAAGCCGGCCTTTGGAAGACTCTAGACCAACTGGATGACAGCAAGAAAGACAGAGCTGCACTCAAGCGTAGGGCACAGCCAGAGGGCGAGCCAGAGGAGTTTGTCTCCGATCCGGCCAAACAAGAGTATCGTGATATACAAATGGTCGGTGCCGGGGATTTGCTAAAAGATCCCGATAGTGAGATTTACATCATTAACTCTAATACTGAGGAAGAGGCCAAACCCATGGCCAGTTCAGCAGAACTGCTGCCCGAGCCCAGCATTACCTCCTACAATAGTAAGTTCATGTCAATGATTGCAAGCTAAATCATTAGTTAATCCTCCCCTTTCATCCCAAGTCAAGGACAATGGAGAGATTCAGTTTAGTGGCGATAAGTCCAGCGATATTGATGATGTGGTGGTATTTGATTTGGATGAAGATTTGGGCGAGGAGGAAGAGCAGCAGCAGAACTACGATTTTGAGCAAAATGTTATCGTTGTGGTGAGTTATCTATTAATTAGCTAAAATATATGATTTTTATATGCCCTCCGGTTGCAGCCCAAGGACAAGGATGGCGGCCCCCCTCCCACTAAGCGAAAGGCCACCAATGATTTTTACAAACAAAGTCCCGCCGAAACACCACCCATACGAACTGGACGCCTCACGGATACGGTGAAAACCTTTCAATGTGATATGTGTCCGGCGGTTTTTGCCACCGACAAATTACTGTCACGCCATCTCAATGCCCATGTCAAAACGCAAAAGAATGGCAAGGGCGGCACTTTTGCCTGCTCGGTGTGTGGACTTCAGTTATCCTGCGCCAGTTCGCTGAAGCGGCACATGATCATCCATACCGGCCTAAAGCCCTACAAGTGTGACGAGTGCGATTTGTCATTTTCCCAGCGCGAGGTACTCAAGCGGCACATGGACAGGCATACGGGAGCGAAGCGACATCAGTGTCCACACTGTTCCAGTTGTTTTGCCCAAAAGTCCAATCTGCAGCAGCATATCTCACGCGTCCATTTGGACAGCACGCGGAATCACAAATGTCATTTGTGTGAGCGCAGCTTCAATCATGTGTCCGGACTGAGTCGTCATCTGGTGACGCATGCGGGTGTCATGTTCTCCTGCAAAGAGTGCGGCAGACAATTCAATGATCGCAGTGCGGTGCAGCGACACGTACAGGTGGTCCATAAAATACCCAACAAATCAATTGATTCTGTATCAGACTCGGAGTTGGAGTTTCAGACAATATAAAAACATCTTTCAAAATTGTACTAAAAAAATAGTTAAATATTTAAAAATTTCAATTTTAACAGTAAGTATTTTCATAAAAATAAGATGGAAAAGTTACTTGTAAGCCAATTTTGTATTTGTAAGATGTTCTACAAAATTCTATATTTTTTTTAAAGTGGAGTTTATATTGTTTTCTGTGTTTAAATTTACATAAATTCGTTTTAGAACTGTAAAAATTAAATAATTCGATATTCAACTTTGAATTAATTCTACTTAGTTCAGTGTTGCCAATTTAGCCGTTTTCACGCCAGATCTAACTATTTTGCCCCTGATCCCAGATACCTGATGCCAGATCCTAGATCACAGATCCGAGACCCATTCAGATCCCAGATTCCTGACCCCAAAAACCAGATCTCTGATCCCAGATCCCTAATCAATGATCCCAGGCCCCTAATCTCAGATCCCAGATATCCGATCCCAGTTCCCTTATCCTAGATCACAGATCCGAGATCCATCCCAGATCCCTGACCCCAAAATCCAGATCCCTAATTAATGATCCCAGATACCTGACCCCAAAAACCAGATCTCTGATCCCAGATCCCTAATCAATGATTCCAGGCCCCTGATCCCAAAAACCATATCCTTGATCCCGAATCCCTGATCAATGATCCCAGGCCCCTGATCACAGATCCGAGATAGATCCCTGATTCCAGATCCCTGTTTCCAGGTCCCTGATTCTAGATCCCTGTCCCCAAAAACCAGATCCTTGATACCGAATCCCAAATCAATGATCCCTGGCCCTTGAACACAGATCCGAGATCTATCCCTGATTCCAGATCCTTGATCGAAGATCCCTAACCCCAAAATCCAGATCCTTGATCCCGAATCCTTAATCAATAATCCCAGGCCCCTGATCCCAGATCCTAATTCACAGATCCGAGATCCATCCCAGATCCCTGACCCCAAAATCCAGATCCCTAATCATTAATCCCAGATCCCTGATCCCAAAAACCAGATTCTAGATGCCTAATCAATGATACCAGATCCCAGACCCCTGATCCCAGATTCTAGATCAAAGATTCGAGATCCATCCCTAATTCCAGTTCCGAGATCACAGATCCCTGATCCCACATCCCTGTATGTGTGTGCATTGTTGCGCTTGCTTGTGCTTTTTCAATGCGAACGAATATCAGCACAAATAAAAACAAATCGCAGAAACAAAGATAATCTGGCATAGCGACATATCTCCGACGACATATCTCCGGACTAGTACATTTTTCCGTCGGAGATATGTAGCTTTTTTCCTGTCAACGATATGTCGTTTTAAAACTGCAATCGGAGATATATCGTTTTGAACTCGTCGGAGATATGTCGTCGGAGCTATGTCGTTACCCCGATAATCTCACGCAAAAAAGCTGACGCAAAGCAATCAGAGTTAAAAATTTTCTCGTTTTAGTTCCCTTAGCCGAACGTCCGTTAAAGATCTTCGCTCTAATAAGGCTTATAATAAGGCCAGACAAAAACTTGTGGATAAAAATAACTGCATGACAGATTCTATGTGATTTTTAGAGAAGGCAGGTCTTCCGACGCTATCTCATCAGAATCAGAAACTGATTATATTTGATCCTGCTAAGTGAGATACTGCGGAGACCAGAGGCAGTAGAAAAATTGTAGGGCTCATTAAATTCTTTGGACCATCTCTTGATAAAACCCAAGAGATTACTGCAATTGGTTTCAAAAAGTATACCTAGATCGTCTACATTGTAAAACGATCTAAGGGTTCCCCCATGGATGCTATATTCATAGAAATACGGTTGGCAACGGTGAAATGTCATGACACTTTGCAGTATTAAGAGGCAGAGGAGCAGAGAGAGTTAAGAACGAGATGACTAGCTTGCGGGACCCCGATATAATCGCACTCGCTGGTACCGATTGATTAGATATGATCTGACTCAACCGAGAAAGTTGTTTGGAGTAAATCATGATTTACAGAGTCAAAGGCTTTCGCTAATATCTGTATAAACGGTATAAGTTTGATACCGATTTCAAAAACCCTAGATTGGCATGTGAAACAAATTCTAATGGGTTCGAAGAAACAACGCATTCTAATAAAATCGCTCGAAGATTTTTTCGAGGAAACGACGTATTCTAATAAAATCGCTCGAAGAGTTTAGGTATTGCAGAATTATTACAGATTCCTCTATAATTCGCTTTAATGAATATATATAATATACGATTTCTTCCATAATTGGGGAAGAAAAAGACAATTGTGATCAATGAGCGAGAAATAAGGTGAGAATAAGTTTGACATTCCTCATGGTTAGTATCGAGTGGCGCGTAGCAAAGTCAAAAAAAGAGGCAAATATACTGGCCACAATCGTTTTCGGTAATAGCATTATTGCGATAGAGTGAGGGCGGGAAATTGTTTCATGATGTCCCCTTCATCATTCACATAGAACTATCTGTCATTTAAACTTACAAATAACATAGTAAAATTTTAAGATTATCTTATCTAGGAGATGAGAAATCGGACCTAAACTTAAATAAAATCATTCTAAAAATGAGAAAACTATTTCTTAATTATGGTTCGAAATAATAGGCCCAAAAATCTAACGTATCCGTGCCATCAAAAGAGATCAATTGCCATTTGTATAGATTTGAACCCATACTATAAGACTAGGATCCAATATAGCACATAATGCGATGGTAAAATACTTAAAGGGGTATTTATAAAGCTCTAAGCTCTTTTCTACTTATTTTTATATAAAAACAAAATTTCTTAAAATAGGAAATAACGTTTCTAAATTTGAAAATTTTTTTTTACATCAGAATTTCACTTTAAAAACTAAAAAAATTTATTTAAGCATTTCTCTAACATTTCTATTTATTTAAGGGAGAATTTTTCTTAGGCTTAGAAGTCCTTTACATTTAAGATTAGGATTATATTTTCCCAAGAAAAGTTATTCCACATTTCTAAAATTTTACTCTATATTTCTTAAAAATCTTAGAAAGAAATTTTATTTTTTTTTTTTTAAAGGCAGTTTCTAAAATGGAAGACTTTTTTTTGTGTATATATTGATATTAATGCCTTTAATATTTTAAATAATCATAAATCAATAAAAAAAAAAGGGTTAAAGGTTTTCGGTTCTCAAAAAAATTTTAATATCGGTTCCGTCTTCGTTACCGGTACGTGGCTTTAAACGGTTTATATCGGTTAACGGTTCCGAAATGATTCCATGGTTGTAACAGTAACAAATTCAGTACGCGATTCAGCGTATTGGCGGAATCAGACTAAGAACCAGAGTGCTAATACTTTTTGAACAATCGGGCGAGTCCGAAGAAGTTGTAGGATTAACCCAAGGAATACAGTCATTGAAAATGGCCGAAAGAGCGTTACAGTCTACATTCTGGTAATGGTCAAGGAACGACCAGTCATACTGTGATCTTGAATGTTTATTGTCCAAGCTTGACTCCACCTTCTAGGTTGTTTGCGATGTCGTCGACAAAATTTGACAACTATATATAACAAGTAAGAAAGTCTGTCAAGACCGACTTCACTATACACGATACCTATCAAAGTTTGTATATAACAGATAACTTTAAGTTTTGCTTATAACTCGGCTATTGTTTATCTGATCGAAAAACGATGTATGGGGGCAAGATAAGTGATGATGAGTAGAATATACGTCTAGAAGGTTTGAACAACCTAACTCCTAAATGGTGAGAGATTTGAGGTGTTTTTCAACGTCCTTGAATTCATCCCCCCCTGTCATTTGTCTTTGTTATATTTCGCCTTTGTCGCTTTTAAATATTTGACAACTTTATTCAGATTCCATATAACATTTGGCACCACAAAACATTCGAATCAACATTATTGTACAATATTTTTATAGAATGTTTAAATAGAAAAACATGCAATATTTAATAATAAGTTAGTTTCAAGCAAAACAAATTACAACTTGGAAACATTTTTCGAACAGTTGATCAACACGATATTTATATATATATATATATATAATATCAACTAGATCTAGACATACAATTTTACAATATCTTGTTAAATATACAATACATAAGATAATGACAAATAATTTAAAAAATAAACACTTCTTCTATGCAGAATATATAAATACGGTTGCGGTTGCCACTAAACTTTAAACTTAAAGCTAGAAACGCCAACAGAATGGAATTCTCAGTGAGATTGCCTAGGGGGAAACGGGTTGAGTGGGTGGAGTGAAAGAAGAAGAAGAATAACAATCAAATCTGCGCTAATGATGCGGATGGCGAGCCCCTGTTTTGGCCCACATTCGCTGCTAGTCGGAGTTGGTTAACGAACTGCGCTGCGACTCCAAGGTATTGGAGTCGTTACGCTGACGCAACATGCGCGGCTGACTGGCGGCAAAATTGGAGAAATCCTTCATGACATCCTTGTAGGTCTCATCCTCGCCATTGTACTCATCATTCGGACCAATTTCGTCATTGAGACGCGTCAGGCGCAGGCTGAAAAAAAAGGAAGGAGGAATAATTTGAAAATTGAAATTGGCACAAAATTTGTAAATTTTCTCTTACAGCGTCACAATATCCGCATTCTTTTGATCCACCGCAATATCCAGTGCCTTTTTGCCATCACTCGAGGCTAAATCGTAGGCCGCCTTGTGCTTCAACAGCAAATACACCTGGGCAATGTGTCCCTTGGCCGTGGATATATGCAGCGCACTATAACCCAATTCATCCACCGCATCAATGGCCGCTCCATTTAACAGCAGATACTCGCAGGCCATTACCGAACCGGAAACTACAGCCTGATGCAAACACGAACGCTGACGATCCTGTGCATTCTTCCACAGCTTGTCGGCTCCCAGGGCAAAGGCCATACACATAATTGGTAGATTGTGCACCACCGAGGCCTTGTAGAGCAACAAATTGGCATCCAATTGTGAGAAGGGCAACTCCTCGGGCATGTCCAAATCCGATTCACCTTCGGTGCTTTCCTGGTCACTGCCCAAAATGCCCGGAGTTTCGTATCTGTCCAAGGCCAAATCATCGCCAATGACCAACAAATCATCGCGCGAGATGCTTAGCGACATGGAGGGTATATTGATGGACTCATCATCATCATCGTCGTCCAGCTCATCGCCCGTTTTGGCCGTATTGTAAATGCTGGGCTCATCGCTCAGAGTCTTGGGCAGTGGACGCTGCTGACGCCGTCTACGCAGTTTCTTTACCGTCCACTTGCGTGTGCCTCCCAGCGAGAGAGTGGCTCGCTTGTTGTTTTCTTCCGGCAAGACACCTCCACTGTCTATACTCAGCACTTCGGCCGTCTCGCTGGCCAATAGCTCCTGTGGCTTGGGCATGCCGCAAACAAAACGTCGCTCCACATACTTGGCCTTGATCCAGGCCTCGCGTACACCAATCTCACACTGTTCGGTGGGCTGTTTAAGCTCACAGTCCTCTCCAATGCGTGCCTCATAGATGCGATTTACCACCTCATTGCCCAGTTCCATCATAACCTTGACATTTTCCGTCTCCCAGGCGTCCAGTGTCAAAGAACGCACCTTGCTATAGTGAACGCCCAAACTGCGATGCACTCCAGAGCATTCGATGCATAGTGTGATGCCCAGATTGATGGAAGCCCAGCGTGGATCCTGGCCACGACAGTCGCAACATTGTGAATTGCCAGGTATTTTGAGAAACTCCTCCCAGTGGCTAAACGGGAGAAAGAGGGAGACATTTAATAAAACACAATTGCTTGGCCTAGAGGCTTCCCACTTACATGCGCCGCTTGGCGGGTAAAGCATTGGGTGAATTGGTTGACTGAGGTCGCGAATTATGCGTGGAATCATGCTGTATGGCAGCACCTATGCTATGCTGCAGCGCCGATATCCACAGGGAGAGCATGTCCGCCGAATCTGCCTGCAGAATGTGAGATCTACATGAAAAGAAGGGAAGAAATTACAGTTTGCAGCAGGGAATAATACCGGAACCGAAACCGGAACCGATATTAAACATTTTTTGAGAACCGAAAACCGTTAACCGTTATAATTGGAACCGAAAAAACCGGAACCCTGCTGTTTCGGTTTTTTATTATTTATTTTTATTGATTTATGATTATTTGAAATATATATTTCAACCGGTAAAATAGCAACGTATACAATCAGAAAAAAAAATCGGACTTTTCAAAAATTCGGCCTTTAGAGAATACCAGGATCAATTTATTTTTTTAAGATATAAACGATATAGAAAACGAGAAGGCAAAGCTAACTTCGACTGTGCCGAAGTTTTAATACACTTGAAAAATTTTACTCCAACTGATTTAACCGGTAAAATATATATAGGATATAGATATCAGATATCTAAAATTTTAAATCATTGATAATAAAAATTTAACATAAAAAAAACTTTTCTTAGTGAAACACATTTTCCGACCGATCGGTCCTGTGGCAGCTATATGCTATAGTCATCCGATTTTGATCAATTTTTTCAAAATTCTGTGAAAGCATATAAAACTAATATATACCAAGATTGGAGACGCTACGATAGAAAACAAAAAAGTTCTTCTCACTAGAACTAGTTCTTAGATCGATCGTTCCTATGGCAGCTATATGATATAGTGATCCGATTTTGATACATTTTTTCAGAATTATGTGAAAGCATATAGAACTAACATATACCAAGATTAGTGACGCTACGATGGAAAACAAAAAAGTTTTTCTAACTAGAATTAGTTCTTAGATCGATCGTTCCTATGGCAGCTCACGGATCTGGGATCGGGGTCTGAGATTAGGGATCAGAGATGTGGGATCAGGGATTTGGGATCAGGGATCTGGGATCAGGGACCAGGGATGGGGCAACTGGGATTTGGGATGGGGGATCTGGGATTGGGATTTGGGATGGGGGATCAGGGGTCTGGGATGGGGGATCTGGGCACACGGGTCTGGGATTAGGGATCAGAGATGTGGGATCAGGGATTTGGGACCAGGGATCAGGGACCAGGGATGGGGCAACTGGGATTTGGGATCAAGGATTAGGGATCTGGGATGGGGGATCAGGGGTCTGGGATCAGGGATGGGGATCTGGACTCACGGATCTGGGATCAGGGATCTGGGCTGACGGATCTGGGATGGGGCAACTGGGATTTGGGATCTGGGATCAAGGATTAGGGATCTGGGATGGGGGATCAGGGGTCTGGGATGGGGGATCTGGGCTCACGGATCTGGGATCAGGGATCTGGGCTGACGGATCTGGGATCGGGGTCTGGGATTAGGGATCAGAGATGTGGGACCAGGGATTTGGGATCAGGGATCTGGGACCAGGGATCAGGGACCAGGGATGGGGCAACTGGGATTTGGGATGGAGGATCTGGGATCAAGGATTAGGGATCTGGGATGGGGGATCAGGGGTCTGGGATCAGGGATGGGGGATCTTGGCTCACGGATCTTGGGATCTGGGCTCACGGATCTGGGATCGGGGTCTGGGATTAGGGATCAGAGATGTGGGATCAGGGATCTCAGATCAGGGATCTGGGATGGGGGATCAGGGGTCTGGGATCTCGGATCAGTGATTTGGGATGGGGGATCAGGGATGGGGGATCTGGGCTCACGGATCTGGGATCAAGGATTAGGGATGGGGGATCAGGGATCTGGGATCAGTGATTTGGGATCTCGGATCAGAGATCTGGGATCTCGGTTCAGGGATCTGGGATGGGGGATCAGGGGACTGGGATCTCGGATCAGGGATTTGGGATCAGGGATCTCGGTTCACGGATCTGGGATCGGGGGTCTGGGATTAGGGATCAGAGATGTGATATTTGGGATTACTGATCTGGGACCAGAGATCAGGGATGGGGGCTCAGGGATCGGGCGTCTGGTATCTGGGGTCAGGGATCTGGGACACTGCTTCCAACTCTGTTTTCCAAGCCAGCCGTGGCATTTCCCACGGTATATATAAACTATTTCAATAAACATGTTTCACATCAAAGCCTCGTGAGTGTTAACCACACACACACCTTTTTTTTTTGATATAGTGAAACAGTTTTAATTTTTGAACATTAAAAAAAATTATACTTGTACCGAAACGTACCGGTATACCGAAATAAAAATCTGGGTACCGTATCGGAACCGAAATCCGAAATTACTTGAAAACCGAAATAGAACCTTTAACCGATATTTTTATTTCGGTACGTACCGGAACCAATATTTATTTCGGGATTAATCCCTGGTTTGCAGGATTACTCTAGGCTGGTTCATACTCACTTGGTGGGCGAAATGACCTCAAAGCAAAACCGTCGATCACCCTCATTCACCGGCCGCACACTACAGATGCGCAGATCCTCCTCCATTACCGAGAACGAGTCCTCGTTGCTGCGTTTTCTGCAATTCGAATCCAAATCACTTCAGTGTACGACACACAAACCACAACAACAATAACAACAACAATTAAAAATGGGCAAACAAAAAGGGATGGCAAAAGGGGAATGGAAATCTTAAATGAGCAAAAGGAAGCGGCACAACCCACCTGTAGACAAGCTGATTATCACTTAGATAGAACCAACGCCGGCACCAGGTCTTAAAGCCCTTCGACTTCTTCTTGAACAAATACCCCTCGATCTTGTGTGATGAGCTATTGGTGTTCGAGTCGCAATAGCGATTCACGCTCATGTGTCGATTCTGCATGACCTTCTCCAGTTGCTGATAGTCACCACGCAATGCATTCAAATCCTCGCTGATATTCTTGAAAAACTCATCAAAGTCGTTGCACAAATCAAAGCCCTGATGGTAATAGGTCACGCACGCCTGATAGTAGTCCAGCAGCTGCAGCAAAGATTCAAATGAAAACGTGCCCAAATGTTAAAGAAAATGCTTAGATTGTAAAAAATGCGAACTGAAGTGGCGCGGCTCTTACTCACAACTGACTCAATGGGTTGAGGAATAGAGTACGTATGTATGTGTGGTTAAACATTGCATATCAATATCGAAATGGTGACGTCATAACAATAACAAGTACACACACACACACACACAGAGACAGGCCATTTCATTCATAGCCTCCCCATCGGAGGTGATAACAATTATTTAGCATTAAACAAAGTTTTCACAATTTCTCACCGTTGACAATATGGAAGGCACTTTGCGTGCCTGTACCAGAGTTATATAGTTGACATAGTCCAAGGCGGTGTGTTGAAAACAAGACTTGGAAGCGGATAAAATGTTGGCCGATTCCTGCACCTCTTGTGGTCGATTTTTACTAGCCTAGACGGGCGAGGGGAGAAAGAAAGAGAAAAAAAAAAGGTAAATTACAATTTTGCTTTTGCAGTTTAATAAGACAAATTTAATCTCAGATCGCCCCCAAATCGTTATCAACATTTGGACCTAAGGGTGTTCTTCTGCTTCCCTCAGAAAATATTCGTTTAAAAATTATCAATGGTAAGAGCAACCAACTGTTTGTCAATTCAATTTGCAGAGATAAGCTAAAACCAGACATCGAAGACTAATCATTCTTTATTAAGACAAAGCGTGCTCTGACACATCGATTAAAATAACTAAAGTGATTTGACTGACGATCCTGTTTCATGATGTAATAAAAGCTTGACATCACAATAGAGTAGTTATAATCAGGGAATAATACCGTAACCGTTAACCGAAATAAACCGTTTCAAGCCACGTACCGGTATCGAAACCGGAACCGATATTACAATTAATTTTTGAGAACCGAAACCCATTAACCAATATAATAGGAACCGAAAAAAACGGAACCATACCGAAACGCTAATACCGGTATTGTTTCGGTTTCTAGTTGAAATATTCAATTGGTAAAATAGCAATACTAAGAAGAAAGTCTTAGATTTAAGATATATGTATGTACAATATATAGAAAAAAATTTCTAAAAAGAGTTAATACTTTGCTTTGCTAAATATAAGCCCTCTAATTAAATGTATAGGAATCTTAGAAAAATCCTTGCTTTAATATAGATATGTTTGAAAAATGATTTTATATATTTTAGAAATTAAGTTTCTGGATTATCAAATTTCGCTCTACAAAAAAATCTGGTTTAATCGGGGGTGACACAGTCCAGCGATCTCTAGTGATTTTCGTATAAACGTATTCATTATACACTTGAAAAGTGTATATTAATTTTGCCCAGAAGTTTGTAACGCATAGAAATATACATTTCCGACCCCAAAAACTATATATATTCTTGATCAGGACGACGAGCTGAGTTCATTTCCGCTTGTCCGTCCGTCCGTCTGTCTGTTTCTAAGCGAACTAGTCTCTCAGTTTTAAAGCTATCGAGCTGAAATTTTACACAGTCTTCTTTTTACTACACGCAACTAATATGTCGTAACCGGCCAGATCGGATGACTATATCATATAGCTGTCATAGAAACGATCGGTCTAAGAACTAGTTCTAGTAAGAAAAACTTTTTTGTTTTCTATCGTAGCGTCACTAATCTTGGTATATGTTACTTTTATATGCTTCCACATAATTCTGGAAAAATTGATCAAAGTCGCCTCACTATAGCAAATAGCTGCCACAGAAACGGTCGGTCAAAAAACTAGTTTTAGTGAGAAAAACTTATTTGTTTTCCATCGTATCGGCACCACTCTTGGTATATGTTAGTTTTATATGCTTTCACGTAATACAGGAAAAATTAATCAAAATCGGATGACTATATTATATTGCTCCCATACAAACGGTCGGTCAAAAAACTAGTTCTAGTGTGAAAAACTTTTTTGTTTTCTATCGTAGCGTCCCTAATCTTGGTATATATTAGTTTTATATGCGTCAACACAATTCTGGAAAATTTTATCAAAATCGGATGACTGTAGCATATAGCTGCCATAGGACCAATCGGTTGAAAAATGTGTTTTACTAAGAAAAGTTTTTTTTTATGGTATCAAATTTTTTATTATCAATAATTTAAAAATTTTAAATATCTGATATCTATATCCTACATATATTTTACCGGTTAAATCAGTTGGAGTAAAGTTTTTCAAGTGTATTAAAACTTCGGCACAGTCGAAGTTAGCTTTGCCTTCTCGTTTTAAATTAATATTGTATGAATTTATATAAGTGAAAATCGTACGAGTTAAATCTACTAGGCGTTGAGCAGTCGGTTTCAATTCGCTAAATATTCGCCACCAGATCTAGCAACCGATGATATACCTGTCACTTACCATATACAGGTATACAATTTTATTTTGAAATGCAATTGTTTATACGAATATCTCAAGTGATTTCCGTGTCACACATCAATATTTCTGAAAATTTTATGTTAGAGTTGATATACCTGATATTTGAGAATTTTATCAGGCTATTATGAGCTATTTTGGACCCTAGTCTTATAGTATGGGTTAAAATCTATCCAAATTACTAAAGATCTCTATTTGCGGCGGAGATACGGCAGATTTTAAGGCCGATTATTTCGAACCATTATTAAAAAATATTTAGGTTTAATTATTTTTGGTTTAGCGTTTAGCGAAATTGTTCGTCAAAAAAAAAAAGGCTAGATAGGATATTCTTAGAACCCTTTTGTAGTTCTATTACATACATCAATTTTCTGGATATCTAGAAATAATTTAAATTTTTGAATATTAAAAAAAAATTATATTTATTATTATTAATAAAAAATTATATTGTACGTACCGGTATACCGAAATAAAAACTTTGGGTACAGTATCGGAACCGAAAACCGAAATAAACTAAAAACCGAAATAGAACCTTAAAGCGAAATTCTCGTTTTGGTACATACCGGAACCGATTTCAGAACCGATATTCCTTTCGGGATTAATCCCTGGTTATAATATAGGTGAAGTTGGTCATGAGTCCTAAATAACGTTTTACCTTATTTCATAAGCAGTCGTTTTTCAAACCCAACGTCTACTCGGGGGAGGCAGGGGGCGTGACAAAAATCAAAACTTAACTTGATCTGCCTGCAAGTATCAGAAATATATGTTCCATATACCTCAAACCTCTATCTCTTACCATCTCTGAGATCTGTTTTTTCATACGGACAGACAGACAGACGGACATGGGTATATCGACTCGGCTGTTGATGCTGATCAAGAATATATATACTTTATAGGGTCGGAGATCCTTCCTTCTGGCTGTTACATACATTTGCACAAACCCAATATACTCTTTGTACCTTCGGTAAAGAGTATAACAACGTACCAATCTGCGATACGTCAACAGGCTCGCTATTTGGTTAGAATATGCATTCTGAACAAAATTCACCTGACTAAACATATCAATATCTGCGATTCATTGGATCGGAATTAAAAAGTATTGACACCATATAGCCCCGACCCTACACCTTTTCGAATAACAATTTTTGTTTATTACCTGGGCGTTCTTTAACAGCGCATTGTCATAGCCCTCCGAGACTTTAAGAAAGTGACCCTTGTAGTCCTTGACCTGATTGATGTCGTCTTTGACAAATACGTTGAGATTCTTAAGCACCGTTCTGCTGGCCTGATCCAATAGAGTCGTATGGAATTTGTTCATTTCCTGGCGGAAAAAAAAAACAAATAATTAAAATAACAAATTGTTGCGTACACGATTTTAGTTGTCTGCTAAGACCCACCTGAAAGCAATGAATCAGCTTGCCCAGCGCATTGTGAGCGTTTTTGTTGTCAAGAAAATGCTGCTGCAAATCCCACAGAGACATGGCAAAGGCGCTGCGTCGAAGATGACACAATACACACAATCGATATCAATGAATATGCATGTGGAACAAACTGCGCCATATTTACCTCTGATTCTTGACATACTCCTTGCCAGAGTCGACGGCCACATTGCACAGCTTGATGATTTTCTCCAGCCTTTGCTCCAAGTGCTCGATATCGTTCTCCTCCTTGGACACAAATTGTCTGACAGGGTGGAAATTGAAGACATTAGCAAAACATGCGGGAGATGTAAACAACAACCAAAGCGAAGTTCGGCTTAGCCGAAGTTTAGATACCCTTGCAGTTGGATAAATGAGTGATTGGCCAAGATGACCAACAAGGGAGATAGCTTAGAAACAAGATGCTTTCCTTCATTGCAGGGTATAAAAAAAAAGTGACGACTCAGCATATGGACCTGCTCCAAGACAAACATTATCCGCACGCTTAATCAAAGAAGTCTTCGTACAGGGTGGGGGAACGGAAGGGGGGAGAGGAGGCCAAATGCGTCGCAGTCTGTGGCTTGTTTATGTTGACACATTTAATTTATTCCGCTTTATTAAAGCATTATTTGCGCTTTTAATACAAAAGGCTTCACCAGAAACTGCACAGCCAAGAGGGGAAACTAGTTATGGGAGAGGGGGAAGGCAGGAGATTTATTGAACCTGTTGCTGAATGAAAGCAAAATTTGGATTTGAAATTGAAAACTTTTTTATGGTTTGTGTTTGTTGTTGCGGTTATGCGGTCATGAGCGAAAGCTTTGTCTTGGGGCAAGATTAAGTGAGAAGAGTCAATTTGGGTGAAATCTTATCACAGAGCGGCAGAGACTTCAATCGATTGGGTTGAAAGCCACCACAACAACAACAACACACACACATTCCATAACAATGACGCTGCAAAGTTTGTTCGATAGATGATTAAGCCAGCATTTGATGGGGTAAGTGGGTGGGTGGAGTGAAGCTCGATAGCGACCAGTCACGCTACATGATGTTGAGGCTGACAATGAAATCCAAATGCAAAATTTGCAAGCGGTACGGGGGTGCTCACCTGAATCTTGGGGAATCCTTTAGACATTCCTCAAACTCAATTGTGGCGCGCATTGTTACACACAGACTGACGCCTGGTTGGCACTTGCACTGTTGGCTATTTACTAATTAAAAACCAGAGATAGTCGCTTCTTGTGAATTTTTGTTGGCCTGTTGCTGTTGTTGCTGCTCTCTCTCTTTCGCTCTCTTTAAATTGATTTGCGGTACTTGAGATTCGCTTAAAATTGTGAGCAGCCAAAACTCCCTACGTAGGCTGCCTCACATCGTTGTCAAATGCCAGCCACATATGTCTATTAATTTTTTATAGAATTATTTAATTTGTTGTATTAAATTAACAACAAATCCTCACAACATAAACTTAAACGACTTTCTACCATAAATGCACTAAATTTGACTTAACGCCTTGTCGAGTTGTCAGTGTTGGAAATCGGTCTCAGGTGGGAGGCTGTGCAACACTTCAGCACTGGCACTCTCATTAGTGATGCGCAATAATGATTTAAAAATAGCTAAGAATTTTTGTGAGACAAATCATCTATCATTTTTTTTAACTCACCAGATTAAATAAGAGGTAAAATAAGGCAGCCATATAATGTATTGGAAAGTTTCTGTTATGTTATATGTAATAAGATTGATGGCATAAATGATGAGAGCGCTGACAAAGAAAAAATACATTAATATAGTATTATCTTTTTTTTTTGGTGGTAATTTGAATTTGGATTTTTTTTTAAATTTAATGCTAAAAAGTTTTATTCTCTGAACTGAACTGAATTCTTTTGCATTTTCGCTTAAATTGTCGAATTTCAACCACTTGAAGAACTCTTGTATAAGGGTAAAGGATATTGAATATTATAATTCAGGGAATAATACCGCAAGCGGAAACGTTAACCGAAATAAACCGTTTAAAGCCAGGTACCGGTATCGAATCCGAACCCGAAATTAAAAATTTTCGAAAATCGAAAACTGTTAACCTGAAACGCTTATACTGGCACTGTTACGTTTATTCATTTAATTATTATATCAAATATATATTTCAACTGGTTAAATACCAAAAAAATCGTACATCTTAGAAATTCGCCATTAAAGAATAACCAGAGCTAAATTCCCTTTTTAAGATACATAAGATATAGGAAAAAATGTATTAAAAAGCGGAAATACTTTTCTTTTGTAAATATAAACTCTCTATTTAAATTTAAAGGGTTTCTTATCTTCAAAAAATTCTCCCTTAAGTATAGAAGTGTTTGAAAAAATTATAAAATATTTTATAAATAAAGTTTCTGGATTTTAATCAAATTACGCCCTACAAAAATTTTATGTTTTAAAGTGGCTGTTTTTGTGTTTTGTTGAGCTGATATACCCCTTTGAGAATTTAATAAGCGTATTATGGATTCAAATCTATCCAAATCGCTAAAGACTTCTATTTTTGACGAAGATTCGGCAGATCTTAGAGCGATTTAAGAATATTTTTTCAGCTTTATGAGAACTGGCCTTAAGGCGAGTTTCTCTGGGCGACATAGGAATATACAATTCCCTATTACTATGTTGTTCAGGAAATCGGTATATTAAAAAAAAAAACGTTTTTAATGTGGCATATTCTAAGAACACAATTTTTTAGTTCTTTTACATCCATTAACTTTTTGGATATCTTGAAATTGTAAGTAAAATTGATTGTTACAGCCCCAAAGGGTTTTCTCTCAACTTCTTGAAATATTAAAAAAAAATTAATTTAAAAAAAAATTATGCGTACCGGAATACCGAAATAAAAATCTGGAGTACCATATCGGAACCGAAAACCGAAATTCTCATTACGGTACGTACTTATTTCTTTTAAAACGACATATTCTATCAAGTGGACCGACCCAGTGGATAGGAATGAGATTGATTCCTTGAATGGGTATTATAACGGTTCGTTTCAAAATGCAAAATATGCATGGGATGAGAGCGAAATTATTTATTTTAGGAATGGGATTGATCAGACCACGAAATGGGCGCCGGACGGTACTCCCGCAGATGTCAAATTTTAAGGCTTCCTCAGCCAGGTCAGAAATATTTAAAAATCTTTGGGACGTCACTAGATGAATTTATAATTACTAAATTAAAAAATTTTCATGTGATTTTCTTTTGAAAATAAATCTTTTCGTTCGTTTCAACAATCAACGCTGCTGACCATACTTTTGTTCCAATTCTAAACACCAAGTAAATTTGTCTACGCTCCAACAAGTGTAGTTTTGGCTTTAAAACGGTTACTCTGTTCATTTCTTTTTAATTTTAGAAAAAAAAAAGCTAAATTTTCGCTTGCTACAATCGCGTGAAAACGGCTAAATGGTCAACACCAACTCTCAATTCATTGTTCTCTTGCCTTTTCCTCTTTTCGGTTCTATTCGGTGCTGCTGTGTTTAATTGTAATTAACCATTAGGAATATTATAAACTATTCCAAGCACATGCCTTGTGCCCGGCAATTGCCTGCGATCAGTGCTAGTTTCATTTATGAAACAATGGAAATCTTATCGCTCTCAAAAACTGCCAAATGAAAGCACAAATCTTTCGTTCTCGTTTCGGTGTTTACTTTTAGTCTTTGTCTTCCTTGAGTTCTTTATATATATATATGTATTTGTTGTTTGCACATTGAGATCAACGTAAACTTTACGTCACAGTGCGAGTAGGAGTTAGTACGTCTCATCAGAAAAAAAGGCAAATCAATTTGTGGGGTCAGCGGAATGTGGAAGTGCCACAAGTGCGGCAAACCCGTTTACTTCGGTAATATAAACACCCACACACACATACACGCACACCAATCACGCCTCCCATTAAAATTATTTATTTGCAGCGGAACGTAAACAATCGCTGGGCTATGATTGGCATCCGGAATGTTTGCGCTGTGAGGAGTGCGGCAAGCGTCTAAATCCCGGCCAGCATGCTGAGGTATGTATCTGTGAATGCACTTTCAACAGGGTATATTTTAGTCGGCTTTGATCAATTTTCTTACCTGTTTTCCCCATCTGTTCTGTTTGTTTTGATTAGCATAAAGGAGTGCCTTATTGTCATGTGCCCTGTTATGGAGCTCTGTTTGGGCCGCAGCTCTTTGGACATGGCACGCGTGTTGAATCACACAAGAGTTATGGCCTGGCTAAAGCTGGTCAGAAGCCAGCTGGTTCGCAGGTCAATGGACCCACTTTGCCGCGAGATCATCTGGAGTCCAAATTGAAGGTAACATGACTATTTAGTTGGTAGTTTTTAATCATTCCCTTCCCATTTTATGCCAGGTCTACAATCAATTCTTCGATAATAAAAGCCTGGAGATACGCAGTCGTGAGGTCAACAACCGTTTGATATTGGAGGGCGCATTGCGTGTGTATTGGGGCGTGCAGGGTGTGATTCACCTGAAGGAGGATGACGATCAGCGCACATTTGTAGTGCGCAAGCGGAACTCTTGCCGCGTGTCCAAGGCAGCGGATGTAGGTTAAAGTCTTTTATGTACGATCAAAATAATTGGCTTACTTTATATATTAACAGGACAGCAGCTCGGATAAGGAGAATGAGGCCAGCGAATCGGTGGCACCTCCCACAACCACCGCCAGTGAAGTAGATCCGCTCTCCACGGATGTATCGCTCTCAGAGAGCATGACCTTTGATTCGTGCAGCTTGAATGAGATCTCTGAACTGCCTACCACACCCGAAGATGCCTCGGCCAATACCACAGCCAACAGTGGACAACAGGAGGATGAAGAGACCACCACAACGGACTCTTCTAGCACACTTGTCGAGTCAAATACCGCCAGCACCAGCTGTGTGTCCAGCACATTACCTTCCAAATTGAACAATCTGGAGAAATTGGATTGGGATGACATAGACGATCTGCTGCAGGTAGAGAGGCGTCACAGTGACAAGGATAAGATCTATGAAACAATGCCCGTGAAGCTGCCCTCATCGTCATCGCAATCATCCAGCGACAGTTCACCCAGCAAGACCAGCTCTACCACCAACTCCAGCTCCGCAGGCACCAGCACGGCTACCACCAGCAGCTCGGATAACTTTATGACCGCCACCGGTTCATTGACTGCCAATACCAATACCCAAAACACCACTACACTGAGCACCACCAATACCACTCTGGACACCACCAACTATGAGACTCTCGACGATGCCACTCTCAAGCCCATGGACTTTGAGGATTTTAAGCGCAGCGTGCATCTGGACTATGTGAATGGCACCAACTCATTTCAGGAGCCCAATGAGGGCACTTTGAAACGCAATCAGCCCATTGATCCCTCACGCATCAATGACTCGCTGAAGTTCTATGGCGAGAATTCGGCCATGAGCAAAAGTTTCAATTGCGAGCATGCCTTGCGTTGCATAGATCCCAGTCTAATCAATGACACCTTCAATTTGCGCAATAGCATCGATTCGCCTTCACGCTCGTCGCAACGCAAATATGCTTTACAGAAGAGCGGATCGGCGGATCACAGGGCTAAACCATTGTATCAGCCAGGACGCCAGCTGTTCGAGAAGGGCATCAATCGCTCGAAATCTGGACCCAGTTGTTTTATTTACTCGGACAGTGATGATGATGACGATGACGCCACCTTGCGACCCCAACGACTGGCCACCATAAGACGCAGTGATGTGCCGCAGCGTTACGTACAAATCGAAATGAATTGTTATCCCAAAGAGAAGAATGACGGCGGCGGTGACGGCGCCAGCGTATGCGACTCCATAACCAATAGTGGAGCAGTGGCTGGCGATGAGTTAACCCAAACCGATGAGCTGTACACGGCCAGTCAGGGAAGAGCATCGGGGGATACTGAAGCCGGCGAAGCGGGTGGTTTGCATGTAACCGAAGATGGTGTGGTATTAAGAAGACCGCCGCGCACTGGAGCCGCGGCCATTAAACGACGCAGCGGCAATCGACGGTGAGTGACAGTTTGATCTAGCCCTATATGTAAATCTTTAAGCCCGCAATTTAGAAAAGACCTCATATCTCCCACAATTTTGAAGATAGATTGTTCGAACCTTCTAGACATATATTATAAACATCATTACTTATCGATCCGCCATACATCATGTCCCAATCAGATGAACGATAGTAGAGTTGCCACCCATGCGATTTAGATCTAATATCTCCCACAATTTTGAAAATCGATTGTTCGAACCTTCTAGACATTTATTTTAATCCTCATTACTTATCGATCCGCCATACATCATTTCCCAATCAGATAAACTATAGTAGAGTTGCCACCCACGCAATTTGGAAAAGACGTTATATCTCCCACAATTTTAAAGATAGATTGTTCGAACCTTTTAGACAAATATTTGAATCATCATCATTTATCGATACTCCATACACGATTTGCCAATCAGATGAACAATAGTAGAGTTGCCACCCACGCGATTTGGAAAACACCTCAAATCGCCCACAATTTTGAAGTTAGGTTTTTCGAACCTTCTAGACATATGTTCTACTCGTCATTACTTATCGAATCCCCATACATCGTTTTCCAATTAGATGAACGACAGTAGAGTTGCCACCCCCACAATTTGAAAAACACCTCAAATATCCCAAAATTTTGTAGTTAGGTTATTTGAACCTTCTAAACATATATTCTACTTATCAATACTTATCGAGCCCTCATACATCGTTTTCCAATCAAATGAATTATAGTAGAGTTTCCATACCCACAATTTGTAAAACACCTCAAATATCCCATAATTTTGAAGTTAGATTATTCAAACCTGGTAGACATATATTCTACTCATCTTTACTTATCAAGCTCCCATATATCGTATTTCGTTCAGATGAACGATAGTAGAGTTGCCACCGCCACAATATGAAAAACACTTCAAATATCCCACAATTTTAGAGCTAGGTTATTCGATCCTTCTAGACATATATTCTACTCATCATTACTTATAAAGCCCCTTATCCTGATCAGATAAACGATAGTAGAGTTGCCACCCCCGCAATTTGGAAAAAACCTCACATCTCCCACAATTTTGAAGACAGATTGTTCAAACCTTCTAGACATATATTCTACTCATCATTACTTATCGATCAGCCATACATCATTTCCCGATCAGATGAACGATTGTAGAGTTGCCACCCCCAGATTTACAAAAAAAAACCTTAAATCTCCCAGAATTTTAAAGATAGGTTGTTCAAACCTTCTTGGGATATATTTAAATCATATTCAAAATGGTACAGAGTATATTACAGTCGGGCTTGACCGACTTTCTTGCTTTTTTCGATTTGGAATTTTCGGTGATTTTCCCAAGTTTTGGCATTATTTGAATTTCTTGAAATTTTTTGGTATTTTATTTGTAGATTCATTAAAATAACTAAACTTGATTTGATCCCTGGTTTAAGGTCTTTACACATTTATTAAATTTCTCACAGTCAAAATTTCATTAGCAACTTTTTTGGCGTCTAACCAGCTTGACCTTAATATTATTTTTGGTGCGCAGAGTAATTCCAGCGGTAAACACAAAATCTTTGGGATCGACCAGAGGCAAAATCTTAAATTTCTTCAATATTACCAGCATAAATGTTTTCATTTCCTGCAAGGCATACTTTTGACCTAATGGAAGAACAGAGGAATATTAACCCATATACATAATAATAATACTCTTACTTACCTATGCAATTACGCTGCCCGGCACTGAATGGTATATAGGCATAAGTGTGTCGATCCTTGACATTGTCGGGTAAAAAGCGTTCTGGCTGAAATTCATCTGGTGAGGGCCAATACTTGGGATTGCGATGTACATCAAAGACATGTATGGTGATTTGAGTATTCGTAGGCAAAATCAAACCATTGCTCAGTTCAGTTTCACGCACAGTTTGACGACCCATAATGGGAACCGAAGGAAACATACGCATAGTTTCCTTAACAAAGCATTCTAGATATTTAAGCTTAGATAACTGATTGATGTTTAAATTGCTAAAGTCATCTGTTTAGAAAGGAGAAGACAATTAACAAATCTATATATACATAAGTTAACCATAACTTACCCTCTATGTGCTCTTCAATTTCCTTAAAGCAAAGTTCTTGCTTATCCGCATACAAAGACAGATTCATTAAACCAAATATCAAACCCATTGAGGTGGTATCATAACCCTCAAACATTAGAGTATCCACTTCCTCACAAATGCCCGCATGATCAATAAGTCCATCCTTTTCAGCACAAATCAGAGTATCTAGCATGGCAAATCGTTCCTTTTTGTTGACGAAACTAGTTTTAAAAAAAAGGTTCAATTAAGTTGCAATTGAAAATAAGTGAGCAAGTAAACTCTCTCACATGTCATCTTCTGCCATCTGTTTACTATGTCGCTCATCCAGTTCCTGCTTGAGAAGTACTCTACGTTTGGCTATAATGTCACTGGAAAACTCATGAACTATACGCAAAAATGGTTCATATTCGCTAGCCGCAAACAGTTCATACGGTTTACGATGCCAATATAAAGGATTGCTTAAGCGCATCACAAAGCATTTCTCAATCATTTGAAAACTTTCACGATAACGATCACCCCGTTCAGCCATATCATCTAATTTGATGCCCATGGCGGTTTCTGCAAAAAAAAATATTACATTAATAATATTTGACAATTAATAAATATGAGAACAATTGGTTAGCAGAACATTTTCATCAAAATTGATTTTATTTGGTACTAAGAGGTGCGCGCGTAAGCGATTTTTCCTTCACGTAACGCACGGTTCACGAAATAAAAATCTTTTGACATACGATTCATGCACGATTAAAGGAGGGATCACGAGTTATCACGCCCAATTTTTTCGTGGAGAGACCTTTATTCTATAATGTGTTTCTTGGCCACACTGCGCCTATTGTATGAAGCAGCTGCGAGCAGGGTATTCACGAAATCAAAAGCAACTCAGTTTTAGGAATAATAATATTAATCAAATATAATGGATACCAGGGAATAATCCCCAAACGAATATCGGTTCCCGTACGTACCAAAATGAGAATATCGGTTATAGGTTCTCGTTTTCAGTTTATTTCGGTTTTACGTACCCAGATTTTATTTCTGGTATACCGGTACGAAAAACAATTTTTTAATATTAAAATTTTTAATTATTTCAAGATATCAAAAAAATTTATAGAACTAAACATTTTTTTCTAAGAATATGCCATTTAAGAAAAGTGTTTTTTTTCTAGCCTTTTCTATTTTTGGACGAACAATTTCGCTTCTGTTCACGCTTCCAGTGGTATCCCTACACTCAGAAAAAAAATATCTAGTATTAAGGAATTCTCTATTCTTATGTCGCCAGACAAACTCGACTTTGGGTCATTTCTAATAAAACTGGGAAATATTTCTAGTCGAAATAATCCGCTCTAAAATCTGTCGTATCTACATTAAAAATAGCGATCTTTAGCGATTTTGTTTGATTTAAGCCCATACTATAAAACTACGGTCCTATAGAGCTCATAATACGCTGGTAAAATACTCAAAGGGGTATATGAGCTGCCTTTAAATGGGAGTCTTATCCAATAACACACTATTACGCCCAATTCTGGAATATTACCTGAATATCGTCATATCTCGGACAATTATCGACCTAGATTGATCATGTTGGCCATTTTGGATTCGTTTTAACATGTATTACACAGCTACAAGTCGACTTTTTTCAATGTCTGTCCGCGAGGAACCTTTTCCTGCCTTTAAATGGGAGTCTTATCCAAAAACACACTATTTTGACCAAAAAAATTAAGTTTTTTTAAATATTAAAACAAAATTTTAGTTCGAAATTTGATTAAAATCCAAAAAGTGCTTTTCTTAAATTTATTTTATCCTTTTTCTAACGTATCTTTATTCGAGGAAAAATTTTTTTAGGACTTAGAAATCCTTTATATTTAATTAGAGGGATAATATTTACCAAAGAAAAGTTTTTCGCTTCTTAGAATTTCTTTTTCAATTAATCTTAAAAAAAGATTTAAGATATTCTTTAAGGGCGAATTTCTTAAATGTAAGAATTTTTCTGAGTGCATATATTGCTATTTTACCAGTTGAAATATATATTTGTAATAATCATTAGCGTTGCGGTATGGTTCCGGTTTTTTCGGTTTCTATTATAACGTTTAACGGTTTTTGGTTCTCAAAAAAATTGTAATATCGGTTCCGGTTTCAATACCGGTAACCTGGCTTTAAACGGTTTATATCGGTTAACAGTTCCGATTCCGGTTACGGTATTATTCCCTGATAGATACAAAATTTCGTGAATACTGCATGACATATATTCACGAAGAATAACTTAAACACGAACGAATCCCGCACGGATCAAGGATACTTACGCACGAAAGTTGGTGTTTTCTTAAGATCACATCGTGACAAGTCGTACACAATGTGACACGTTTAAATTCACATCACACGCGCACCTCTATTTGGTACTTCCAATTAATAAATGTAATTTCTTGTCTCTGTTTATTGAGTACTTACCACAAATGCTATTGAGGGTAAATCTGGGAATAAGCTCATTGAGGGAAATAATGCTTTCTGTCTGAGCTAAAAAAGGCTGCACAAACTTAAGACTTTCGGTTCTGTTTAAATAAAAAATATTAGCTGTGTCACTCATTAGTGCGGTGACTAATTGTACTTACTTGAAGATCTCCTGAAAAGTACCCAATATATTAAAATGGAATGTAGGTGTCAACATCTTGCGGCGCATATGCCATTTTTTGCCTAAATAAATTATCATTAGATACTTCATTATATAGTTGTAACTTACCCCACATACCTGTCGAGGTGAGTAGGCCCGTTTTCAAGGCCGGCTCTAGAAAATCATAGACTATTCCTTTCGTTATCAAATTCTGATCGTTTAATATGATCTCGGCATTTTCTGCATCAATAATATTATAAACTGGTATGCCCATAAAATATTCTAAATAACTTTTGCCCATTTGCTTAGCCAATTCCCGGGAATAGTTGAACACGTCAGCTGTCAATAGGTTAATTTGGATTACATTAATAATTTAAGTAAATTTAATTTACCATCATTCTTGCCATACATATCGAATACATTGCCAAAGATGGTTCTTCCCTTGGGTATGGGCACTATGCTCTCCACCGGCCGGCCATCTTTTGTGCGCACTCGAGGCGAAAAGAAGGCAAGAATATAATAATTCTTATTAACTCGGTAGAGCCAAAGAATCAGCAGACCCAATGCAACAAACAACCAAATGCCCATAATTCTCGGCAACTAATGTCATCTGAAATTTACTAAACTAAACAAGCAAGCATTGCTGCTATCGCTTAATTCATAAAATGTGATAAGATTGTTTTAATATTTAATTAGGCTGTACATTTGTTTTAAATGTAGCCGGCCACCTGGCTGAAAGTGATAAGAAATTCTGAGTCATCTTGCTGCCCGAAGTCCGATTTGTAGATGATATTTTTAACGCATAGAAAGAAAGCGTCTTCGACCACATATAGTGTATATATTCATAATCAGCGTGATGAGCCGAGTTGATATAGACATGTCCTTGATATAGAATATCCTTCCTCAGCGAAACCAGCTAGAATCCAATCTCTAGATCTATGGTCTAGATAAGATAACTCCTAAATTACTGAACCGATTGAACTGAATTTTTTACTGTGAATTAGGAAGACCTGACCTGACTAAATTATTAAGAAAAGTCCGGAATTTCCGAAAATTAACTCTGTATTCATAAAATTTCAGTAAGGCTGGGTTTACATTGCCTCTTTTTGTGTCATTTTGAGTCAAATTCTTATTATTTTTAAGGCATAACATTGCCATTGTCTGTCATTTGTCATTTTATGACTCAATGTAAACCCAGCATAAGCGTTTCTTTGTTCTTTTTAAAGTAGTCATCAAACAAATTTCAAGAAACAATAAAATCCATAATCCATTTACAAATCTACATGGTCTGTCAAATTATAATGTTTCATTTTCATGAAGTAAAAGTGCTTGAACTTTTAATTTTTTTTTTTTTTTCGGGGTAAAATTGGGGGGGGTTAATTTTGTATAGCCACAAAAAATAGTCTTGTGGGGTCTAATCACATAATCTTGGCATTATCTGTCAACATAATAACTAATATTTATCCCAATCTCGCCTCCGTCCAAATAAGGAGTACATCGAGTGGGCGGAGGCCAAGATTTACTATTGTTGAAAGGATAAATATGACAATTTATTAGATACATTTACAAATAAAGAATTCTCAGAAGTTAACAAATGGTATAAATTATAATATAGCAAGCATAAGGTTTGGTTTACACGGTTCGACGCAAGAGACATGATACTCTAGTAGGTCCTTATGTTGTCATGTTTTCATTGTGAATAGCTTGTCATTTGACATTGAAAACAAGGCAAAATGATTATAATTTCCCAGCATAAGATCCAAAAGTGGTCATGAGATTCAATATTAGATCTATTATATATGTATGTAAGAAAATTGGTCGAAACCGTGAGGTTAGTCTAGGAGGGATCGAGAAATGAATTCGGCTTAACAGAAAACCAGAGTCATTGTGCCCATTTACAAGTTTATAAAAAAACTTTCCTTGTACGATGACAGGCGACAAAGTTGATCCCATTTTAATCCACGTAAGGCGAACGGCAGAAATTGTTTCTGCACCGATCCTTTGCGGCATACTGAGGTGACCATACACATGAGCAGTATTCGAGTATTGGTCGTACAAGAGAAATGTTAGATCAACGTCTTACAAAAGCGAACACCCCTTTGGCTTTACTCACAATGATGCCAATGTGATCTGTTCATGATTTTGCTATCCTATGATAAATTTGAATATCAGATCTTTTTTATGAATTGGTATAATGAAGGATTCTTTCCAGATATCAGGCAAAGGGATAATTGAAATAACTTAGACTGCGTTAGCACAATACTTGAGAACACAGCTCGTAACTTGATCCGGACCAGATGAGAAGCAAGTTTTACAATTTTAAGGTTATCATAGACAGTGATATCATCGATCGTTGGCATGAAAATGACTTCGGAGTGAGGAGGAGATTAAGGGTAAGAAGTTGGAGATTTTCGTTTAGAGTTAACAAATGAAAAGAATTGCTTGAGATTTTCAATAAATTCATTTTTTCATCTAAACAAGTATTTTTGATAGCACTCAGAATTATGAAGAAGAAATTGCAAAAAAAAAATCGGTAATCATCGCGCGGTACGGTGCGATTTTCATTATTTTTGAAAAAGTACGCTCCAATGATGCCGCTGGCCTACAAACCGCACCAAAAAGTGCCTTTTTTTTTAGGGCGCCTTGACAGCTCTTAAACTTCTTCTGGCTGCTCTTTCGACCAAATTTAGAAATTTAGTTTGTTGACGTACCCATTTCGATGCTAAACACATTTCTCACAGAGTACGAATTTTGATAATAAAATTCAATGATTTACAAGCGCTATTCGTTTGTTACGCCAATCATTCTGAAATGACAAATCTTACTCAGCATTTTTAGCGTTACCTAAGGTTACGAATCACTTTGTTTTTCTTACGAAAGAGTAGATTCAATATATTGTGATGCTACCCTTCGTAAAATAAGTGATGCCAAAGGGAATCAGTTCACAAATGGAACGACTACTTCAGAACCATATTATAACATATACACTTAGAAAAAAATGCCATCCTATATTTAGGTTTTTTATACCCTTGCAGAGGGTATATTAAAATTGTCACGATGTTTGTAACGCATAGAAGAAAGCATTTCCGACCACATAAAGTATATATATTCTTGATCAGCATGACGAGCTGAGTTCATTTCCGTCTGTCCGTCCGTTTGTCCGTCTGTTTCTATGCTATCTCCTGCCTCAGTTTTAAAGCTATCTTGACCAAACTTTGCAAAATGTCTTTAAATACAAATACGCTGCACATTTGTCGGAATCGGCAGGATCGGATGACTATATCATATAGCTGCCATAGGAACGATCGGTCCAAAAACTTGTTCTAGTGAGAAAAATTTTTTTGTTTTCTATCGTAGAGTCACCAAACGTGGTATATATTAGTTTTATATGCTTCCACACAATTCGTGAAAAATGTATCAAAATCGGATGACTATAGCATATAGCTGTCATAGGAACGATCGGTCTAAAAACTAGTTCTGGTTAGAAAAACTTTTTTGTTTTCCATCGTAGCGTCACTAATCTGGGTAAATGTTAGTTTTATATGCTTGCACATGATTCTGGAAAAATGTATCGAAATCGGATCACTATAGCATATAGCTGCCATGGAAACGGTCGGTCAAAAAACTAGTTCTAGTGAGAAAAACTTTTTTGTTTTCTACCGTAGCGTCCCCAATCTTGGTATATATTAGTTTTATATGCTTTCACATAATTTCGAAAAAATTGATCAAAATCGGATGACTATAGCATATAGCTGCCATATAAACGGTCGGTCCAAAAACTAGTTCTAGTGGGAAAAACTTTTTTATTTTCCATCGTAGCGTCACCAATCTTGGTATATATTAGTTTCATATGCATCAACACAATTCTGGAAGATTTTATCAAAATCGGATGACTATAGCATATAGCTGCCTTAGGACTGATCGGTCGGTAAATGTGTTTTACAAAGAAAAGTTTTTTTAAGGTATCAAATTTTTATTATCAATGATTTAAAAATTTTAAATATCTGATATCTATATCCTATATATATTCCGGTTAAATCAGTTGGAGTAAAGTTTTTCAAGTGTATTAAAACTTCGGCACAGTCGAAGTTAGCTTTGCCTTCTCGATTTGTTATCAATGGTAGCGCCTTTTAAAAACTGCAAGGGTATTTAGCCTTCTATTTTTACTATTTAAAATTTTAACGTTATTTCGTTTTAACAAAAGAGTAATAGTAAATAACAATCAACTTAATCCCGAAGCGAACTTGAAATGAGAATGTTGTTCTCAGATTTGGAAATTCCGAACTTAGTCAGCTTTTGAGGTCGTTCGTACTGAAAATTCCCCCGGTGTACCTCGCTTGACTTGCCTCGCTTCTTCCACATCTAAAGTCGCTTAGATCTCCTCTTCCTCAAGCATTCTCTTCCTGAAATAGCGACATCGGCTCCTTATTTTAATCTGTATTTTATTTTGTATTTGTTTTAGGTCTCGTACCAAACTGAAACGTCGCTGCTCCATTAACGGTCATTACTACAATCGTGAGACTTCATTTTTTACCCCACCCTATGGCTCTCAGATGTCTGTGTGGGTCTCATCGCTGGTAACCACACCAGAGGTTATTAATTTGGTGCTGGAAAAATATAAGGTGGATAGTCCACCCGAGAATTTTTCGCTATTCATAATGCGCGACAATGGCGAGCAAAAGCGTTTAAAGAACGATGAATATCCTTTGATTACGCGTGTCACCCTGGGACCGCATGAGGATGTGGCTCGCTTGTTTTTGGTGGATGCACGTAAAACTGATGAAATCAGGTAAATATCTAACTAACTTTTTTTTTCAAGTAAACAAAATGTTAAATTTTCTCCCACTTTTCAGTAATGAAGTTGCTCAATTTTTGAATCTATCGTTGCCTGAGTGTCGTGCCATATTGGATCGTTACGATCAGGAAGTGGCCCGTGAGGTGGCCAAAATTAAAGAAAGGTGAGTAAATATTTGAGAAATGCACTGGCATCTTTCTATTTCTTCAATTTTCAATTCTCTCTTTGCAGATTCGCTGAGTTGCGTCGCCGCATTGTGACGCGTATGGAATCTCTAAAAGTGCATCTATAAAACGAAAAATGCAAATGGAATCTCCCAGTAGCAATAACAACAAAATTGATTTTATAAAAGCCATAAGAAAAGTGAACAGCAGCTGCAGTGCCAAGCAAAAAAGCAAAAGAGTATTCTTTTTTAAACAAAAACAAAAATAAATATATTTTTATGTAGCATTTTAGACAAAATTACGAATTAGCAATCCAGTGAATATTAAAGGCAACAGCTGCTGTCTCCTCCATAGCCGAAACTAACAAATTATTATCCAGGCATTTCCAATTTTGTAGGCAGTTTTTAAGACTTGTAACTAACCAAAAAATAATTATTAATCATCTACACATTACCATACGATAAAACCTTTTGTGTTTTTTTTTTTTAATTTGCCACCACAATCAAAATTGTATTAAATAGTTCTTAGAGTCCTTTACCCCCCACACACCAAGTCAAAGAACAAATTGAACAAACTTGTTGATTGAGAATCATTGGGATATCGAAAATAAAATTGTGAAATTTGTACAAGAAATTGCAAATGCAACTGCTTAAAGTCTTCCCCCTGACCAGCAGCAAAGTTGGTTAAATTACGGGCCCAAAGTGCAAAGAGGCGGAGAAGAGGCCGAAGGAGTCACAAGTGTGAGTTGAATATTCAAAAAAGGCAGCAGCAGTAGCAAACGGCGCCAGCCGGGCACACAAAAACAGAATCAAGTGGCAACGGAGGCGGAGGAGAGAGGGCAAACATATGAGAGGCGGAGACCATCAAAGCACAAGTCAATGATGCCATTATAATAGAGGAGCAGGAGCCAGGACTACGAAAGTAGGCAAACACAAACCCAAACCCCAAAGCGTAGCCTGGTGTGTGTGTGTGTGTGCGTGGCTATTAATTTGAAACTGACAGAGCCTACGGGTCCAACGTGGCTGGGACTTAGCGACGACTGCAAGGCAACTGTGTTGGCCAGCCTGGGAGTCGCTGATGCTGACGCGTTAAATGGTTACGGGGTTTCCCGGCCAGCAGCAGCCGCCAGCACCATTGAGCGGGCCAAGTGTGCCAAGCGCCAATACATAAAAATCAACAGCCAGCGACAGGCAGCAACAAAAAAAAAAAAAAACTTAAATCCATTTGGGATGTAAAGGCGCATTAGGCGCCAGTAGCAGGTTCACGACCCGCTGCCAAATTGCCTTCTGCTGGGGCCCAAGCAATTATCGCCTAAGAGAATGCCAAGCCAGAGAGACAGTGAGAGCGAGTAAGAGAGAATGTAAAGGAAAATCGATTTGGTTGTCTGTTGGCTGCCTTCTGGAAGGGCTTGGCAGTTGTTGCTCAATGTGGGAATGGGTAGCCAGGAAGAGAATATTTCTAAGAGAAAATCTTAAATTAAGCGTGCGCATGCGCAATGCAAGACACTGCAGAAAATTACTTTAAAAAATAGACAAAATGAAATGAAACAATGGAATTCCTGACCACCAGTGCATGTCAGTAGGATCCCCTTGCTATTTGCACACTGGTCTCTTATTTTAAGCTACGTCGTTTTGCTTCGAGAAAATCATGAGTATTTTAAGCCAAAAGACCATGAAGAGATATAAGTTGATACTAGAAATTTAGCATATTTTATGAGAACGAGACTAAAATTTGTTGGGAATTGAAAATTCAGATTTTAAAACAACAACTTGTTCTTTTAATGTTTCTCTCATTTCTATATACTTATTCCGGAAATGGAAGTTTGAATTGTGGGAGTTTTATTTCATTATTTCTGCATATTTTGCAGTTGGTCGAGTTGATCCAACCTAATTTATCTTTTAATAGGGTTCTATTTTCCGATTTGTTATTTAGCTTTTGTGAAAATAGTGGTACGGGCTCCTCTCGGGCTGAAACCTACATTTGCTGAACTTTTCTTGGAGTTTTGGATCCTAATAAAAACACACGTATTCGAGGGGCTTAGGTTATCTGGTTGCATCCCAAATAATCCTGGAACTAATGGACAGTGTCTGCATATCCGACTATATTTAATTGGAACATTCATACATATATGAAGGTTTTTAAGATTTTGGTACTATTTTAAAATTGTTTTAGAAAAGCGTACTGCCGAATTAACCTAGGAAAATGCCCAAAATATGGTAAGTACGAAAAACTTTGAGAAGAAAAGAAAGTTATAAAAAAAATTAAATTTCCACAAAGCTTTTTCAAACTTTCATAACTTTCAAATAGCTCGCAGCTACAATCTTTTTAAAGCTTTCAGCATATTTAGCGAGTTTGGCCGGCTCGAGGTCATGTAGTTGTGTTTGCTCACATCATATACAAATTATATAAAAAAGAGGGTGCTACTTCAAAGACCTCCCGAGTCTATCATCAGTAGGCTTTTTGCTGAAAACTGCTGGTATGCCATCGTCTTACCTTGCAAAATTCCGGCGGGTAATATGGAAAATTTACAGAAAACTGTTGTGTGAATCTTTTTTGATTATAGTCCGATCAGCTCCAAATTTATTTAAAAAATTCAAAATAAAAATTCAACAATGACAGCATACCAGTTTTCTGGAATATTAACCCCCTGGGTGGAAAACGGATTGAATGGCCGAAAGTTTAGTTTCCAAACGATTAGCTCCAATCTCATTTTAAAAGCTACACATAAACTAATCAGACTTTCAAATTTTGCGAAAAATTCTTCGGAAAAAATATTTCTGTCTTCCATCGATCCGACTCAAAATCTTGTTTAAAGCTCCATACAGAAATTTTATAGAAATTGTATTCTCTTTTTTAGGAAAATCCATGTTGGGTGGGTTTTTAATTTTTGGCCCCATATGCTTCAAAATCATATTCCAAGCTGCACATACAAAAATATGAAATACATTGCTTTAAAATTTTGTAAAATATTTCACGAAAGTCGGAAAATGGGCGGAAAACTGAGGTATGAAACTCATATAAATTTCAATCGATCAGCTTCAAATTTATTTTTAAAGCTCTAAATAACAAAATATTACCAACGGGACTACAAAAATTGGAAAAATCCGAAAAATTGGGGGAAAATGTTTAGGAAAAATGTAATTTGTTATTCATGTTCATATTAAGAACTCATTTTCCGACTTCGCAGGGTGATTTTCAAAATTTTAAGATAACGTTTTAATTATTGTGATATGTAGGCTCGAAAGAAGAACAAAAAAGTAGCATACCTTAATTTTTCGACAATTTTCCGACTTTGCATAATATTTTTGCATTTATAATTGGATATAATTTGAGACCCCGTTGTCTATAGTTGGTACCTTTTGAAAGAAAAATATATTATTTTTTGGAAAAACTTTATTATTTGCACAAGTAATATGTTTCTTTTTTATTTGCCTTATCACTAATTTAATTTGTGTAACTAATAATTAATAAAACAAACAAAGTTTGCATACTTTTAAGGGCATTTATCGTAATACATTTTGTGTGCATAAACGTAATATATGATTCCAAAGTAAATTCAAAGTAAAACCTCTAAAAGATACAAAAGCGCTGAGTCGAACCAGTCCTTGATCCTTTGTTTACCCATTCATAACATCCGTTAGAAAAGGTGTAAAATTGGCAACCGCACAATTTTTGGAAAGATAGTAAAGAGAACATGACCTAAACTCAGTTGGGCGAAACATCTACGATCGGACAATTTTACTTATCAAATAAAGATATCGAGTCAAAGATAATGAAAATGACATTGCAAATTATATTATATAAACGATTTTTAAAAAGAAACTCTAAAGAATTCGTGCCAACAATTATAGTTTGATCAATTGAGCTTTATGCTCAGTATCCACTTTAGCAAATCTGATGTCAAAACAAAAATCTGCATACAAAATTTCGACACAAAAATTTGTATGTACATTTTTTATTTTGCCAGCAGTTTTTTTGAAGTGGATACTGAGCATTAGTATTTAAAAATTGTTCGTTAAATCACACACCTAACTGAGGCAACCCTAAGCCTAAGTTAGACACCCTTAATCTCACTCTCTCTCTTTCGCCAGCTCTTAGAATTATTGCTGCCGTTCTCTTAAGCTCTGTTGTCGCCTGTCGTGAAATTCCAACGCTGTTCGTGGCGGTTGGGCTAGCTAGTGTCAGCCATTCAAATTCAACATCGCTTCAGTTTACGTTTTGGTCGCGTCGCCTTCAGTTGAAACAACAGTTTCAGTATTCCGGCTGCAGTGCATCGTTTAAAGCAAAACCAAAACTCATTGTGACTGTGTGTGCGCGTCAGTGTGTACGTGTACGTGTGTGTGTGTGTTTGTGACAAATTTAGCAATTAACCAACTCCACAAGCTCCACAAGCGGAACTCGTCAACGAGACGTAACATTAAACGCGCTTCCTTCTGCAGTTTCCTGAGCGCCGTCTTTTATCAGCCATGAAACGTTTGCCGCTGATTGCCAGCGCTTGTCTGGCTCTGGTGTTGATGTCATCCTGTCTGATTGGCAGCTCTGAGGCCAAGAAGAAGAAATACGTTGGCGAAACTGGCGGTGATTTTGAGTTTATCGATGAGGTAAGTCCCAAATGGCTTCACCAGAGTCTCAGTGACTGTCTCCCGCTCTCTGGGTCTGTCTGTCTGTGGCTTAATACATTCTAAGCTGACTGCTGACATTTTGCCAACCCTCCAAGGGCTATAACTTGAAGTGTGTGCGTGTGTGTATGTGTGTGTGTGTGTGCGTGAGTGAGTGTTGGCACACATAACGCAATGGCGCTTTTATTTGCCCAACTTAGCGTACAAAGGGTGGAATACGTGTATGCAAATTTTTGAAGTATATATATTCTTGATCAGTATCAACAGTCGAGTCAATATAGCCTTGTCTGTCTGCCTATATAAAGTCGGAGTTGGTTTAAGCCAGAGGCACTACATTTGGTATGTGCCACGCCAAGAAAAACCTTAGAACCTTAGAACTAGCTTTAACAGCTCAAGAAGAGCATAAAGTTCTAAGAATTGCTTAGAACTATGTAAAGTCGGGGATTGACCGTTATATTTTTTGCTCTTTTTGCAGAATTATTTTCAAGTAGTTTTGGGTTGTTCCGGAGGGAGTGTACCAAAAAGAGTTGTTCACTAAACGGAACAAGTGAACATGTTTCTCTTCAATTGTTCTTTTTTGTTCTGTGATTCTTGTTCCGACACTATTGTTCCGGACTCTTGTTCCGTGACTATTGTTCAGTGACTCTTGATCCGAGACTCTTGTTCGGAAACTCTTGTTTAAAAGCAATCGCCCGGCTGCTGAGAAACCTGTTGTCTGGAAAATTAAAATTAACGAGAACTCTGCCGTTGCCGTATTTGTTGAGCAAATCAAATTGGCCCAGAAAAACTGAGCAACTGAACAACGAATCAACGGAACAACGAAACAAGAGTCACGGAACAATAGTCTCGGAACAAGAGTCTCGAAACATCGGAGCAACGGAACAAGAGTCACGGAACAATAGTCTCGAAACAAGATTCTCAAAACAAAACAAGGGAACAAGAGTCTGAAACAATAGTCCTGAACAAGAGTCACAGAACAAGAGCAACGAATCAACGGAGCGATCGGAGTGAGTTGACTCACTTAAAAAAAAAGAACAAGTGAAAGGAACAACCTTTACCTTTTTTTAAGTGGGTTAAAATGAGCCTGAGAATTCTGAGATTGTTCCTTCTCTTTCGTATTTGTTTCAAGTACAATCAAGTTCGACTTGTATTTTAAATTCAATCCAAATGTCGGAATCAGATCAATTTTTTGGAATTAAGCTCCAATCATTTTTTCAGTGTACTGCTCTATGATTTTTAAAGTTGTAACCTAGGAGGGTACTTATTACTAAAAAATTTTAGTTTTTCTATATTTTCTTTATTATCTTATTTTAAGTATACATAGAAAAAAAATGGGAAGCTATATTCCAGTTTTATAAAAATCATTGAATCCCGACCTACGGATTAAAGTTTCAAGTACGAAAAACTTGGAACAATCCCAGAATACTAATCTCAATCCGAAAAGACTCATTTCAAGTTCGGATCCTACTTTTAAATCAAGTCTAAGAATTTGGGGATTGGTAAATAGGTATTCAAGACAATCTTTTCGTATTTGTTTAAGAAATTTAGGGATCGATCTACTTCTGACATTTTTTAGGATTGATTAGGAGATGGTTTCTGTGTAACTTTGGAAAAATTTCGAAAAAAATATTTATATTTTTTTTTTAAACTTTTGTTAAGAAACTTGAAAGATCATAAAACAAACTAATTTTTTGCATAATCAAATTTGTTCAATTATTTCCAATACTAAAGCTGGAAAGTACGTTTCAAAATAGGTGCGCCTAACCGATTGACCAGGAGTGTATGAACATTAGAGCGATCATTTTAAAGCACAAATGGAAAATCACTGAGTCTCGGCCGCTCTCGTAAAGAATTATTTTTGTTATATAGTTTATAAACAATCAAACAGATAAATTTAATTTTCAGTTTGAGGGGGCTTGAGCAAAATAAATAATTTCAACATTCATAATATTACTACATTGTTCTGTTTTGTAAATTTTTAAAATCTGTTAAAATATTTCCATTTTGTTAACATAATTGGATAAAATATGAATTTAATTTCTGATTCTTTAGCTCTGCGGGTAGAGAGTCATTTCGGAACTTGACGACGAGACCCATTCAAATCCCATTTTTTTTGTATTGTCCCCTATATTTCCCAACATAACTTTTCCAACTTTTTTTTTCCACTTTAAGTACACACCCTAATCTTAGGAATAAAGGGGCGGCAGTATGACCTAAAGTTTTTCATGCAAATGGGTATTTCCATTATGTTTTGAAGTGAAAAAAAAAGTTTAAATAAAACGAAATTTTGTTTTGGCCGAAGGCTTAACTTATAACTCTTCATTGGCCCTTTAATTGGTGCTAAAGTTGATTTTGAGCAATTTTTACTTATCAAGATGATTGCAAAAAACCAAGGCATTCGCACGGGACAAAAGCAGAAGTGGTTTTCACGACCAACAATTGACAAGCCAATTTCAGCGAATCCTAAGGCAATATTGCAATCTCTTAAAATTTAAAATGTGGTACATTGATGTCACTTAAAAATGGTTCTAATTTTACCCAAAAAAGCGATTTTTTTTTATTTAAATTTAATCTTAATCACTTTCGCACGGAACATGTCGCACGGGACTTTTTTTCCATCATAATAATTATGTTATTTCAGTTATTTTTTTGACGAAATTATATATAAATAAGCGTAGTAATAATGTTTTTAAGTCCACAGAAGATTTCAATGTAACTATTTTCACAAAATAACAAAAAACAAAATTTTTTTTCAAAAATATTGGGTCGTCCTTCAACTTTTCTACCCACCGTTTGCAGCGCTCTTAATTTTTTCCGCCGCCGTTTTTGCTTATTTAGATATAAATAATAACAACAAAGTATGATTTAAAAAAAAATTTTAAATTTTGCATTTACGATGTCGCGCGGGACCAACTTTTAATAAGTACCAAGATCTTAAATCTTCTAATTTTTTTACATGATTTTTTTTATATTTGAATTGTATTAAAAATCTCTTTTTGTACTCAATATTGGATAAGCCTTCTGCATGTACTTTCCACGCACAGACAACAAATGTGGTTTTTCAATGTCGCACGGGACATCGAAATAGGCGGTAATGCAAATCAAAAAATTACGTTTTTTTGCAATCGCGTTTTTTTACTCTTTGTACTCTTAGAAAGATTTAAGAATGCAAAAGTCAATGCATAAAGTGAGACATTTAAGAGCTTTTATCAAAACGAAAAGTGCTGAGAAAAGTTAAGCGAATTTTCTTTGAAAATATCAAAGTGGGTTAAAAATAAATGTAAAATTGGTTTATTTTTGTTAAATTTGATTGCATTGCCACAAATATCATAAAGGGTTTTAAAACATTTTTAAAATTTTGGTCACGTTGGACTTTTCGTTGGAAATGCCCATATATATAGTAATCAGCGTTACTTGACGATCCTCTAACGAAGTTCGTGTGGCACCACACTTAAGAGTGATTGGTTCTATACCAACTTTGTCAGGTGTAGTGTATATATTTCAGTCGGTCTGTACCGACTTTCTTAATTGTTTGTTTTTGTGCCGCTTCATTGCTGAGGTTTCACACCAAAACCAAACTACTTCGCTGTTGTTTTTGTTATTTTTTTTATTGTGGTATTTTTTCAATACGTTTTCTGGCCCATCTGACATGCCAATTACTCACGCAAATCCGATTTGTAGTAGTTTGTACTCAAACGCAGTTCGAGCCCAGGTGGAGCTGCTCTCCATGACACGCAGCACGCACCTAGCCTAGAGCAAGCAATGGAAATCTAAGCTGTGAATTAGTAGCCGCAGGCTGAAAGAAGGAACAAACAAAAAAATCAATAGCATTTGGCAGCGCGTAAACTATGAAGTAAGCACTAAGCTGCTTTCAGTGTGTCTGCCCGCACGCACCACACCCACACCCCCTCGCAAAGCGCCCTATCTTCCTCCCCCCTCATCAATGGACGTTAGTCACAGACGCAACGTCGTCGTTGTCGCATTGTTGTTTTGTTGTGTTTTTTTATTTTGCGCTTTTCCCGCTGCCTTCTTTGGGCTATTTTCATTTGGCTTTTGTTGTATTTGGTTTGCTTGTATTTCTGTTCATTTCCTTTATGCCATTGTGTGTGTGTGTGTGTGTTTAGTGAGCCGCTGTTAAACGTTTCTACACACCCACGCACATGTGTCGACAAAGTCGAGCGGCCTTCAAGTAAAATTATGGCAAAGCCCAAAAAGTTTTCCTAGAAAGAAAGCACTTTGAAATTTTTGCCACACATACACAGAATTTTAAGCAGTTTCCACTTTACTACAGGAAAATTACGTAATTTCTTTTTTCAAAATAATCAGGCCTGTTTCTGGAATATGTTGGTAAACTTGACTTTTTAAAAATTGAAAATGTTGTCTTAATAATTCTAAGTAATTGTGAATATAATTGTTTTCAAACTTGTAGAGATTTCGCTGCACTTTATCTCTAACTTCAGATGTTGCTTACTTACTTTCTAAAAAGATTTAGTGTGTTTACCAACAATTAAGTTCCACAAACTTTTAAGTAATTATTTTTGGCCACGAAAAAGTCAAAATAAACTATAGTGCACTCGTGTATGTGTTGAAACAACAACATCCATTTTCAGCTTGAATTTGTTGCCTTTGTCTTCCAAAATTCACTTTGATGTACTTTCTGGTTATTTATTTGCCTTCGTTTTGTCTAATCGGAAATTTTCGCATCTCTTTGACATTTTCCCAATGAATTTCATTTGTTGATTTTACTAAACTTTTCTTTACCTTACGCTTGACAAGTATACAGAAAATGGCATAAATTATTTGAAAAGTTTCCACATTGAAAATTGTTTCAATGCTGTTGCAATGTTTAATTGAAAAGTTTGCCCGTGTCAAAGATTGTCTGTGAAAAAGTTGGGAAAAAGAATAACAATAAATTTGTAAGCTTAAGTTATTTGGGTATGCCGAGATTGGTCGAATAATTGGTAGCTTAAGTTACTAAATATAATCACAGGAATTTAATCTTAATAATATTGCGAAATTTGTATCCCGAGCTATTTATAAACATGGCCCAATCTCAGCTAATAAATAATACAAATCCATATTTGAGGGTTGCTTGGATAACACAACAGAAAAGGAAATTCACTTTTGCATGGCTCAACATAAAAAGTGGCCCCAAAAAGTAGGCAGCACAAAACAGTTGCCGTTAATCAAGCGTGCACACACACGCACATACAACTAAAGCATCCTGTTTATGAGTTATGCATGGATATACATTTCCATTTCTATTTGGATACATATTTTATTTGATGGCTTGTATGTGGGACAAGGCTAACTTTGAATATGACGAATTTAACATACCCTTTGAAATAAAACGAAAGATTTAAGACAAGGCAAATGACTTGATGGTTAATCAAAATACTTATGGTTTTACTGTCAAAAGAAATTTGCGAGAGTTTGAGGAATTACATAAATAAAACAAAAATAAGCAGCTGGACTTCCACTTTCACTTTGAAATTCACAAGTTTTTGTTATCGATAATGTAATATTCCCAACTTATTCCCTGTCAGAAATAGCTGTTTGAGCAACCATGTTGAAATAATTATGATGAGGTGCACGCTTTTCGTTGTTAACTGAAAGCTTATGCTAAGAGCGCGAGAATGGAACTCAAAAAAATTGTCAGAAAAGAGTCAGAAAACGCTGAAATTGCTTGCTGGGTGCACACAAATTTTGTATGCATGTGTGTGTGTGGCATGAGGCATGGTGTAATTTGAATTTTGCTTGTAAAAACAACGGCTATAAAAACGATTAAGCGATTAATTGATATTAATTGAATTTGTTGCAATATAACACTTTATTTGGCTCTTTGTAATATTACAAAAAGAAAAATAAACGAACCACCATATTGTGGTCAGTGCCCAGCAGCTCAGCTACACCTACCCCTAATAAACGCTGACAGCAATCAAACAGTCGGGAAGCGGGAAAACATAGAAAACTTCAGCAAATAATTTTAATTTGCGATTTGTGTTTAATGATTAACGAGTTTATTTGCTGAATGCAGTAATTGCCGATTAAAAATATCTGGCTTTATAGCCCCAAAGGGCCACGCCTAGCTTCTCTAAATCTCTTGGCTTGTGTGATATTCAATTTTCGCACAAGATTGAGAAGCTTTTTCATGGCTAGTTACTTCACAGCTAGCATCAATAGCTGGTAAAGGTGAGCGGATTTGTAAAAGTTTTAAGGAAAAAACTTTTCATTAGATGATTCAAGGCGGACTCAAAAAATAGAAATGTTGAGAGCGATTAACGATTGCTGGTTCAGCTCAGTGTCGGCATTGTGCCGACATAAATTTTTATGCCATCTGGAATGAGGCCTTAAATCAGAAACCCACAGAATCCCTTAAAAACTGCAATCAATGCCATTCAGCAGACACTTCATCAATCGCAAATCGTATATAATAATTTTAAATTGTCAAAGAATACATCAAAAATTGTTTCGAGCGGCTATTTCCATTTATTTTTCATTTCCCGAACTGAAAAGTCGCCAGTTTAATAAAGGTGAAATCCTGCGATTAAGAGTCCAAAACGTAAAAGTTTTTCGAAAGTAAAAATGAGAGCATGACTGTAGAAAACGCCACTTTAACGATTTGATTTCTTCAAAATAAAGTTGGTCTCTTAAAATGTAAAATTTTTTCCTCAAAAGGAAACTTCTTCTTATCTCCCCGAGTAATATCCTATCTCCCAGAAGTGTCACGTAAGTGGCCCATTTCTTCGCGAAGGGAGATAAGAATGCAATAGAAATGTTTTATCGCCGGGGATCGCCGTCGAATACGATACCCACCGGAAGAATCACATTTATATCTTTCGCGATAATGAATGCTTGTAAAGAAAATATCCAAAATATACCAAAATATAACTGAAGTGACCTGCAACCACAAGAAGCATTTAATTTCGCCATGAGAGGAATAACGGGGCGGGCTGCAAGGGCACATCGGGCCTCTATGTGCCCATCGGTAAACTATTGCATGCAATAAAATCAATTCTTTGAACACTCAAGTCAAGAATTTCATACTTAAACAGGGGAAATTCAAGTACAAACTATCTCAAAAGCTGACTAAGTTCAGAATTTCCAAATCTGAGAACAAAATTCCCATTTCAATTTCGTTTTGGGATTATAAATTCCCATAATCTTTAAATAACATCTTTCCGGATACTTCAATTGTATTGTTATTTTCTCTTACTCTAATTATTGATTTATACAAGATTAAATAAAAAAAGACCGAACATAACGTTAAATTTTTAAGAACATAACGATCTTAATTTAATCACGGGCATACCTAAATATAGGATGGCTTTTTTTCTGACCGCTTTTTAAGTTTTTTGTCAAGTCATGATCTGTCCAAGAATTTCTGTTTAATAATGTAAATGTAATGTAAAATGTATGACTTATTAGCTGCATATGTTCAGTGCATCAATAGGCGGTCTTTGGCACTCACTTTTTTTTAGTGTACAGTCCGTTACAAACAGATTTACGAAAAAGTGTAAATGAAAGGTGAAAGAGAATCAAAAATGACTAATCTGTAATAAAAAGTATACTTATAAAAAAGTGGGTGCGTTTATAGTTGTGCACTAGAAATAAGATATTAGCTCTAATAATAATAAATTTATAAGACTATTCTTCCGTTTGAAATTGTGTAGAGAAATCCTCTGTTGGGAAGCCATACTCAGTTATGGTTCTAGGCTGGAATCCTTGAAAGTTCTAGTGAAGGTTCGTGCCGGGGCTTTTAATTGGATGTTTCTGAAAACGTTGAATACAAGGTAATATATAATATGTTAAGTGATAGTCCAACCATGCAAACGGAAGTCTTCGATCTTTATTCTTATCAGGTGTAGCATACTCGGTCGTACTTTATTTGTAAGTATTGTTTGGCTAATATAAATTTTCTTCAGCCATTAATTAACTTACTGAATTTTAGTAAATATATGATTATTTTTTTTTAGAATAATATTTGAAGTTTTCTTCGGCTGTAAAAATATAAAGAAATTATAGGAGATATTTGAAGTCAGTTTTTAATAGAATATTTTTTCCAAAATGAGGGGGATTTGCATCGGAAGGGCCCGAATTTCAAATGTCTGGTTTATTTTCCGGTTGTGTGGACAAAATATGTGTTTTCGAAACAGTTAGTGGTATTTATTTAAGATTTAAGAATTTCGTGGGTATTAATAATATAAAAATAATAAAATAATAAAAATTTCCCTTTGCTTCAGGCATGATTCCATTCCTTTTGCAAAGGGTATCAAAATGATAACAAATTAGCCTCAATTGCATGAAATTCGCTTGATTTGCCGCCTGCCATTTCCAATTCGATGCTACTGTCAGCCAAATCATAATCCCAGCTTATTTATTGCTCGCTCTCTATCTCTCTGTGTGTGTGGTTGTGTGTGTGTGTGTGTGTCGATAATCAGCCTGGCAAATACAGCATTCTGCGTCTGCTTTGGCATAAAAATGGCAAATGCTCTTATCCATCGATTACCAACAAATGATGCTCTGTTTGTCAGCACAAAATAAATCTTTGCATTGTGCATTTTCACAATTTGAGCGTAGGAAATTTTTGTGTCGTTGCAGCATAAAATAAAATGGGAATAAAATTGCATTGAATGAGAGGAGGAGAGGAGGAAGAGCAGCAGGAATGGCAAGCAGATTTGCCTGGAGCTGACAGCTCAGACAACAATGGAAGTTCCTCTTGTACCCTAATGTAGTGCGTAGAATATGCAAAATATATATATGTAGGTAAAATGGCTGCTGGTGGTAAAGTTGATATGCATAATTTTGTATAAGCGCCACTTAGAGTTGGAAGCAGACAGCAGAAGCTAAATCAAAATGTGTGCAAATTTCAGTTTTACTTGTAGTCCTCTTTCTATCCTTGGCCCTCGCCCTCCGCTGCTGGTCAGCCAAGTTTTGGATTCATTTTTATGATCATGCAAGTTATGTAATAAACTTTTATGTTGTCAAACTGTTGCATAAATTTCCCACACGCAAGCAGAAAAACTTTGCCATATGAAATGGCTAACTGGAAGTTATAAAAATGCCCGTAAAAGTTAACGACATACACATGATTTGGCTATTTTTGGTACTAGGCATTAGCACCTATTTAGACCAGCTTGATTAGGGCCAACCAATTGGGTTTAGCCGGGCTTAGCGATTTAGTGTCAGGTGAAGACGACGAAGTCGAGTTGAAAGTTGGGCCGAAGTTTGGCTTCATTTGCATGGCCATGCCCCCTAAGCAGATTTGCATATTGCATGCCAATGCGAAAATCCAAAATTGTGAAGGGAATCTCAACAGCTGGAGCTTTTGGTGAAATGGTGAAATTTCCCACGAGTTGCAAGTTCTCTAAATCTGAAAAGGAAATATGACCCAAACAAGAAATAACAATAACTTTTGCTCACTCACACAACAACAACAACAGCAACTACACCTGCCTGGTTTTGAGGCAACATTTCTTGGGCATCGTTCACCCCCATCTTTCACTCTCTGCTTGGGTTAATTTCTTTTTGAGAGTTGCACGTACACATCTACATTAGCAAATTGCCCGCATGTGTGTGTGTGTGAAAATGGCAAGTGCATGTTATGCCTGGCAAATTGTTTGCTAGTGGCCCAAAATGGTCTATGAAATCCGAAATTACAGCGATAACTGAAGACTCAACTGAACTGTTCTTTTTGAATGTGAAACACAATGAACTGAGCTAAGCTTTAATCTGGGCTTACAAATTGTAGCATACTGTTAGGCCATTTGCATTGCACTATAGGACATTTTTCCATTTTTCAGGCAGAAAGTACTTTTTTAAATGTGTTGAAAATTAATATATTACACACTTTTAAATACTACGTTTATGCTCAAATAAAAAATCATGATTTTTGCTCTTTCAAGTATGCTACAAAATATTATTTTTTTTTGCCTAAACACTAATTATTTTTGTATACCTTTAACTGGTCCGACAATCTGAGTGAATGCACAATGTGGATTATACATAATGCTGCCATAACTGATTTTAAATAAATAAATAATTCTTTAAAAAATAATAAAGTTTGCATACTTTGAAGGGCAAATAGCATGATTTTTTAATAGCATAAACGTATTATAAGTGTATATTAATATTGTTCAGAAGTTTGTAACGCTTAAAAATATTTATTTCCGACCCTATAAACTATCAGCCATGTTCTGAATTCCACTTCCACGAAAGTTTTGTGATTTCAAACCGGTTTTTGCACCAAATTTGGTCTTCAAATCACAAAACTTTTGTGGAAGTGGAATTGAGAACATGGCTGTATATATATTCTTAATCAGGACGACGAACCGAGTCGATTGAGCTTTTTCCGTATGTCTGTCTGCTCTTATTTAGCTCTTATTACTTATTCCGACATATTTGTAGGAACCGCCCAGATCAGATGGCTACATCTTATAGATGCCATAGGAACCATCGGTCGGAAAATAGGTCTTAGAAAGGATTCTTAAACACAAGAATTATGTATATTATATGTTATCACACAGTTTTGCAAAATTTGATCAAAATCAGATGACTATATTCAGAAGCTGCCATTGGACCGATCGGTCGCAAAATAGGTCTTAGGGGGAAAAACTTTTTTGTTTTCAATGGTTGTGTTCTTAAAATAAGAAATCATGAATATTATGTGCTCTTAAACAATTCTACAAAATTAGGTTAACATCGGATGACTATAATCTACTGTCGGTAAAGGTGTTTTACTGAGAAAACCATTTGTTAAGGCAACAACATTGAAGGATACTTGCCTCTAAGAGAAATTTCGTTGTCATAGGTAAACTTGTGCTTGTTACTGGGTGCTAACTTAGGCTGAGTTCACATTGTTCGACGAATGAGACATGATAATTTAGTTAGCCTTCATGTTGTATGGTTATTGAATGTCAAATGACAAGCTATTCACATTGAAAAGAAGACAACATTGTCATGTCTCATGCGTCGAACAATGTGAACTCAGCCTTAGAGGCCAAATCATCTTGTCTTCAAGTTATTGACACCAAGTAAACTTTTTATATTTTTAAAATTAAAGAAAAAACATTTTATTTAAAGTTCCAACAAACTGGAGTTGAACCTACGTCTCCCGCACTGAAAGCAAATATGCCATCCATTACACCACAACCGATCAAATAATCTGGGAATCAAAATCCTTCTTTATATATTTCACCTTACACTGGCAACATTTCCAACATTTTCTGCTCGCACTGGCAACTCGCTTCAAAGCTCTAGCTAGGAGTTGCCACGTTTCTACAAAAACTCTGTGTTATGCTAACGTCAAGATATAAAAGCGAAATGTCTTATATCCTGCATTTATCATAAAGTGGCCTTCTGCTGAAGTAGACTGTAAAGGCAAAATATATACATATATTTTCTGAATAAGCACCTGGATTTACAAAAAGGGAACATTAGAAAATGGCCCTTAGAATATTTGGTATTATTTTAGTTATATTAATAGTAGTTTTTAATTTAAGAATGTGTCATTCCTAATTGAAGTTTACTCGAAAACAAAACTTATATGAAATTTTAGGTGTTAGGTATTAATAGTTTTCATCCATCCATTTATATATTAGCCCTAACAATGGAGCCATTCAGCAGATAATTTCGATTTGCTATTTATGTTTTATGATTGCCGATTTTACCTGCTGAAAACAGTGATTGCCGATTGATAAATTAGACAATCACGATTGCTGAAAAGGAATCGAACAAAAAGCATGATTGGCTAGAGCGATAACCGATTGATGTGTCAGCCAAACTCTGCAGGAAGCGTATAACAAACGCCGTTTATATTAAAATTGGGGGGGGGGGGGGGGGGGGGGGGGGGGGGGGGGGGGGGGGGGGGGGGGGGGGGGGGGGGGGGGGGGGGGGGGGGGGGGGGGGGGGGGGGGGGGGGGGGGGGGGGGGGGGGGGGGGGGGGGGGGGGGGGGGGGGGGGGGGGGGGGGGGGGGGGGGGGGGGGGGGGGGGGGGGGGGGGGGGGGGGGGGGGGGGGGGGGGGGGGGGGGGGGGGGGGGGGGGGGGGGGGGGGGGGGGGGGGGGGGGGGGGGGGGGGGGGGGGGGGGGGGGGGGGGGGGGGGGGGGGGGGGGGGGGGGGGGGGGGGGGGGGGGGGGGGGGGGGGGGGGGGGGGGGGGGGGGGGGGGGGGGGGGGGGGGGGGGGGGGGGGGGGGGGGGGGGGGGGGGGGGGGGGGGGGGGGGGGGGGGGGGGGGGGGGGGGGGGGGGGGGGGGGGGGGGGGGGGGGGGGGGGGGGGGGGGGGGGGGGGGGGGGGGGGGGGGGGGGGGGGGGGGGGGGGGGGGGGGGGGGGGGGGGGGGGGGGGGGGGGGGGGGGGGGGGGGGGGGGGGGGGGGGGGGGGGGGGGGGGGGGGGGGGGGGGGGGGGGGGGGGGGGGGGGGGGGGGGGGGGGGGGGGGGGGGGGGGGGGGGGGGGGGGGGGGGGGGGGGGGGGGGGGGGGGGGGGGGGGGGGGGGGGGGGGGGGGGGGGGGGGGGGGGGGGGGGGGGGGGGGGGGGGGGGGGGGGGGGGGGGGGGGGGGGGGGGGGGGGGGGGGGGGGGGGGGGGGGGGGGGGGGGGGGGGGGGGGGGGGGGGGGGGGGGGGGGGGGGGGGGGGGGGGGGGGGGGGGGGGGGGGGGGGGGGGGGGGGGGGGGGGGGGGGGGGGGGGGGGGGGGGGGGGGGGGGGGGGGGGGGGGGGGGGGGGGGGGGGGGGGGGGGGGGGGGGGGGGGGGGGGGGGGGGGGGGGGGGGGGGGGGGGGGGGGGGGGGGGGGGGGGGGGGGGGGGGGGGGGGGGGGGGGGGGGGGGGGGGGGGGGGGGGGGGGGGGGGGGGGGGGGGGGGGGGGGGGGGGGGGGGGGGGGGGGGGGGGGGGGGGGGGGGGGGGGGGGGGGGGGGGGGGGGGGGGGGGGGGGGGGGGGGGGGGGGGGGGGGGGGGGGGGGGGGGGGGGGGGGGGGGGGGGGGGGGGGGGGGGGGGGGGGGGGGGGGGGGGGGGGGGGGGGGGGGGGGGGGGGGGGGGGGGGGGGGGGGGGGGGGGGGGGGGGGGGGGGGGGGGGGGGGGGGGGGGGGGGGGGGGGGGGGGGGGGGGGGGGGGGGGGGGGGGGGGGGGGGGGGGGGGGGGGGGGGGGGGGGGGGGGGGGGGGGGGGGGGGGGGGGGGGGGGGGGGGGGGGGGGGGGGGGGGGGGGGGGGGGGGGGGGGGGGGGGGGGGGGGGGGGGGGGGGGGGGGGGGGGGGGGGGGGGGGGGGGGGGGGGGGGGGGGGGGGGGGGGGGGGGGGGGGGGGGGGGGGTATCAGTGTGACCGACTTTTTATAATATGTAAATTTATAATTTTATTAGTGTGAAAATATTTTTGGATAAAAAGTACTCGAGCGACAGAATCCCTTTGCAAACGTAAATCAGTAATCGCAAATCGAAATTACCTGCTGAATTTGCCCAATAATTTATTTTGGTCCGATTATATGAGTACATTGAAGGGTATATTATTGTTGACGCTGCATTAATCAATTTTTAGTTTAAAGAAATAAAGTAAGCATACTTTGAGGAACATTTTTAGTTGTAGAATTTGCTTGTATAAACGTGTTGAGCTTAGAAGGCTTTGCTCCAAAGACTTTTAGAAGAGTTATTTTTTTTTGTTATAAGCTGAGAAAGCTTCCCTCCATTTACTTCCGCATTCTATGCTTCTATTTTTCACTTTATGCCACAAAAGGTGTTCATATTTTCCGTGGTGCATTGTCCAGAGCATGATGCTTCATAAATCTTTTCAAAAATGAAGTCGTCAAAAATCTCAAACCAATAAGACAAATTATTTGTATCAAATAGCGAGGCATTGAAGGCAAAACTAAAACATTTCCCCACTTACACTTGAGTGGAAAACTTGGGCAAACTCATTTTTCACTTTCATATTGTTGTGTGGCAAGCCGACTACTCCTTTCTCCATATGTGTGCCACTTAACTGATTATGTAAGACGAACTCTGAGTGAGCTCATGCTATAAGTGTGTGTGTGTGTGTGTGTTCACTGTTATTCTCAGAGCTTAAAAGTTTAATTAATAATAATACCAAGCTGACGCTTAAGTAGTCCTAGTTACCAAGTCCAGTTGCGTCACCCACAGCACAGCACGCACATCACTTACAAATCGAACGAAGAATCTGTCGCCTGAATCCTGTCAATTACTCAACACACTCGCCAGTTTTGAAATGCAGACAAGACAGCGTTGGGCTTTATGGCAGCTAAGCACATGTCAGTTGGCAATGTCACATAGGCCATGTGCGGAGTGCGGCGGAGTGCCAGCCTGTTAAGCTGTCATTATTTATGAAGGAAGGCCTGCCTCAAGAAGCATTTTGCTGACAGCCTTTTTGCGCAGTGATTTCGCAAGACCGTAACGAAAACAGTTACAAATTATGCATATTAATTGCTTGGTTCTGAGTTACTCTGTCGTCTTCGTAATGTGGCCTTGCCGGCAGGCCCAGTATCTTGACTGACATGAATTTCAATGAAAAACTCATTTTCTTTTTGCTCATATTGACTTTGTCAACGCAAAAATTCTTGACATTACAATTTATAAAATTAAATTTTTTTGCTTTCGTATATGTACTTATGTATATTGTGTGTACAATGCGGGACAACTGAATAAACTCGACTGGTTTGCTGTTTCACTAATTTTTCTAGGAAATTTTGATACTCATCTTTATATGAATAATGTTAAAAAAACTATTGAAAAGGTTAGATTTTAGGGAAATTTGATCTCTTTAAGTTAAATCACGTTGATTATGTGTACATAAGATTTGCTCTATATCAGGACCCAACCAAAGTTGGGAAAAAACGATTGGCATTCTGAGTGTACTAACTTTTCCTGGAACTATCCCAAGATTCTAGTATTCTTTTACGATCGGGATGAAATTTTTACCGTTCTGTTCTTAAAATTTCAAGAATATTTTGTTCTTGGGTGAATTTAATTTAAGTATGAAACATTCTTAAGTCCAAAAACGACCGTTCATTTTATGAGAACAAACATTCTTGAATCAAGAATTTTTCGTACTTACAGTTAGCCGAAAAAATTTTAGGAAACGCATTCTTAATTCAAGTACAAAAATTCTTAAAGAAAGTACGAAATAATCTTAAAATACCAAGCCAAAAAAGTATGCAACAGAAAATGCGAAATATTTCCACACGAATCTATCCTTCAAATTCTCAAAAGTTTCTATAATTTTACTTCTGAAGGAATGGTAGATTTCTGCCCCAAAGTTATACCTTCTTGGACTTTAATTAGCTCAAGGTAATAAGATCTGTGCAGACATATTTGATTCGATACAGAGATATCGTTTCAAACGCAAATTGGAAATAGCATAAGCAATAAATGGTCCCTAAACCGAGAACATTTTGTACTTATTTCGAGTATGCTTTGGGGGGGAATAATTGAGAGTTTATTAAACTTCAAGGAAAAATATTTTGTTTTTATTTTAAGTACGCAAATTCTTGTTTTAAGAGTTAATCGGGCTTGACCGAAGGCTTTCAAAAAGTATGATCAAAAAGATCTTAATATAGTTCGATATGTACTTAATATATCTCGAAACGGTCTAGAATCAAGTATTTCGGTATTGAAAGTACTTGAATTAAGTATTTTCGTACTAAACGTACTATTGACACCGTTTGTACTTGATTTAAGTACAAAGTTCTTGGTTATTTTTCTGAGAAATTTTTTTTTAATCCGATCATTTTCATCTTATAAGCAAATTATGCGAAATATTGTATAGAAATCATATTTTTTTCATCCGACTTAGATCAGTGCCTTACCGATTTTTGAAAATTCTCTCCTAAGATCGAAAATGAGGGCGGGGTGGATTCAAGACTTAACTTTATTTTTAAGCCTATCTGTATGAAATTTGCTCTGTAAGCTCTATGTGCCAAATAAATGGAAAAATAGTTCTCCAATTTGTGAAAATTCACGCTCATGTTCGGAAAATCGGGTGCGGGAGTAGGTTAATGTTCAAACGTCATTTTAATCCTCTTTGAACGAAATTCGGTTTTTTCGGGAAAATAATTTCCTGATCTCCAAGCTGGGAAAATGAGAGGTTATTGGTCAATCTTTTTTTTCATCCCAACTAATGAAAAACTTCGTTTTGTAAGCTCTTCGAGTCAAATAAATTGAAAAAGGATTCTCCCTTCTTCTCTCCTTCGGGTGTACATGTGAGCGTGATGCGTGACGCTTTGATTAAAATGTTTCACATCAAAAGTTGCGAGTCTATTCAGCTGAACGGTAGTGTATTTTTGGTCTGATTGGCATTGGCCCGGGGGGCGACAATTCCCGACAAGCTTTTTTTGGCGGTGTAAACGAATAAGAAACTCAAACAGAATGACACAGAGACATCAACAAAAAGCCGTAAAAAAAGTTCTTTTCATATTTCAACTGCAAGGTGCCACAAAAAAATTAAAAGCCAGATAAAAGGATTCGGCAGGGATGTTAAACGAAACGACTTTGGCATAAAAGTGATGGTAGAAGGCAGAGCGAGTCGCAGTTTCTCTGTGTGTGTGCTTGCGCGCATTACCATAAATAAATTATAACGTGCGCAACTTTGACTGTGAGTTTATTGCATGTAAGCGATAGCTCACACACACACAAACACACACAAATTTTTAGGTAACAGAGGCCAAGATGTGGCGCCGTAAATGCACAAACGAACCCGGAGACAGATAATAACAGTTGCCAACTTTGCCGAGAAACAAGTAACACGTTGGCCATATTCAGGCCGAAACCGAATCCGGTATACTTAAGCCCAGCAGCGACATGGCAAATGATAATAACTTACGGCGTAAAAAGCAAAACACAATAGCGGAGCGACCAACACACAAAACGTAAACTAAAAGTTTTTATCCCTGTATTGTGTGCGGGTCGTTGCTGCATACAAATTATGCAATTAGTTGAGAAATACCAAAAAATGTCAACCAAAACGGATATTAGGTTCTTTAACAACTGAAAGTAGCGTCAGCAGCAGCAACATCTTGAGAAATAGTCAAAAATCTCTGACAAATTGTCAACGAAAGTTTTGCCCTGAAGCTGAAAGTTCTTACAGTAGCTGAGAGTAAAGTTTTGCTGACAAGTTGTAAAAATAATATTGCGTATACGCAGCGTTTGCCAGAAATGACTATCAAGCCGTGGGCAAACCATGTAAAAACGAAACAAAATGAAAGATTTAGCAATGGGCCAAAAAGTGCTAAAGTTCTTTTCAAGTTGCAATTAGACGGATAGAGGGAGATTGAGATAGAGAGAGAGGGAGAGCACTCAATGAAGTTGGCTTGGATCAAATGAATAAAAAACTATAATGCTTAGAGAGAAATAACAAGTGGAATGGCAAATGAGAAAGGCAATTTTGAGACATTTCCATGGAAGGAAAGAAGAAAAAAATAAGGCAAATCTTTACACAGAAATCAAATGGAGTGTTAAACTTAAATATATGAAGAATTGTTAAGGCTGATTTTAAATCTATTTCTAATTATTTGTTTGTTTTATTCCGAACTCCCAGCATGAAGTTTAATGAGTAGGCGAGAAAAGCCAAGTTATAGACCACAGGGTGCCCACAGCCAGATTACGGCGAATACATACACTCAGAAAAAGAACCGAGATCTTTGTACTTAAATCAAGTACAAACGGTGTCAATAGTACGCCAAGAAGGAAAATACTTGATACTAGAACAAAATACTTGGGTCCATTCAGATTTTGATTATTTAATGTATAAAAAAATTTTCAATACCCGAAATACTTGATTTTACTACCGTTTACGAGATACATTAAGTAAATTTTGGGCTTTTTTTTTAAAATTTTTTAACAAAAAAAAAAGTTAAAAAATAAAAAAAATTTTTTTTTTTTTTTTTTTTTTTTTTTACAAATACCCCAATACCCTATCATACTTAATATTTAAAGTACAAACCTTGATTCAAGTACGAAAATACTTGATTCAAGTACGATTTTTTCAATCCCGAAATTCTTAATTTTAGACTTTTTGGGATACATTAATTAAATTTTGGGCTATTCCAAGTTTATTTAAACCTTATTCTTGAACCAATCCCAAATCGTTCTTATAAGCTTAATTCGTACTTAGTTTAAGTACATCCAAGAACGAATCATACTTAATATTTTAAGTTCAAAACGGTATATATTCTATCCCGTTAGTTTTAGAACGTTTTGAGTACAACAAATTCTTGATTTAAGAATTCCGTACTTGATTTAAGTATTTTGTTTTCATTTTAGGAACATTTTGGGTAAATTTAAAACTTAAGACTGATTCGTACTTATTTTAAGTACAACCTAGTTCGAATTATAATTGAAATTTCACGTACAAAACGGCATAATTTCTATGCCGCTTGTTTTAGAACGTTTTGAGTACAAAAAATTCTTGATTTAGGAATTTCGTACTTGATTTAAGTATTTTGTTCTTATTTTAGGAACATTTTGGGTAAATTTAAAAGTTGTCTGATTTGTACTTTATTTAACTAGAACCAAGTTCGAATAAGAATTGAATTTTTAAGTTAAAAATGGCATAAGTTCTATCCCGTTCGTTTTAGAACGTTTTAAGTACAATAAATTCTTGATTTAAGAATTTCATACGTGATTTAAGTATTTTGTACTCATTTTAGGAACATTTTGGGTAAATTTAATTTAATATTTTAAGTTCAAAACGGTATAAATTCTATCTCGTTTGTTTTAGAACGTTTGAGTACAACAAATATTTGATTTAAGAATATCGTACTTGATTTAAGTATTTTGTTCTCATTTTAGGAACATTTTGGGTTAATTTGAAACTTAAGACTGATTCGTAGTTAGTTTAAGTACAACCAAATACGAAACTATAAATTTTTTATAAAAAAAAATGGAGGAGATTAAAAAAAAGTATTATTGGGTTTTTTTTGGAATGAGGCTAGCTAAAATGTCTATAAGACGTAAAACGCCCGTTTTACGACAATTTTTAATTAGTTATGTCTGAAAAATCTTATTTGATTATGATTAAAATGGGAGTTCAATATTTTTTTCTTTTTTCCGAGTTTAAAAAGTGAAAAATATGTAAAAAAAAAAAAATGTTTTATTTACTTAGCCACTTTATATTTCTCAAACTATGGTTTATAACTGCAAAACTTGTATGACAGATCTTTAGCTGTTTTTATTATTATATTAAAATAACTGTTAGACTTTTTGAATTGGTTGGTCATTTAAATTTGTTATGACCCTTCCCTTCCCTTAAATTAAGGAAGAGCGCTGTAGTCATACGCCCCGATTACGAATTGCCCTGTACCCATAATTTTTTGTGTTCTTCAGAATTTTAAATTTATTTCCCTCATACAATTTTTAATAAATTTTTATAAAATGGAGATGAATTTAGCATACCAAGAGCAAATTAAATTTGTGTATATAACTTCATTGTGTAATTTAGTGGCTAATGCATTTGCTGTTTTACTTCCTGTTGCACTTTGTTACCTCAACTAACTCGCCTCCCACTCTTTCCACACCCCAACCAGCACTCAGTTTCAATTAGATGGCTTCTGCAACGGACTTTACTCAGCAAAGTTGAGGCAAGATTTTTTGTCTGCAAAAACAAAACAACGTACAGAAGGCAAAGAGCCAAAAAACTTATTGCACAAAAATAAACGAAACGGCGACTGCAAATATATTTATATATATATATGTATATGTGTACATAAAGGAAAAGCATGGCGCATATAAAAAGCCAAGAAACGGAAATGAAATTGCAATTGCTGGGCCAGGCAGACGACGCCAAGTCGCGGAGCGTTGATGCGCAGAAAAGAAGAGCGGTGGAGTGGTGCATAGCATTCGATGCTGTACTGTGTTGCCATTTTCGGGTTGGCTTTTTGCAAGGAAAAGGCAAAGGCAACATTTCCATTTCCGCTACGGTCTCATCTCGCGCCTGAGCGTATGCAATAAAATGTTCTCCGCTGCAGCAGCAACAAAGCAACGCACACTTGAACAACCCGCTGTTTGCTGTAGTTGAGATCCCTCAGCCCCTCTTTCCATGGTCACAGGGGCTTAATCAGGCACAACTTTTAGAAGAAATGCCATAGCTTCATATTCTCTCTCCAGGCGCCCTTAACGACACACTTACTTACTCACACACACACAATCACAAGCTTAAAGCTTAAGTTTCCAGCGCTCGCTTTTGGTGCTAAACAAGTTAATTAGTTTCTCCTTTTTTTATGTCGCACTGAGCGGCGAGAAAGTGTGCGGCTTAGAGTTTAACTTAATGACAAAATAAATTATCCGCCTCCACCACACACACACACACACATACACAAGCTTCACGCTGAGAGCGCAACGATATTAAATTTATTCTGACTTCATTTTGGAATTTGTATGTTGATGAATTGTTTTTGAAATTTTTAATTTGTATTCAAAATATTTTGCTTGAGTCATAGAATTTTGTTTTATTAAAAAAAGCAATAACATTTTCAGGATAAACGTTTTAAAAATCTTTTCTATTATGGGATATATGAATGTTGGAATTGATGTGAGGAATTGTCGAAATTTTAATGAGAAAATAGCGACAATTAAAAAAAAAATACATTTTCGATCAAAATTTTCGACAAAATTTTTCTGAAAAAAAAATTATGGCAAATATTTATCCTTCAATGAATCCTCGATGAATATATCTAAGAAGGTGGTCTGAAAATTTCAGATTGATCGTTTGAGCTGTTTTTCAGATTTAGTGATCACCGTCTTTGAAATAACAGTTTACACATAGTTAAATATATGGTTCTACAACTTATATGGTATTCCAGGGCCATAACATGATACCCTTTGCAGAATCAACAGCTCCTTATTGGTCGAGTTGATGTTGTTGTCAAGCCATTCTTTCTTCGCGGATGGATTTTCGGAGTTATTTTCGATATCAACTGATAAAAACCTGCATAATAAATTTTCGTTGATAAGATCTTCATAAATATGAAATACGGCTTTAGGAACATCAGTTGGTATAGTCAGATAGTCATGTGTAGAATAAGATAATAAGTCTGTTGCCCTAAGGCGTCCATACAAGTATAGGTATATCTTTGAAAATATTTACCGGATCTGGTTGAAATTTTAAGAGAATATACTTAAATATATGCACATTCCGAAATGGGGAAAAATATTTTTTTTTATTTTGTGAAAACCATCGGCCGATGTTTGGCTATAAGATATAAGACAGCTATCAGATACAGTTACCCGATTCGGACCACATTTTTTTAAACTGATTGAATTTTTTCTGGCCGATCGGTCCGATGGGAGCTATAAGATATAGTATATTTTCAGCATATAATATTAATCGTTTCTGTGTATTAAGAACGCTATCACGGAAAATATGTTTTTCTTAATTAGAACTATTTTCCGACCGGTTGTTCCTCTATGGCTGCTATAAGATATTGTCATTCGTTCCTGACGGTTGTGGCATATTGGCAGCGTGGAGTAAAAATAAGGCTCTATTTCAGCTCTATAGCTTTAAGAGTGAGAGACTAGTTGAAAGAGATAGACGTATGGACAATTCTCAATCGACAGCTTGTGTTTACAACCACCCGCGTATGATTTTAAACGTGGCCTAAAAGTAGGCTACTTATATTCTCTTAATAAGCACCTAGATTTGAAAAACATGAGGATGAGAAAACAGCTCGAAAAGTGAAACTGGATGTGGCAATCTTAATTATAAACCGAAAAAACGATCTCTGACAGTTACTTTTTTTACCCTTGCAGAGGGTATATTAAAATTGTCACGATGTTTGTAACGCATAGAAGGAAGCATCTCCGACCCCATAAACTATATATATTCTTGATCAGCATGACGAGCTGAGTTTATATAGCCATGTCCGTCTGTCCGTCGGTCCGTCTGTCCGTCTGTCCGTCCGTCTGTTTCTATGCTATCTCCTCCCTCAGTTTTCAATCTATCTTGACCAAACTTTGCTAAAAGTCCGTAAATACACATAGGCTGCACATTTGTCGGAATTGGCCGGATCGGATGACTATATCATATAGCTGCCATAGGAACGATCGGTCCAAAAACAAGTTCTAGTGAGTAAAACTTTTTTGTTTTCCATCGTTGCGTCACCAATCGTGGTATTTATTAGTTTTATATGCTTTCACTAATTTGGAAAATTCAAAATCGGATACTATATTGCTGCCGTATAACGGTCGGTCAAAAACTAGTTCTAGTGAGAACAACTTTTTGTTTTCATCGTGTCACAACGTGGTATTTATTAGTTTTATATACTTTCACATAATTCTGAAAAATTTATCAAAATCGGATAACTATAGCTAAGCTGCTATAAACGGTCGGCAAAACTAGTTCTGAGAAAACTTTTTGTTTTCCATCGTAGCGTCCCAATCTGGTATATATTAGTTTTATTCTTCACATAATTCTGGAAAAATTTATCAAAATCGGATAACTATAGCATATAGCTGCCATATAAACGGTCGGTCAAAAAACTAATTCTAGTGAGAAAAACTTTTTTTTTATCAATGGTAGCGTCTTTCAAAAACTGCAAGGGTATTTAAAACATCGGCGTAGCCGATGTTAGCCTTCTATTTTTAAAGATAATTTTATTCAAATGTTGTAATTGGCATTTGAAAGAGCAGACATCACATACATATAAAGAAGCTTATTTCTTTCAAACCAAAACATTGGTCTACAACAACAAACTTTATGTTGTTTGGGCAGCCACAGTCAAAGGAGTGAAGGAGAAGAAAACTAAATTTGGCTGTTGTTATTGCTAATGGCTCTCGCGTATGCTGCGAGCTCTATCTGTGAATTCGTATGCTCGCCACATTATAAAAAGTCAAAAGCCCTGTGAGTAAAGGCGAAGGGCACCTCTGATTTAGATGTTCCATTTGGAAGGTGATTCAAAAACAGGCATTCAAAACAGCATTATATATCGACCGATCGAGGCCTTAAACAGATTCGTTATGTATTTTAGGAAAGCAGCAACTTTGGAAAATAGAATCGAATATTCGTGATCTTTTACCAATTTTACTCAAAAAATTAAGAAATGCAAGAGAAGTTTCCTCCATTCCGCCCAGATCATTCCTTTATATTTATTTATTCAGCAGTTATTAAAAAATATAAACTTAAATATAAATGCCACAGTTCGTATTTCATTCCGTATTAAAATGAAGCGATTCCAGTAACTTTTGGCCCACTGTGCAGCCGTGCTGTAGCGGACAGTAGGTAAACAAGACTCTTCATTGGCTCTTCAATTGCCTTTGCGACGCATAAAAACACTTTGTTGCTCCATAACAGTCACACGCCCACACACACAGATAGTCACGGCGACCATTGTAGACATCAGCTGAAGCTCGTTTAATCTTGGTTTTTAATTGCATGGCCATAATGTTGTGTGTGTTTGTGTGTGTGCCTTAAGACAGCATGACAACGGCAACAACAACAACAGCAGGAGCAAGTAAATTGAATTTAATTACAACCTGTTTTTTTTTCTTTCAAGTTGATTGTTAGATTTTATTCGTCATAAACTTTGAGCAATAAAAAATGTTTATTTAACCGTTTTTTGGCAAATGCAAAACCGTAGCATACTTATGGGTATGGATGCCTTAAAGGCAAGTGCAACTCTAATTAGTGTAAGAGGGCCATTAAAAATTTGTGCATGTTTCGCTGGCGCGGCTTAAAGTTTGCATTAAGTGTAGGGCAAAGAAATTAAAATTGAAATGTAAAACTTGCGAAAGTTTTGCGCTCACACAAACACACGAGGAAAATTTAAAATGCAAAAGAAGGCGCTCTGCAAATAAAAAAAAAAAATTGTGGACTTATTTTCAAGTGGGTTCGTGGCAGGTGGGCAGGAAAAACTTGCTGCATTAAGTGCACTCTGCCAGGACTAGAAGGAAAAAAAAGGACAGTGAGAGAGGTAGAGTGAGCTGCCAACTGCCGCCAGCTCATTAAAAGTAAAAATGATATGCATTAAGTTGGCAACGGTAACGGGCTGAGCACTGCAGTCATTATGCACAACTGACGATGCACACCCATCCACTAATGGTCAGTGTTAATTGCGTGGAAGGCATTTGGAATGCAGAATGCAAACCGAAAACTAAGACCAGCCACCTCACAGGCAAACTGACATTTGCCTGATAAATAGTCATAATTGCTGGCCACACACACACAGCGACCCAGTCCCAAAGTTTGTCCATCAATACATATTTCATTGCCCTGACACATGCATTAACATGTCTAATCGGCACACACACACACACACACACCCGCACCCGCACAGGGGGTCACAGTTGCAACCAAAGCGACAGCATCGAGAGTGGCCATTATTCATTCAATGGGCCCCAGCATAATTTATTGCCTCTGGCACCACTCACATATCTGACATACCAAAGCGCAGAATATTTGACAATTTTGCCCTGCGGGTGACTAACACCCACCCCGCCCATCTTGTGTAGAGGTAGGTAAAAGCAGCTTTAAAATTTATTTTGTTTGACAAACTGACAAAATTCCCAACCCATTCATCAAGCTGCACAAAGTGTGATGTCAAATCGATGTCAACGTGTGTTGCCTGGCACGATGAGTCAAGAGCTAGAACATGCTCGTTAGTTAAGGGGTTGCAACTCAAACATTGGCCAATGCTGCAATGAGTTTCTCATAGATTTTGATACCCTGTAGATATGTATTAGCGCAAATTTATTCATTATGATCGTGCAGCAGTATGGGTGTATTGTTGATGGGCGTAAAGCCCAAAGCTGGTATTTTCAACTGGCGTATGAAACGACAATCATTGGAGCCAGGACAGATGCTGGGATGCACTTTCAGATCGCTGAAAATTTACAAAATAAATTTTTATGTGCAAACTGTGGAATACAGCGGGCAGACTTTTCTATTTCGGGAATGGGAAACAGTTGCAACGTTAAGAAAAGAAAAAATTAGAATACCCTTGCAGTTTTTGAAAGACGCTACCATTGATAACAAAAAAGTTTTTCTCACTAGAACTACACACAGAAAAAAACAGCAGTTAACAACCTCCCCTCTTTTCCAAAAGAGACGAACGGGATTGAATTTATACCGTTTCGTACTTAAAATTTCAAGTATAATTCGTACTTGATTGTACTTAAAGTAAGTACGAATCAGTTTTAAGTTTAAAATTTACCCAAAATGTTCCTAAAATGAGAACAAAATTCTTAAATCAAGTACGAAATACGGGAACGGGATATAATGAATACCGATTTGTACTCAAAATAAGTATGATTCGTTCATGGGTGTCGAGTGAGAGCGCGCACAAGCTGAGAGCAAAAGCAAATTGGCTCTCTTGGCTTCTCTCTTTGAGTTTCGTTTTGCCGTCTGGAGCAAACGTACTTGTATGTAATTTGGCGCCTAGTCTCGCAAGCGCGACGCGGTCGAGTGCGCTAAGACGCAGCCGTTCTTGTGCTTCAGTCTTGAGTTCGATTCCCAGACAAGGAAAGTTAAAGTAAGCTATTATTAATTTATAAATTTATTATATGTTTCAGAGAAAAGAAGACTTCAGTGACCCCCAACCAAATCAAATATGCAACGTTAGAAAAAACCACAACAACTACTACACTCTTACTGTGGGTTTATAATTCTATCATACATTTAGGGAAGCAGTTTCTCGAAAATATAAAAACAGTCGGGTACACAAGGTTGAGCCATTCCGAGAATTAACCCATTATGTTGGGGTGTTGAGTTATTTTATTTTTTGAACCAATTGGGATTGGAACAGTCCAAAATGTACTTAATGTATCCCGAAACGGTCTTAAATCAAGTATTTCGGGATTGAAAAAATCGTACTTGAACCAAGTATTTTGTACTTGTATCAAGTATTTTCGTACTTGGCGTACTATTGACACCGTTTGTACTTGATTCAAGTACAAAGTTCTCGGTTTTTTTTCTGAGTGTAGTTTTTAGACCGATCGTTCATATGGGAGCTATATGCTATAGTGATCCGATTTTGATAAATTTTTTCAGAATTATGTGAAATCATATACAACTTTTATATACCAAGATTGGAGAGGCTTCGGTGGAAAACAAAAAAGTTTTTCATACTAGAACTTTTTTTTGGACCGACCATTTCTATGACAGCTATATGCTATAGTCATCCGATTTTAATAAATTTGTTCGGAATTGTGTGAAAGCATATAAAACTAATATATACCACGATTGGTGAGGCTACAATGGATAACAAAAAAGTTTTTCCCACTAGAACTAGTTCTTGGACCGATCGTTTCTATGGCAGCTATATGATACAGTCATCCGATTTTGATACATTTTTCCACAATTATGTGAAAGCATATAAATCTAATATATACCACGATTGGTGAGGCTACGATGAAAAAAAAACAAGTTTTTCTCAGTAGAACTAGTTTTTAGTCCGATCGTTCCAATGGGAGCTACACGCTATAGTCATCCGATTTTCATAAATTTTTCCTGAATTATGTGAAAACATATAAAACTAATATATACCACCATTCGAGAGGCTACTTTAGAAAACAAAAAAGTTTTTCTCACTAGAACTAGTTATTAGACCGATCGTTCCTATGGGATGTATATGCTATAGTAAACCGATTTTGATAAATTTGTCCAGAATTATGTGGAAGCATATAAAACTAATATATACCACGATTGGTGAGGCAACGATGGAAAACAAACAAGTTTTTGTCACTAGAACTAGTTTTTAGACGGATCGTTCCTATTGCAGCTATATGATATAGTCATTCGATCCGGCTGATTCTGACAAATGTGCAGCCTATGTGTATTTAAAGACTTTTTGCAAAGTTTGGTCATGATAGCATAGAAACAGACGGACGGACAGATCAAGAATTTATATACTTTATGGGGTCGGAGATGTTTCCTTCAATGCGTTACAAACATTGTGACAATTTTAATATACCCTCTGCAAGGGTATACAAAAATATTGCTGGTTAGCGAGTGGTCTCACCACTGGTGGTAAGAAAAATCACTAGTAAGCGTCCCCCACAAAATGATTTATTATTGTCAGCGTTTTTTGACAACTGACGATGTGGTTCAAGTGTCCAAAGCGCAGGTTTTGGTGCGCCTTCCGGAGAAGGTCAAAAGTGTTTTACAAATTTTGAAAAATTATTAACTTGGTTCAGGTTTTCTATTCCCGGTATAAAAAAGCCCGTCCACTAACTTTCAGTTTGTCCAAAGTATTTTTAGTGGTTTCTATAAACGGATTCTTAATATCAAATTGTATTTCAATGCCGCCGCCTATTTCATCACACCACTGGCGAATCTGTTTCTCAAAAGCCACCACATCCACGGTAATTGCCAATCGTATGTCAAAGACTGCCTCAAAATGCGGAGGCACCACATTACATTGCACCCCGCCACTTAGCTGTGTGAGAATTAAAGTGGTCACATCGCCCAGGCCAAGTTTGACATTTTGCTTCAAACTTTTCACCTCCGAGGCACGAAACTCCATTAGTTTATTTACCACATAGTTAAGTTTCTCACCGGCTGTTTCAGGCAATAGCATGGAACCATGAACTGAAGCTCCACTGAACTTGAATCTGAGATGTGAAATGTTTTGTTGTCACAATTGGTTGGCACAACTATTTGACACTCCATAGTATGCGCTCTCCATAGAACATATTATAGACATCATTTGGACTGGCAACACCCTCGTCCAGGCTGAAACCCACATTCATGTATTTAAAGTAGTCACTTTTTACAAAGGATTGCATGCCCTCTAAACCGCCAATCTCTTCATCTGGCACATAAGTCACATACACCGTACGTTCGGGTTGATAGCCACGGGCCTTTTGAGCACGTTTGGCGGCTAAATATTGTGTACCCACTGACTTCATATCCTGTGAGCCGCGAGCATAAATTCTACCCTTCTCATCCAGATTGGCGCTAATGGGATCATGGGTCCATTTGTCGGGGAAAACAGTCACCACATCCATGTGGAAATTCAATACGATTGAAGGTAGCTCCGGTTGACAGCCCAACCACTTGATGATCAGCACCGGTTTTGTTTCTTTTGCTGTCCGCCTGACGCTTTATAAACTTCATACAAGCGACTATAAAATGGAGTCACGACTTCGAAGTATGCGCAATTAGCGTTTTGGACACACTCACTGTAATCCACATTTGGGTGAACCGAAGGGATTTGCAAATATTCTCGAAAAATTTTAATTTCCTCATTGTCTTGCCATTGCACAGTGGCGCCAAAAGCAACAATTTTGGCATAAATTAAACGTATATAGTTAGAGGGCTGTAACTTGGAACATTTAATTGTAATATCATATATAAGAAACGAAAAAAATTTTGGACCGATCCGACCACGCCCACCTGAACCGCCCATATAACATTACGATTTCATGTTAAAATTAATTTTCCAAATTTGTTCACATAATACAATTAAAATATCATAACATAGCTTATTTTCTTCTAACAAACGGGTTATTTAGGGGTGTTCTACCTTTGAAAATTTTGTTTTTCAATTTTTTTTGTTTCTTATTATAACTTGGGACATTCCCCTTTCATTCCCTTTAAACCATTTTCAAATATTTAAAATAGTTTTAGCAGTTATAACCATTTTAGTGAAGCAATGTTCTTGCTAACGTGAGTATTTTCAACGTTGCTCAAAACCTTTAACCGCGTTTTCTCCGAAACCACGTTTTGTGACCTGGTAGCCATGATTGGCCAAAGTTCTACTAAACCGATTTTGATCAGCCATGTTGCAATCGACGCGAATTGATATAATTCTGGCCCGTACCTCAATCATAAGGAAAAACATTTTTTTACTATTTGTTTTACACTAAACTCAAAAAAAAAACTTGAAAAATCTAAATTTTTTTTTAAATGGCCGTTAATTTTTCCAAAAATTATTAAAAATTTTGATTGATGTACGGGCCAGAATTACATCAATTCTGATCATAACCTCATTTACCGTTTTCATTTCCGATAACCTGGAGTCCCGGAATCATGGCTACCACCTCTACACCTTTTTTTTAGACCTAAATTGGCAGGCCGATAACTTTTTGAACAGCCCTCGAATTCCCAACTTTTTTTTGTATTTTTAATTTAATTAAAAAAACAAAAAAAAAAACAAATAGAAAAAGCTCTTGTAGCTTTCTTTACAGATTTTTTAAAAAACGCTGTTCAAAGGTAGAATACCCCCTTAAACAATTTTACAAAATTTATTCAAATTTTTTACCTAAAATTTTTTGATTACGTGAGAAATAAGTGTATTGACTTTGCTTTATGAAAATATTTGCAGCTTGTATTATTTATAAACGCATTCCACCTTCTTTATAGATCAAATGGGCGTCCTTTGGCATTTCCTAATAAATCATCTTCCTCGATGACCTTGGTTAAAGCTATTTATAATGTTCTTGGTTGAATCTTGCAATGAGTTTGATGCATTTTGTCAGATTCTTTTAAATATTTTTGGAACATCTCGGCGTGGCTGAATTCAATGCTGCCTGCAACAAAAACAAATATTTTCCAAACGAGCAAAAATGAGCTAAAACGGTTGATTACTCTATATTATATACATTGCAATGAACATAACTGCATCTTTAGGTGCGAGAATACTGGAGTAGCTTAAAACTTTTTACTCCACAAAACACGTGACTTTTAGGTTAGGTTCGTCTAAAAAACAGCACAGCAACATCACATAAAAACAAAGACATAACACATAAAAAGCATAAACTTTTCTGTTTCTTTAGAATAAGACATTCCTGACGCTTAATTTTCCATTTAAAGACAATTATTAAACATGATATTAATATCTGATTTCATCATTATACACTTGAAAAGTGTATATTAATTTTGCCCAGAAGTTTGTAACGCATAGAAATATTCATTTCCGACCCCATAAACTATATATATTCTTGATCAGAACGACAAGCTGAGTTCAATTTTCCGTCTTTTTTTCTTCTTTCCGTTTTTCCCTTCCCCTTGTTTTTTTTTTTTTTTTTTCCAACGCAAACAATTCTCTCATTTTTAAAGCTATCGAGCTGAAATTTTGCACAGATTTTTTACACAAAAAAAAATTGAAACCGGCCGGATCGGATGACTATATCATATCTTTGCCATAGGAACGATCGGTCTAAGAACAAGTTCTAGCTAGTAAAACTTTTTTGTTTTCCATTGTAGCGTCCCCAATCTTGGTATCTGTTATATTTCCACATATCCCTAGAAAATGGGAAAAAATGGGGAAATCACTATAGCATATAGCTGCCATAGGAACGATCGGTCGAAAAAATAAGTCGTTGTGAGAAAAACTTTTGTGGATTTCATCGTAGCGGCTCCAATCGTAGTATATATTTGTTTTATATGTTTCCACACAATTCTGAAAAAATTGATCAAAATCGGATGACTATAGCATATAGCTGCCATATAAACGGTCGGTCAAAAAACCACTTTTTAGTGAGAAAAAACTTTTTTGTTTTTTATCGTAGCGTCCCCAATCTTGGTATATTTAGTTTTATATGCTTTCACATAATTTCGAAAAAATTATCAAAATCGGATGACTATAGCATATAGCTGCCATAGGACCGATCGGTCGGAAAATGTGTTTTACTAAGAAAAGTTTTTTTATGGTATCAAATTTTTATTATCAATAATTTAAAAATTTTAAATATCTGATATCTATATCCTATATATATTTTTTCCAGTTAAATCAGTTGGAGTAAAGTTTTTCAAGTGTATTAAAACTTCGGCACAGTCGAAGTTAGCTTTGCTTCTCGTTTTGTTGGTTTTTATCTAATATGGGGTATGAGGATATTATTTTTAATTTGAGTTTATGCCAAAAATAAGGCAAAAAAAAAAAAAAAATGTTGGGTCCCTAAATATCTTGCTGAATACAAACACAACTTCCGGCACTCACCGGTATCTTTAGTTATCTTTATACACTTGAAAAGTGTATATTAATTTTGCCCAGAAGTTTGTAACGCATAGAAATATTCATTTCCGACCCCATAAACTATATATATTCTTGATCAGGACGACGAGCTGAGTTCATTTCCGCTTGTCCGTCCGTCCGTCTGTCTGTCCGTCTGTCCGTCTGTCCGTCTGTCCGTCTGTCCGTCTGTCTGTCTGTTTCTACGCGAACTAGTCCCTCAGTTTTAAAGCTATCGAGCTGAAATAAACAGAGTCTTCTTTTTACTGCACGCAACTAATATGTCGGAACCGGCCGGATCGGATGACTATATCATATAGCTGCCATAGGAACGATCGGTCTAAGAACAAGTTCTAGTTAGAAAAACTTTTTTGTTTTCCATCGTAGCGTCACTAATCTTGGTATATGTTAGTTTTATATGCTTCCACATAATTCTGGAAAAATGTATCAAAATCGGATCACTATAGCATATAGCTGCCCATAGGAACGATCGGTCGAAAAATAAGTCGTTGTGAGAAAAACTTTTTGATTTTCATCGTAGCGTCTCCAATCGTAGTATATATTTGTTTTATATGTTTCCATACAATTGTGAAAAAATTTATCAAAATCGGATGACTATGGCAGTATAGCTGCCATATAAACGGTCGGTCAAAAAACCACTTCTAGTGAGAAAAACTTTTTGTTTATTATCGTAGCGTCCCCAATCTTGGTATATATTAGTTTTATATGCTTTCACATAATTTTGAAAAAATTATCAAAATCGGATGACTATAGCATATAGCTGCCATAGGGACCGATCGGTCGGAAAATGTGTTTTACTAAGAAAAGTTTTTTTTTTATGGTATCAAATTTTTATTATCAATGATTTCATAATTCTAAATATCTGATATCTATATCCTATATATATTTTACCGGTTAAATCAGTTGAAGTAAAGTTTTTCAAGTGTATTGGAAACTTCGGCCAGTCAAGTTAGCTTTGCCTTCTCGTTTATTTGGTTGTTTGACAAATAATTTCATTAATTTGTAGTGGTGCCTGCACTGTGATAAGCAACGTTTGGGCATCCCTGATTTGAAGTATCTGCTGTTGCCGCTTCTATTTTATTTACTTTTGAGCTGTTATCTGGGAAAATAAAACAATTTAACAGTCTAGTGTACATAATTATTCACACATTTAAGTTAAACAATTAAAAGTGTTTTAATCATGACATTTTAGATAAGACAGCTTCTTCTTCTAACTATTTTTTGAAGGCAGTTTTATTGAGCTTTGTAGTTTGTTCTATTATTTTTTTTTTCTGTCGACTGACCGCTGTCGAATATTCGCAAAATGTAGCAAATTGAGCATTGTAGATAAATTTCGGTGTGGGGTTACCACCATACAGAAGGTTGACCAATTAATAGCTATATGAAGGACTTTTGATTGCCTGATTTTAGAGTAAGATTGTAATTGCGAAGGCTTTTCAATCACATCGATGATTTTCTATAAAAACAAATAAATTTTAAAAAGTCGCGGATTGCATTTTAAAAATCTGAAAATTATAATAAATCCATATGTATATTTTGTATTTTTTCAACATGATTGGCCTGAAAATATTGCAATGTACTGCTTTCAGCGTTTTAACCATATTCCACATTTTTTAAAAATCTGGAAAAATTAGAAGAGCTTTATCAAACCATGGCGAATATACTCACAAACAAGTAAGAAAGTCGGTCAAACCCGACTGTAATATATATCAGTGCTGCCCAGCGTAATTATTTGATTTGCTTATAACTCGAATATCGTTCATCTGATCTGGAAACGGTGTATGGTGGATCGATAAGTAATGACGATCAAAATATATGCCTAATAGGGTCAAACCATCTGTCTTTAAAATTGTGGAAGAAATTAGATTTTTTTCAAAACGATGAATGGGGGCTCGATATGTAATGATGAGTAGAATATATGTCTAAAAGGATCGACCAACCTAACTTCAAAATTGCGGGATATTTCAGGTATTTTTCAAATTGCGGGGGTGGCAACTCTACTATCGTTCATCTGATCGGAAAATGATGTATGGGGGCTCGATAAGTAATGATGAGTAGAATATATGTCTAGAAGGTTGGAACAACCTAACTTCAAAATTGTGGAAGATATGACTTTTTTTCAATTTGCGGGGAGGCAGGGGGCGTGGCAAAAATCAAAACTAAACTTGATTGCCTTCAAACCTCTATCTCTTACCATCTTTGAGATCTCTTCGTTCATACGGACAGACAGACAGACGGACATGGCTATATCGACTCGGCTGTTGATGCTGATCAAGAATATATATAGTTTATATGGTCGGAAATGCTTCCTTCTGGCTGTTACATACATTTGCACAAATCCAATATACTCTTTGTACCTTCGGTACAGAGTATAAAAAGCAAAGTGGAACCCCAATTGCAAGTTGAAAATAAATTTGGTTAAAAATTTCGCGGATTTATACAAGTCGCGGTTTGCCTCTTTAAAATCAGGGGTATTATTCTATCGAATTCCGACGGTTCGAAGTATTTATTTTGAATTTTCCAGAATTTTAGCATGGCCCATTGTCTTAAAGCAGCTTACGATCAAAAAAGTTTAGCTCTTCATTAATAATACACTATGAGCGATAGGATAAATCCAAAGAAGGGAAATCATTGCAAGATACCCAACTTTGAATCTGCATAACAAAAATTTAATCTCGCCCTTTGTATAAATATAGTTTTTCAAGTTTTCTTATTAATAAACAAAGGCATGCTTAAGAGATGATACATATATGTATGTTACAGCTCAAATCTAGGTTATTCATAGACACAGCGCGTGAAATATTTAAAATTAAATGCATAATTTAATAATAAAATCAAGTTTATGCCCTTAAAATCTTCTCCTTGGACATTGGCCACGGCAGCGATAAGTTTCTTGTAAATCTCAATGCCATGCAGATAAGTGTCCGCCCGCAGGTATTCATCATGGTCATGCAACAGTACGGGTGTTGTTAATAGGAGAAGCCCAAAGCAGGAATGCCTGCATCACGCACTTAACGACTATCGGTGGCACCAGAAAGACATCGAACACGAGTTTTTAGGCCACTGAAAAATCATTACACCACTAAGAAACAGTTCAAAAATCAATATTCAACACTTACAGTTCATCCAAAGTTTGCTTAAAGGCCAGCCAGTAGGGATTAGAGGCATCGATCTTTGTGGGGCTCCACATAGGATTCTTCATTCAAATTCCAGCTCTATGCCACCGCCGGCCTCTTTCGCAATCCCGTATCTGCTTCTCAAAGGCAGCCACATCCACGGTAAGGCCAGACGTAAGTCAAAGACTGCCACCAGCTGCGGAGGCACCACATTGCTTTGTACGCCACCTCGCAACTGTGTTAAATTCACAGTGGTCACATCACCAATATCAATGGTGGAGTCATTAGCCAAACGCTGAACCTGGGATTCCCGGAACTCCATTAGTTTATTCACCACATAGTTGAGCTTCACGCCGGCGGTGTGGTGAGAGGAGTAGCGAGCCATGAAGCAGTGCCACTGAACTTCAAGTGCAGATCTGTAGAAACGTATTGTAATATTTGATTTTAAATATCAAAATTAATTTTTTTAAACTTACGCCACAGTGTTCGCTCGGCATAGTAGAGTGCCGATAGGTCTCATCCGCGCTGGAGATGCCCTCGTCAAAGCTGAAACCCACGTTCATTTTCTTGAAGTGATCACCCTTAATCAATTCCCGCATGCCCAAGTGGCCACCCACCTCCTCATCGGGCACATAAGTTAGATAAACCGTTCGCTTGGGTTGATAGCCACTGGCCTTTAAAGCACGAACAGCACCCAGATACTGTGTGCCCACACATTTCATATCCTGCGAACCGCGAGCAAAGATCCGACCCTTTATCCATATGAGCGCCAAAGGATCTTGGGTCCACTTATCCGCGAACACTGGCACCACATCCGTGTGTGAGTTTAAAATAATCGAGGGAAGTTCCGGCTGAGTGCCCAGCCATTTCATAATTACAACTGGATTTTTCTCATTGACAGGATAAACCACTTCCACGGGCAGTTCTAGGATCGAAGCCTGACGTTTTAGAAATTCCACGCAAGCAGCTGCAAAAAGCCGACAAGGTTTATAACAAGATCATAAAGAACAGACAATGGTAGATAGCCGCTATCTGGGCAGAATTTAAACAAAACTTACTATAATCCATTTGATGTACCGTGGGTATGCGCAAATATTCGCGGAAAATTTGTATTCTCATTGTTTTCCCACTGTGTTAGACTCATTTTGATTGGATTTTGTACACTCAATAAATTAGCTGCAAATTAAGTGGACTTAATTAATATTATCAACGATAAGCAAACAACAGCTGATGGATGATCTCTGCACAGCTGATCCACGCACCTACTCAACACTGGCAGCGATCGTCGACGACTGAACGCTTGTGAATGGAAACCGCGCATTTAAATCCAAAAAATATTGTTGAACTGTTCTATTTGAGTTTTCTGTTTTTATCTTTGGTTTGCGGTTCCTAATCAACTCACTTTATCAGAGGCGGTTTAATATCATTTCAGTTGCTAATCTTATTATGTAGACTAGTCTTAACTTAGTACATTTAGTTGGATAAAATTTAAATGAATAATTGCTTTGGTGCAAAAATGTATTCATTGTAATTATAAATAATTGTAATTTAAATAAAATGGAAACAATCCGTATTTTAATATGTATAATATCTTGAAATGCCTTTTAATAATACCAAATAATTGAAAGTATCAAAACTGGTTTAATAAGGTAGATAAGATAGATAAGAAGATAAGTTAGGTTTAGGTTATGATGGTTGGGAGCGACAAGTCAGTCTTCCAATGCGACGCCATATGTATCCCCTAAATCCTATTAATCCTCTTTAGTTAAACATGTTGTCTACAAAATAAACATAAGTAGAGCAAGTATTTCTAGCCCGTATGTCTCTTTAAAAATTGAGAAGGAGATGTTGACCACAGATCGAACATTTTTTTAACTCCAAAACCTTTTCCAATAAAAGGATTCAGAAAAGTCTTTATTTAGAAAGTTCGGTTCATGGTCCGGCTTCAGGAATCCAAAACACTAGCCGATCTGGTTCTTAGAGGTTCAGTTCCGGACCGGCTTAAAGTCTGCATATTTGTTATTTATTTATCACGTTTGAAGAATTTGTACTAAGACAACATTTCAGACATTTCCTCTAACCGAATCAAAATCGTTCGGTTTGTTTCAAAACCATGTTTTATAGATAATTTTATGCCATTTAAAGTTTGAACCAGGATTAATCCCAAAAAGGAATACCGGATCCGGTACGTAACGATATGAGAATTTCGGTAAAAGGTTATAATTCGGTTTTAAGTTTATTATGGTTTTCGTTCCCGATCAGGTACCCAGATTTAACGGCTAAAAAAGGTGATTTTATAAAAAAAACTACTTGGTGAATTGTTTACAAATTTTAAGAGTATTATATATAGTTTTATAAATAAGTTTTTAAGAATACACAGCAAATTTTTGAAAAAAAAAAATTCAATACTTTTTAAGTTATATGTACGCAAATAAAAAAATGTTCTCCACCTGGTAGTAATTGGGCCGTCTCCGTGGATGAAATTTAAAAAATATAAAAACTCGTTGAAGTAGAAAATATGCAAAATAAAAAAATTACAAAATGCAGGCCCTTTTTGAAAAGTCGAATTTAACCTAAAATGTTGGTCGTTTTTGGCTTGTTTGGATCGACTCTTAATCAGATCAAAAAAATTGATAGGTCTTGTATGGAGAACTATATAAAGAATATGCAGAAAAAATATTCGGTAGTGATCGTTTGTTTGTTCTTGAGTAATCCCTCCAGCAAATTTGGAAAATGCTGTTGAAAAAACGCGTTTAAAAACGCGAATGAAACTCTCTAATACCGAGCGGCTTCTCTTTAAGGTTATAGCTCAAAAACTATTTGAGATATCGATATCGAAATTTAATTGCGATATTTAAAGGCGTAATCTATCGAAAGATTTCTAGCCTTTCTGTCTGCCCTTCGTCTGATCGCGCTTCCTGTGGTATCCCTAATCTTAAAAAAAACGGCCTAGAGTTAAAAGCTCACCTTAGGATTGATTTCTCGTCATCTTCTATCACGTAATCTTACAAAAACAGAGTAAATTGTAATTTTAGTGTAAAACTGTGTTGTAAAATCTTTCTCTTAAGCTCAGAAAAATATTTTGATTTATGGTTTGATATGCTCAGTGCTTAAAAATCTGTTGCATCCCTGTCAAAATAGATTTTGCTATTTTTTAAATTTGAACCCATACTTGTTAAGACTATGGTCCCATAAGAGCATAATAAGCTCGTTAAAACTAGCTTTAAAAACGCTGTAAAACAGTTGGAAAAGTAAAATAATTATTCATCACATTTTTTCTATATATAGGAAATAAAATTTAAATTTGTATCTTAAAAATCGAATTTTGACTTTTCCTTGTGTTCTAACTGCGAATTTCTAAAATGTAAGTCTTTTTTTCAGAATGTCTATATTGTTATCCTACCAGTAAAAATACATTTTTGAAATAATCATAAGTCGAACATAAATTTTACACTAATGTTTAAGGCTCTGCACCAAGCTGAGTAAAAAATTAGAAGATTTTAATATGGTTTTAGGTATTTCTTTCTACATATGCTTTGCATATTACACGCCATCATTATACGATTTTAATCCATTTTTGCTTGTCTGGTTTTTACAGACAATGGCATGGAGTCATCATAACCTTATCCACATCTTGAGACTCTTATTTCATTTCTTGAATTGGCGATGGAGCGCAAATATGTATAATTTTCGAAGGCTCCGACTTCTTTTTTTCCTATAGATTTCTCAATACCCACTAATTCGAAATTTACAAAAATATG
>JAEIFT010000495.1:0-193462 GCA_018904225.1 Lordiphosa mommai | reverse complement strand
CATTTTCCATCGTTTTCGCCAACATTTCGGCCGGAATAGCGGCTATTTCTTCACGAATGTTGTCCTTGAGCTCTTCTACGGTCCTTGGCTTGTTAACGTAAACCTTTGACTTCAAATATCCCCACAAGAAGAAGTCAGGCGGCGTCAAATCGGGCGAACGCGGTGGCCAGTCCAAATCACCACTTTTCGACATCAAACGGCCCGGAAACAATTTCTTCAGAAAATCGATTGTTATGCGACTTGTGTGCGGTGGAGCGCCGTCTTGTTGAAACCAGAACTGCCTCATACGCTTTCGACGAATAATTGGCATCACAAAATTGGTCATCATGTCGCGATAACGCTCCTGGTTGATGGTAACAGCATGGCCATTTTCATTTTGGAAGAAAAACGGCCCAATGACCGTTTTCGCACTAACGCCGCACCAAACTGTGACTTTTTCGTCATGAAGAGGCACTTCTTGAATCTCCTGAGAGCCTCACCAGTCGAAAATTTTTCGTATAAACGCTTAATGGTGTTCTTAGAAGGCGCACTTTTCACATTTTTTAATTTTTTAAAAGCACGTTGAGTTTTCACATTTGACTTGTTCTGTTGAATGTAAATTTCAACTATTTCAGAGCGCTCGCGTGGCGTGTATTGTTCCATGGTAAAAATCTGCTTGGACTGACGCTTCAAACGCGGTATGTCATTAAGCGATCTGACATCTCTGTCAAAAGTTATGGCGTTGCCAGATGGGTCCGTCGAATATGGGCAACCCTGTATATTTTAGGCCTAATAATGAAAACGCGAATATTTATGATCAAAAATTGTTTTTTTGTTTTTCAAAGTATTCTTTAGTAAGATTTATACACTTTTGCATGCGCTCAAACCAATTGCCGAAGCACTTTTTCCACTCCGATTGAGACACCTCCAAAACATGGTTTTTGAACTCTTCAACAGCATCTTCTGGCGACGAAAATCGTTCACCACGGAATAAAAAGAGTCATTGGGTGCCACAGGGCTATAAGGCGGTGACCATCAATTCGACGTTTTGGGCGGTCAAAAAGGCGCTGGTGTGAGCTGATGTGTGAGAGCTCGCATTGTCATGGTGCACAATGATCTGTCTTCTCTTGTTCGTTTTTCGAATTTCTCCGAAGACTTCAGGCAAACAAATTGTGGTGTACCACACAGAATTGACCGTCCTACGTTGCTCAAGCGGAACAGTCGCCACATGACCAGTTTTAACGAAGAAACAGGCGACCATTTGCTTCGAAGTGCTTCTTCCACGAACGACTTTCGTTGGATTTGGCTCGTCTTCGAAGACCCACACGGTCGATTGCTGTTTTGTTTCGGGCTCATAAGCATAGATCCTTGATTCATCAACTGTGACGATCTTATAAACGTCTTTTGAAACACCGCAATTATATTTTTTCAAAATTTCTTTGCACCAATCCACACGAGCCTTTTTTTGAGCGAATGTATGCTGGTGGAAGAAATGCCCAAGGATGCCTCTATCTCACGGTATGTCACATGACGATCTTGCATTATCAGTTCGCGCACGGCATCAATGTTTTCTGGCACAACGACTGTTTTTGGACGACCTTCGTCTTCGAGCGAGCGTCGCCCGCGATTGAATTCATTAAACCAATTTTTCACAGTGCTATAGGATGGTGCTTCATCGCCATACAAAGATTTAAGTTCATCGTTGCACTCTTGTCGTGATAATCCACGTCGAAAGTTGTGAAAAATGATTGCACGAAAATGTTCACGAGTTAATTCCATTTTTCTGTCGAGGTAAGTTTTTGATTAATCGTTAATCGATATCAAACGTGGTCACACATGAAAAAGTTGTATGGAGCTTTTATCGATAAAAGTCCAAACTTTTTTTGGAATTCATTAAACCAATTTTTCACAGTGCTATAGGATGGTGCTTCATCGTCATACAAAGATATAAGTTTATCGTTGCACTCTTGTTGTTGTGAAAAATTATTGCACGAAAATGTTCACGAGTTAATTCCATTTTTCTGTCGAGGTAAATTTTTGATTAATCGTTTATCGATATCAAACGTGGTCACACATGAAGGAGTTGTATGGAGCTTTTATCGATAAAAGTCCAAACTTTTTTTGGAAAAAGGCCAATTTGTCCTAAAATGTCCAGAAACTTAAATAGCAACCAACGTAAGGTTTCAGGATTTTCTCTGTATATTTGGATTGAAAATTGACTCCCTTCCACCTCATTAAAATTCCCTTAAAGACAGCCCTGGGAAAGGCCAACTGAACCAATTCTGCATACGGCATAAATTTTCTATGAGTTGCACTTATTTCCATCTAATTGTCGACCACTGTAATTGTTATTGATTTTAGCATTTACTTTATTTTTCCCTTCTTTTCTTCCTTTCTTCGCCTTAGAGGACATCATCAACGCCAGCTTTGAGGGCAACGGAGTTACGTCAAACATGCCGCAGGTATTCCCACAGTCCACCTCGTTACCTGTGCTGCCATCGCACATGCCATTGCCGCCGCAGCCAGCGGCCCAGACCGCTAATCCCAGACCCCACATCCGCATCATCGAGGAGCCCACCAATAACATAATACGCTTTCGTTATAAATGCGAAGGACGCACTGCCGGCTCAATTGCTGGCATGAATTCCAGCCCGGAGTCGGGCAAAACCTTTCCCACCATTGAGATTGTCGACTATAAGGGACCCGTTGTTGTGGTTGTCTCTTGCGTTACACGCGATGAACCGTATCGACAGCATCCCCATTGGTTGGTTAGCAAAGATGAGGCGGAAAATTGTAAATCTGGTGTCTACAGTAAACGTTTGCCACCCGAAGAGAGGCGCCTGGTATTGCAGAAAGTTGGTATACAGTGTGTGAAGAAGACCGAGGTGCGCAACTCATTGCTGGAAAGGGAACAAAAGAATGTCGATCCGTATCGAGGTATGTAGTTGCATGATTAAGAAAACTTTCATAATTGTTCATCATAAATCGTTATGCTCACCAATATGAATTATAATGAATCTGCCGCGATTTGAATACAATTTTTCTCTTGCTTCAACCAAATTCTGTCAACGTCTCTGCTCCTGCTGCCCACCCCTGATATAAAGCCACAAATCACGCTGATTTCACTAGAACCAAAAAAAATCCATTTCCATTTCTAGAAAATTGTTTATCTTAATTTTGCATGATGTCAAACCTTTCCTTAATCAATTTATATATATAATTTTCTTTCATTTAGCCAAATTCGATCACAAGGACAATATTGCCAGCATCAATTTGTACGAGTTGCGTCTATGCTATCAAGCCTTCATTACGGTGGGCAACAGTAAAGTACCCCTCGATCCGGTTGTCTCCTCACCCATCTATGGCAAAAGCAATGAGCTGACCATCAGCCGATTATGCAGTTGTTCGGCGAAAGTAAATGGCGGCGATCAGATAATAATGCTATGCGAAAAGATAGCCAAGGACGATATACAGATACGATTCTTTGAGACGAACGAAGCGGGTGTGGAAGTGTGGGAGGCATATGCGGAATTCCAGCAGACCGATGTATTCAAGCAGATGGCCATAACGTTCAAGACGCCGCGTTATCGGAATACGGATATAACGCGCAGTGTTAATGTGAGTGAGATTGTGTTGGTATTGGTGTGAGCCAAGCCACGTGCAAAAGTCTTTAAATACACTAGGCTGCAATGTCGGAAGGCCGGGCTACGTAGTACAATCTGGTTGTATAGTAATCAAAAATTAAATAGGATAAAGCAAAAAAACGGTAGCAAAAAAAAAAAAAACTTGTCATAATGTAAAAGCTTTTATTTTTGGCTGTATACTACATATAACTTTAGAATGTTGAACTCAAAAATGAAATTAAAAAATTTTTTTATATTAAATATTTTTCTGGGTTTTGAGAAAAAAAATTTTTTCGAAATATTTTTGATTCTAACTTTCAAACTACTAAACCGATTGGAAAATGTTCTTCAACTAGATTATTGGGAATTGCATACACTTTTGATTAATACCTTGCTTGACTTCAGCTAAAGTTTGTAACTCGAGATAAGGCTTAAAAGGAATGGGTACCTACCGAAAAACTAAAAAAAAGGAGTGTGTATCGTGGAATACACGGTACGAGCGAAGCTTTTTACAAAGAAAAATCAGAATCAAATTAAGAATTCTTGCATTAAAATATAAGGATATTTTTTTACTATTTTATATAAAATTGTGTCAAATTGTGTACCTGTTCCAGTCCCAGATCCCAGATCCTTATCCCTAATCCCAGACCCCAAAAACCAGATCCGTGGTCCCAGATCCTAATCAATGATCCCAGACCCCTTATCACAGATCCCAGATACCTGATCCCAGTTCCCTTATCCCAGATCCTAGATCACAGATCCATCCCAGATCCCTGACCCCAAAAACCAGATCCTTGATTCCAGATCCCTGATCCCAGATTCCTAATTAAAGATCCCAGGCACCTGATCCCAGATCCCTTATCCTAAATTATTTCTTATCTTTAAATCAAAAAATCATCCACTTGATCGCGAAAAGAATCCTAATCATCCCAAATGATTATTTTTCGATTATCCCAAATCCGCCATGATTTTTATTTTTATAAGTCAACCCTATTCCCAGATTATTTTTAAACAATATTTAAATAGAGAAAATATTTGAGCGAAAAAATAAAACATAAGATTTGTTATTTTTCGCTCACAAATAGAACTCAACCAGATCACCTTATCATATGAACTGGCAAGTTAATGCATATCCAAAAAGTGATCCAAGACCAACTATAAAATCCAAATTAGGGATAAAAAAATTTTTTGAAAAAAGTTCCTTTTGATAAGGTCCCAATACTTTGTTGAGTTTTATTTTGATCAAAAATCAATCTCAGAATCCTTTTGAGCTTTCTCAAAATCATGATCTTATCGCTAAGTTTTAAAAATTGTTTCAAAATAATCCTTAATGTGTGAGCCCAAAAACAGTAACAAATAATCATTAATTATTAAGTTCCACCTGATCCCAAAGATCCCTTATCCCTGTAATTTCATATCTGAAATCCATCCCTGATCCCAAATCCCTCATCCCTGATTTCAGATCCCAGACCCCTGATCCCAAGAACCTGATCCCAGATAACTGATCCCAGTTTCCTTATCCCAGATCACAGATCCATCCCAGATCCCTGACCCCAAAACCAGATACCTGATCCCAGATCGTTGATCCCTACCCTTATCCCAGATCCTAGATCACAGATCCGAGATTCATCCCTGATACCAAATCCCTCATCCCAGATCCCTGATTCCACATCCCTGATCTCAAATCCCAGATCAATGATCTCAGATCCCTGATCCCAGATCCTTGATTCAAGATCCCTGTATGTGTGTGCATGACTGCGCTTGCTTGTGCTTTTTCTATGCAAACGAATATCAGTACAAATGAAAGCAAAACGCAAAAACAAAGATAATCTCACGCAAAAAAGCTGTCGCAAATTTTTCTCGTTTTAGTCCCCCAGCCGAACATCCGTTAAAGAGCTTCGCTCTAAAAATTCTAACTAAAAAACGTAGCCATACAAAAATTTTTGAATTTCATTTTTGAGTTCAGCATTCCAAAATACATCATTAAACAAGTAAGAAAGTCGGTCAAGCCCGACTGTAATATACTCTGTACCTGTTTGTATATAACTACTTTAAGTGCCAACGTGCAGTGCCCATCACGATTACGGTCTGTGCTGCCCAGCGTAATTATTTGATTTGCTTATAACTCGAATATCGTTCATCTGATCTGGAAACGGTGTATGGTGGATCGATAAGTAATGACGATTAAAATATATGCCTAAAAGGTTCAAACAATCTGTCTTTAAAATTGTAGAAGATATTCGATTTTTTCAAATTGTGGAGGTGGCAACTCTACCATCGCTCATCTGATCGGAAAACAATGTATGGGGGTTCGATAAGTAATGATGAGTAAAATATATGTCTAGAAGGTTCAAACAACCTAACTTCAAAATTGCGGGATATTTGAGGTGTTTTTTAAATTGCTGGGGTGGCAACTCTACTATCGTTCATCTGATCGGAAAACAATGTATGGGAACTCGATAAATAATGATGAGTAGAATATATGTCTAGAAGGTTCGAACAACTTAACTCCACAATTGTGGAAGATATCAGTTTTTTTTTTAATTTTCGGGGGAGGCAGGGGCGTGGCAAAAATCAAAACTAAACTTGATCTGCCTGCAAGTATAAGAAATATAGGTTCCAAACACCTCAAACCTCTATCTCTTACCATCTCTGAGATCTCTTTGTTCATGACGGACAGACGGACATGGCTTGACTCACCTGTTGATGCTGATCAAGAATATATATACTTTATGGGTCGGAGATGCTTCCTTCTGGCTGTTACATACATTTGCACAAACCAATATACTCCGTGTACCTTCGGTACAGCGTAACTCATAAAACTAATGATGCAGTTCGATTCCCAGGGCCCAAAATAGGGGAAAACCGTTAAAGTTGGTCATGTCTTTTTTTCGACTTGCACTGTGTTATTAGTCTGTTCTGTTAAATGGTCGCTGTTAGACAGATCAAAACCACTTAACAGTGGTTTGCAATGAAGTTTATTTTTTCTGTTTTTTAGCGTTTCTGTTAAATTTTTCGACTTACTGTTAATATTTTTCTTTCCCTCCCCCACAGGTGGAACTGCAGTTGGTGCGACCCTCGGATCGAGCTACCAGCGCCCCCTTGCATTTCGAATTTTATCCCAATCCAGGTATGCTAACCTTTGCACGACTTCAACGTAAGTTGAAGCGTAAACAGGAGCTGGATGTGTTCCAGCAGATACTTTCTCTAGATAGCGAAACAACAGCCACCAAATATTCTTGTCCCCCACTGGATTTGAATGAGGATGAGAATAATACGGTATCATCGGATGAGCAACAGAGTTCGGGTACCTTAAATGATTTTGAAATAGCGGTAAAGAAGTTGCAATTGCAACAGCGAGGCGAATCGAATGAGGTGGATGTGACGGTAACGGACTATACCGATGGCCTGGACAATGATAATGAGAATGAGCAGGATATGGAAATTGAATTGGAAGTACCACAATTGATGCCACAATTGGCGGATGATTGTACACAGACTTCGACGCCCATGGAGGAGATTTTACAGCATCCACAGTTGCAGCCCAGGGTTTTAAGTAATGTGGACAAGATTAATGAGTGGATGAAGAGCAATGAATTTGAGAGAACCGATAGCTTGACGGTAGAAAATGGAGATACTCCTTCGCAATCGAATAGCACCGCCCAGACGGCCTTTACCAATGTCAGTAGTATGACCGCCAATACCACCATAACGAATCAATTGGAAGAGGAACAGCAGGAAGAAGGGAATAATTCGCGTCGCGATACCTTGGAAAATCCGGCTGTCAAGGATTTGCCCGAAACCGAGCTGGTGTCAGCCAGTGCTCAGGCTTCTATGGATATGGATGAGAATTTTGATGAAAATGCCACCTATACCAGTTTACAGATAGCCTTTAAAAATCCTGTACAAATTCCGCAAGATGATAGCCAACAATATCATGTGTCGAATCCTTTCAGTCAGCTGGATGAGCAAGAATTGGTGGTCTTGACTAATCCGCCCGCACCTAGAATTAAAGTTAATGCCGCCCAAACTCCTGCAACTCCACCCTCTCCCACTTTACCCTTACCACCGCGTACACCCTCCCCCGATCCGGATCACCATTTACCCCCCTTGCCGCCCAAACCCAAAAGAAATTCTCAGGATTTGAGTGTCAGTGAGGCTAGTCGCTCCAATTCCATTTCTATAAGCCGCTCACGCAATGGCAGTGTCAGCTCCAATCGCACCACCACCCCCTCACCCATCATCATAATGCGTTCACCCGATCAGAGTCCCACCAAGCGACAGCCCACACCCAGTGCCTCGCCCAAAAAGCGGCAGGGCTTCTTCTCGCGCTTCTTTACGCGACGCAAAAGCAAGGCCGAAGATGAGGCTGTAAGCTCTAGGGCCACCACACCCACCGGCAGTCGTGAACCCAGTGTGGCACACTTTTCCTTGGGCGATCCCAATCGCAGCTCCTCGCGTTCCATGCAGCCACCTGGGAGTAACAATCGCAGCGGTCGTCCAGTGGGACGCAGTTCCAGCAGTGTTTCGGGCAAACGACCCGCTCATCTGGATGCCGATGTTATACACATACCCCTTAAGGGTGGCGACAGTGAGAATAGTCTGTTGCGTCCCGAAAGCTATTCCACAGCCAGCACTCTAAGCTATGGCCGTCCCCTGGATCGGAAAACCTTGAGCACACTCCAATTGGCGGATATACCTTTAAGTGATGGCACCATGGAACTGGTGGCCATTGCCGATCGTCAGAGTATAAGGAATTTGTGCGAGGGTGCCTATGGTGTGGTCTTGGATCCCAGTGTGGATTTATCGGAGGCGGAACATTTTGCTTTGTATACCAGCAAGTCACCGGAGCCACCGTATGGCGAGGGTGAGGGCGGTGCAGGAGCAGGCAGTGGTGAGGTGGAGGCCACAACGGATTTCTTGAGTGCCGATGAGATAGCCCGTCGTCTGGCCGAGGCCAATGGGCTGAAATGAAGGAGAAGTGTATAAACTGATGGATTAATTGATTGGTGGAGTTTAAAATGAATGGGGTGATCAGGGTACAAAAATCGATGGGTAGGTGGAGGCCCTTTGCGCCCCAAATGTATTGTTTTTGTATACTTTGAGTGGAATATAAACTAAAAAAGAGTGGATAGACTTGCGCCTTAGTTTTTTGATATGCTGGGTTCTGAACCGGGTAATGGTTGGTCTCTTTTTTCCTTTATTGTTTTGTTTTGTTTTTGTACTAAAAATTACCGTTTTTTTCACTAAAAACAAAAAAAAAACGTGAAAACAAAGCTTTTTCAAATGTTTGGAAATGTCAGCAAAATTTTTAACATGACATTAGAAGTTAACATTAAAGTTTACAATTCGATGAACCTTGTAGTGGAACAGCAACATTTTTTTTTGAGGCCATATTGGCAGTGGAAAAAGGCTATAAGTCAAACTGCCTTTCTAGCTACAAATCAAACGTAATAAAAACTAAACGAAAACGAGTTTGAGAAAACTCTAAGCCGTTTTCCTCATCTTCATTTTTTTCAAAATCTAAAAATGGTTATTAAGAAAATGTCCATTTTTTAGACCGCTTTTAAAAATATCTATGCTTGAGTCTACAATGACCCGTATGTATGATTTTTTAAAGTATGGCACATACTTTTTTCTTAATAACCACCCAAATTTTAAAAAACTGATAGATCAGAAAACGACCCTCAATGTGAACTACAAAAGAGCTTATTATTCGTAGAGAACAACTTTTTTTTTTATTTTTACTAATATGGAGAAAACAAAATGAGCTAAACTAATTTTTGCTGCGCTCTTCTGTTAGATTTCGGTACCCAACGCTGAAATTATAGTTACCGGAAACTGTAACCCGAAAAGAAACTAGTTATCGCTCAAGAATATAGAATCCAGGGATGCAAACCCGCTCTGAACCGAAACAAGCCGAATCGCTAATTTGTGCTCCTTTTAAAAAAAATTCTGAACCAAACCGAAAACCTCAAAAAATATGGGTTCACTCAGAAAAACATCTAGAACTCCGCACTTAAACAGGGGAAATTCAAGCGCAAACCATTTGAAAAGCTGACTAAGTTTGAAATTTAAAAAATAAGACAAAAATTTGCTTTTAAAGTTCATTTTTTTGATTATAAAGTTCCTTTAACTGGAATTCATTCTTTTACTCTGTTCAGGGAATCAACCCGAACTATATTTCGGTTCCAGTTCTACTACGAACCGAAACTTAAGATTCTGTTTTTTTTTTTTTTTTTCAAGAAGCGGGTTAAGGTTAAGTTAGGTTGCTATGGTCGAATTGGGATAAAACTCCATATCTTCCAATTGTGTTATTATATAAGGCAGGTTTTGCATATTTTCAAGTGGAATTGACCTGTGGGTAGGGTAAGGTTTAAGAGAAAAAACACAAAATGGCCTGCACAATTCACAAAAAAGTTTTTAAAAACGTATTTACCCTGGCCTACTGGGATAAAATTCTATCTGAAAATATGCAAAAAAAAAGTGCACTTTCTACGTTATGGGGGGTTCTTCTCTATAGACAATTTTGAGAAATGAGTCAACAACAATTTCAGAGACAACTTCGAAAAGTCGTCTTTTGCTAAGCGCTGAACAATGACAGAAGAGTGATGTACATTCGCCTTCTCATCCTCTGAGTTGCAGCTTTTGCAGAAGTCGTTGTGTCTAATGCCGAGCCTTGCGGCGTGTCTTCCTATTAGGCAGTGTCTAGCAACGAAATGTGTCCTTTTCCTAAGAAGATTTATTGATATTCAGAGACGGCCATATAAGCCTAGATATTTAGGGTATTCACGACAACTTGATAAACTCAAAATTTTTCTTTAAGGTTCTAAAAGTAAGGCGCTTTCTTCTTGGTCACTTGGAGAGGCGCACTAAAAGAAAATCAATGTTTTTTTCTTCGTTAAAGGTCTATTCTCAGATAACATAAAAATCATTTTCTGTACAACACTTCATATGAATAGTAACACTTTTGTAGAACTTTGAAAGATAAATCCTTTTAAATAAGTGTCTTATTTATATAAAGTATTGTTTAGGAAATAAAATTTATTTCATCTGAGAATAGCCTTTTATTTGATCATTCATGTCATTATGCTCGACTTTGTTGCTTCCATTACTTTGCAATTCCCAACTGCTTAAAGTGATGAATTCATAAAAATTTGATTGTCAATTCTGTAATCTTCAGAAAATATCCTATTGAAGATAGAACCAGGACAGACTCTTAGCTAGATTTTTTATTTCGTAGAGTGCTGAAATTAATTTTTGACGGTAAAATAAAAAATTTCTAAATTCTAAAAAACTAACAGCCTACTTTTGTCTACAACCTTACCGATTAAATGAGGTGAAAAGAACCTAGTAAGCCTCCAGAACTCCACTAAAGTGCGGTTAAGCCTACAAAATTTACGTTTTTAAGAATCAAGCTTAAGATAGTGGGTCGAGCCGGCTACACTCACTATAGACAAACAATATAAAGTTCGCTTAACACTTTTTAAAACTCTAGCGTTATTTTTAGAGCTTTTGTCGAAAAAATCTTAGCTCTTAATTAAAACGATTGAAGGTTAGTTTTTTTGAGATGCGGTTCAGATTTAGGTTCGGGCAATAAAAATAAAGCAGTTCGACTTTAAACTCTGATTTTAAGGTCCTCATTTTCGGAGATTTATGTCGATTTATTTTAGAGAACGGTTCCGGCACGGGTTGCAGACTAAAACCCTGTGGAGTTGGTTCGATTTTCGTGAAATAGTTCAAATGATTTATTCATTAAAAAGAACAAATGATCTAGGTGTCAATGTTTTAAATATAGTTCATTTTTTTAACTATTCACTTATTAATAGTTCATAAAATGAACTGATTCATATAATGAACTGGTTCATATAATGAGCTATAATTCAAAAAAAACTATAGTTAAAAAAATGAAACAATTTTTTCAAATTAACTAGTTAAAAAATAAACTATAGTTCAAAAATAAACTGATTCATAAAATAAACAATCGTTCAAAAAATTAACTATATTTCAGAAAATGAACTATTGTTAAGAAAATGAAACATTTTGTGAAATGATCTATAGTTCATGGAATGAACTAGTTTAAAAAAATAAACTGGTTCATATAATGAACTATAGTTCAAAAAATTAATTATAGTTGATAAATTAACTATAGTCCAAAAGTGAATAGTTCAAATGAACTAATAAATATGATCATAAGAAGAAAATAACTCTAAAAAAAAAACTCAAAAAAAAAATAATAATGTTCTTTTACGAATTCTGAAATCAAAAAGTAAACTGTTTCGTTAGACACAAACCTGATCACCCCAGTTTTTATAACTCCAACCAGCTCAAATCAAATGCAGCATACACACAAAAAAAAAAAAGTAGTACATACGAAACTAATAGTTAGGCACAAAAAAAAACTTTGATTCTAGTCGTTCTTCTCTTTCAGTATTACATATATTAATTGTATGGGTATATTTCTAGTCAACACAAATAAGCACATTCACCCAATATCTCTATACCCCCCCAACCATTTCCTTTTTTATTTTGTAGAAACAATAACGCAGCAACATCGGCTTGAGGCACGCAAAGCCGTTGAAAGTGCTAAACGCAAATTAATGAGCACAAATTCTGATATTTTCCATCAGAATCCCAAACAGTATAAAATGTTCAGTAAGTTTTTTTTTTGTTTCAATCAAATTATGGTAATGGGTTACATATAAATTCACTCACATACATTTTAGACACATTTTGTATACTATTTAGATAAAATTGTTGAGAGAAGCAAAAAAAAAAATCCTAGCGGACCAAAATTGTTTAGTTAAATTTTGTTGAATAAAAAGAAATTAAATTAATTTTGAAAAACAATTTTTTTTTGAAGTCAAAAATTCTATAGCCAAGCAGCCCAAAAAAAAAAGGACCGTAAGTTTTCAAGTTGTTGTTGTGGTGTGTCCTTAACTTTATTTTTAGTTTGCTTAATAAATGTAAATGCTTTTCGTTTCATTAAACTTTTGTTTGGATAAAACTTTTAACTTTTGTAATTGGTTGATAATCAAATTTTCTTTTGCAGCCGACCAACAGACACTACAGCCGCCTACTCAACAGCAACCCATGGTGGGCATTTACTTGTCCAGCAGTCCCAATTATGTGGCCGAAATAAAGGCAGAGAATACCATATTTGATATGGATAGCCGTAGTTGTCCCTCGGCAGAGAGCACATCATATCAGAATTATAATTATCCCTCACCAAGATCCACTTGCAGTACAGTGGATAGTCTACCACCACCTGGAGCTGGGGCTGTGGCCATGCAAAAATCACCCATACATAATGGCATGTTGAGGCCACAGGAAGATCAGAGCTGGAACTATAATGTGCAAATGAATAATGGTGGAAATGGTTGGAGTCCCACAACATTTAATGGTGGCAGTATTACGCCCACTAATAATGTATATCAGAATGCTCAGTCACCTAATAATAATAGCATATACAGTCTCAATATGAATGCCATGAGTCTAACAACAAATACCTCAACACCCACGCCCAATTTTATGCCCTATGAGACCTTGAAACAGCCATTTGAACAGCAGCAGCAGCAGCAGCACAGCAGCAACAGCAACAGTTAGAGGAACCACGACAAACCTTTAGTGATCTGATATTATCGAGTACCTTAATGGATTTTCCCACCACAACCAGTGGCATATTAGAACAAATTGATACCAATGATTTAATACAAGATATAGAACAAACATTGACGCTGAGCATAAATAAATATTGAACAAAATTTTGTTAAGATATTAAATAATTTGGTTTATTTTAAGTTGAACAACGATCCAAAATAGTTGTAAGATTTAACATTTATATGTAGCAGTTCGCAGTTCGAACCTACATTTATCTACTTTTAAGCAAATTTGAATCTCATTATGCCTTTGTTACATAATTGTTGAGTTTACAAAAAAAAAAAAAACAATAACTTAAAATTGTCCTTGTTTTCATTTTCCAGGGAATGGTTGGTTGGTTATATTTATGTTTTTTGCTAATACTAAATCTTGGTAATATTCTCCTCCCCTCTTTCTCAGTTCAACGACAGAAATACGGCTGTCCCACATTCGCATTATTCTCATTGCGCATTCCCGCAAAAAATGTATTTATATCCTCTTCGGTTACCACTTTCTTGCTGGCCGCAAAGGATTGCAAAAATTCCTTCAATTTATCCTTCATGCGATTGTATTCGGTTATAGCATCAATTTGCTTTACACGATCAATGGAGGCCAATGCGCGTATGCCCTGCTCATAGCTGGAATTCTCTTCGGCTCGCTTCATGCCGCGCTCTTCATAGGTTTTGGCTGAATCCTCAACATCCAAAAGGAACTCAATGGACTGCTCCTTGTATAGGGGCAAACAATTTGAGCATTGACAGAGCGATTTACGCCAATCGTTGGTCCAGAAAGCAGCACCTGAAAAAAAAAAAAAACAAACAAAATTAAAGATCTTCTTTTAGAAAAACTTTAGTTGGATAATAGACGAATTGCTACACAGAAAGAAAAAATAATATTTTGAATAACCAAAAAGATATTTTTCATATCCATTTGGACTAGATATTATCAGCCATGTTCTCAATTTCACTTCCACAAAGTTTTTTTGATTAAAATCCGGTAGTTGATCCGGATTTGGTCTCTAAATCACAAAACTTTGGTGGAAGTGATACCACTTAAAAACATGGCTTAATAATTTTCATTTTGATTGAACAATGTAATTAATCTTAACTGATCTTACCAAATCATATGAAAATGCATATATAAATATCCCTAAAAATAAGGATTATAGAATATAGAATATCTATTCCAAATGGATCTTAATATATCTTTCTGTTTCTGTGTAGCCTAGTTGAATATAATGTGGAGGAATAAATTAAATTTGTGTAAATTAACAAAGATTCATAAATTTTTTACTAAAATTTTGTTTCTGGAATGTAACAATTTCACTACAGGACCTATTATAATAACAATTTAAACTTCATACCTTGCTAAAAGATTAACAATAAGGACCCTGCAGAGACGGTGCACTGGTAAGAGACTAGTCTAACACGGGCTAATCGATTACCAATCTCTGGGACAAACTCATTTATGATTAACGGGTTGGAGAACCAGATTTTATGCTTTAGAATAGAGTAAGCTTTGGTTTGAAGTACTTTCTTTGGCAGGACGAAGACAATTTTGAAATCTTCTTGATGTCTCGAGATGAATTTGTAATTACGAAACTAAATTACCGTTAATCCACAGTTTTGAACGATCTATAATTTTTAGGCATATTTAATATATTTTTATGATCAAAATCCAAATATTCAAAATAGAATTTTCAAAAAAACATATTTTTTACCGTGCTTCATTAAAAAACTCGAAAACAAATAAAATTTAAGGAGGTCAGGTGAATAAAAACTGTTTTGAGATTTTTAAATAAAGATGATTGAGAATTAAAATTAAATAGATAGTGTTGACTATGTTCTAAATTTTATGCAAATATTAAACTCAGTTTAGGCGTGAGATTGGCGAAATATGTGAATACGCTGGCAATAAATGGACAAATTAAATAAAATCATAAAATGATTTTGAAAAAAAAATATTTTTGAAAATGAAAACATAATTTGTTTAAGAACTTTGCGAAGGATGAAGAAGTTGAGCTAATCAATGCGGTCTATAATATGCGACCAATTTTATAAGATATGACTAACAAAACAGGTGTCACCACTCCAGCCGTTCATCCTCCTTCCTACCATGGCCTCTGCTAAAATTTTTAACATTATAAACATTAACAAACTCTTTGGCCCGATTTCTTTTAACATCTCATAGCTGACATAACTAGATTAACGATTTTAGATTCAGCGACTGTTGAGGGACTTTGTGTTGCCTGGTCACCCCATATTCTCGAAGACCGCTTTGAGAATTATGAAACAATACTCGCGCCGAAAATGTTTTCGATACCTGAGTACCAAGCTTAAACAAAAATTCTTTTTAGCTATTTTGAAGTCTATTTTGAAACTTCTGTCATTTTCAACAGCCTTTTGTAGGCATCAATAGTTGGCAGCACTCCTGCTTCCATATCTTTCCTAGTTATTTTCCTTAACAATTTGATCAAGGCGTATAATACCTACCGAATAATACTACGTCGAAAATACAGCCGATGATAAGAGTCATTGATGACTAATCTTATTAACGCTATTTTTAGTAGGGCTGCAAACCCAAATAATTTTTGCAGAGGTCCGGTTCGCGGGATCGAACCAAAATTTACCACTATATAAGGTTCGGAAATATGAGGTTCAAGGTTTTGGTTCGAACTCTGGTTTGTCTCAAGCTTTACCATGTTTTTATAAAAAAACAATTAATTTGTTAAAAATATAAAAAAATATATTCACTAATTTTCAATTTAAATTCAGAGGTAGTATTTTTCGAGTAATTGTTGGTCTATTTTTTTCTTTGATCAGACAATACAAATATTAGGATTGTAAAAGCCCGCTTAACTAAAGCTATGGTCCCACAGGCAAATAATTTTTGAACCGTTTGTAGCCCTGGTACAGATTTGTTTTACGGTATGGTTTCGAAAATCGAGCTAAACTTGATAAGGCAGTTCTAAAATTTAAAATACAACAAAAATTTGTGCATGTCGATATATGGCAGCTATATAAAATAATGGATCTAATGGGACTTGTACATAAGTCCTCTTTGGGCCCAAAATATGCGTATAATCCAAATTTCAGGCAAATATCTCATTAATTAGACTTCATTTCAAAAAAAATATGCCATGAAGGGTATATCATTTCATTATGCAAAAACAAAAATAAGTACAAATTCGAAAACTTCGTGAAGAACTTCATGAAGGAAACTTAATCGAGAAAACGTGGGCAAAAAATTGTTGATGAACAAAAAAAAAAAATCGATTTAAATAGCTCCAATTGTTATTCAGGTGCCTAACCTCAAATCTGACCAAAGTTTACGAATTAAATCCAACGAAATGTATGCCTGCTTCCATGTAAAAATTGTATGGAACTTTATTTATTTTTAATTTCCTGACTGGATGAAATGGCCAAGTGAAAATAGATTCTAGTAGTCAAATAATGAGGTCATTTATTAAACGAATGTTTATTATAAAAGATCAAGTTTTTGGTTTAAATCATTCTAAAATCAAGGTAAGTTGGACTACTAAGTTCGATTAGTTTCTAATTTGTTCAAATAAATAAAAAGATCGTTCGAAATGGAGATGAAAAATTAAAATAAAAACTGATATGCAGTAAACATTTTTTTAAGAAAATAGTTTTTGCATAAAGTAAACCAAAACTTAAGAATTGATTGCTGATTAACAAGGATATCCCATATATAATATTACAAATAAATCTGAAATCTGCTTGATGTAGAGGTTAAGACGTTTTGCTTAATATTTCTGATTTGATTTCAATTCCAATTCTTATGCCAAAAATTTCTTTAATTTTCTGAATGTCAGACCTTGCCAGATCTTTCATTCTAAAAATAACACTCAACATAATCACAACTCTGAATTTCTTAATATTTTCTGTACAATAACAATTCACCTTAAATTGAAGCCCACCATGAATGTGGATTACTTTACGGAGGGCTTGGATTGCCTAATGTATTGTGGCATGAAGTTATCACCGGAGCAACGTATACTAATTGAAAATTCGCTGATAACATTGCAAAACGAGAATCGTTTCTCGGGGATGTATCTATGGGGACGCATAACAGCCACAAAAAATGATTATTATGTGGCATTTGGCTATACCAATGATTGTCTCAAGGATCGCAAATATTATTATAGTTTGGATCAGTTTCAATGGCAATTGTTGCCCTTTGTCCAAAGTCCAAATATATTTCAGGCTACCATATTGGCGCGTGAACCCTTTGTGGGTGATCCCAGTTTGATAACATATGTGAAATTGGTGAGTTAGGGCAAAAGTTTTTGGTATAATGAGGCTTATTTACGTATATATTTTTTAAGGATCCCATTTTTGAAATAATGGCCAATCAGGTGGTGGGCACCAGTCGCCCTGAAGTGGTCAAATTGAAGGAGGAGGAACGTTTGGCTGCCATTGTATTCATTATAACCGAAGAGTGTGCCATTTGTCCACGCGGTGGCTTATACAAAATGACCGATGGTAGGGTAATACCCAATCAAATGTTTCGCGGATTGAATGATTTACAAATTGATAATCTTTCGTATTATCAAATCTATCGTTTGCCACGCAATGATCTGAAATCAAATTTGGCCAAACGTAGCGATTATAATTATGCCATTGATTTTTTGGATACAATTGATGGGGTCATACCATTGGGTCAGGCATTTGCCTTGAATTTGCAACGCAATGAGAGATTGGTGGTCATTAAATCCTGCCTCTGGCTGGGCATGACCTTTTTCCATAAACTGAACTCGCATAAGCATGGATTCTTATATTTGGGCGATGGCAAAAAGAATTTTGATTTGTTATTTATGCATTGAAATGGGAATTTTAATTAAATTTGAAGAGCATTAATATGGGGGTGGTTTTATTTTAACCAAAGAAGTGAAAAGGGTTTAAACAAAAAGAAAATTTTCTTAGATGAATGTTAAAAACACGACAAGTGCTGTTTTTGAGAATGCGCAAACCAAAAAATATTTAAATTTTTATTTTTAATTTATTTAAACAAATTGGCAAATAACTCTTATTTTTAACTAAAAAAAAATTAAAAAATTATTATTATTAAATTTCAATTTTAATATATAAATTGCGACATAAAAACTATTTTTTTCGTTTTTATAATTTTTCTCTTTTTTATTTTAAAAATCTTCACATTCCTTAACCATTAATATTATTTTTTATTTTTTTAAACCATAATTCATTTTGTTATTTTCAAACTTTTAATATTTTTAAATTTTAAGACATTTTGTTAATTTTTGTAAAATAAGGTGGTGTGAATTTTCCAATAAAAGTGAATATAATTTTACACATAATATATAATGTTATAAAAAAATTGGTTGATCGAATGGAAAACAACATTTTTTTTTCCAAATTTTCCGTTTTTTCAAAATGTGAAAATAAAAATTTGATTTTAAATATCTTTAAGAACCAAGCGGTGCATCACAAAAGTTTAAATATAAAAGATCTACGATTTAATACCTTTCCAATGATATATCACTTGTCCTTTAAGGATCAATATTCAGGATCGCTAATATTATTTCGATTTAATATCTATTTAATAAGTTCACAAAATTTTCAAACGGTAACAAAAAAGAGAAGGCAAAGCTAACATCGGACTGTGCCGAAGTTAACTGAAAATAAAAATTTTACTCCATCTGACTATATATACAAAGAATTTGAGAAAAAATCATATTTTAATTTTAATATTTAACAATAAAAATTTGCAACCATAAAAAAACCTTTCTTAGTAAACACATTTTCCGGTAATCCGTTTAAGTGCTATAGAGCCAGAGGATATAATTTTTTCGAACTTCCGAAAAAAAATATAAACTGATATATACCAAGATTGGAGACGCTACGATAGAGACCAAAAACTTAAAAGAAGTTTTTTGACCGACCGTTTCTATTTGATCAAAATTTTTTCAAAACCCTTTGAAAGCAATATACCAAGATTTGCTTATGGAAAAACAATTCAAACATTAGAATAGTTTTGACCGATCGTTTATAGGCAGCTATATGATTTATCAGATTTTTAAATTTGCAAAATTAAAAAAAATAGCAAGATTGAAGATACTACGATGGAAAACAAAAAGTCTTTCTCACTAGAAGTAGTTTTTTGACCGTTTATATGGCATTTGCTATAGTCATGGGATTTTTATTTTTCCGAATTGTGTGGAAACATATAAAACTAATATTTACTACGATTGTTGCTAATGGAAATTAACATCAACAAGACTTATTTTTCGACCGATCGTTCCTATGTTATAAGAAAAAGCATCCGATCCGCCAGGTTCGCTAATATTAGTTGCGAGGAAAAAGAAGAACTATCAAAAAATTTCAGCTCGATAGTTTTAAAACTGAGGGACTGTTTATTTTAGAAATAGACAGACAGACGGACAGACGGATAGACTAGTCAGACAGACAACAGACGGCAGCTAGTAACAAGTCCTTAATTCATGCGTTACAAAGCTAAACGAAGTCTAAATAATATCCAAATAGGGATTTAAGTGAGAATTTCATTGTAGAAGTTAACTTTTGATAAGGTACAAAATTCCATGTTAGATTTTACCATTTGATTGACTTTTACATTTTATCATTTAAAATAATATTAATCCGGAAAAACTACTCCAGAAAGAAGAGGTTTTAAGTATTAAAAAATAATCAATCTGTGTATTCAATAAAAGTACCAAGAAAAAAGTTTTAAAGTTTTAAAAACCCTTTCTTTAATATTTCAAAACAGAAATTTTACAATGAGCACTTTTAAAAAATATTTAAAACCCATCTAATCTAATTTGATATTTCCCTTGCACTTTTTTGTTTTGTAAAAGTAGTCCTAAATCTCACTTTTTATGCATTGACTTTTACATTCGTAAATCTTTACAAGGATACAAAAAGCAAAAAAAAATGCTAAAAAACGTAATTTTTTTATTTGCATCATCGCAAATTTCGTTGTCCCGTGCGACATTGAAAAACAACATTTGTTATCTGTGCGTCGAAAGTACATGCAAAAGGCTTATCTAATATTAGGTACAAATAGAGATTTTTAATAAAATTCAAATAAAAAAAATCATGATGAAAAATTAGAAGATTTGTGATCTTGGTAGTTATGCAAAGTTGGTCCCGTGCGACATATTAAGTACAAATTTAAAAAAAAATTTAATCTTACGTTTTAATTTTTTATATTTAAAAAGAGCAAAAAACGGCGGCGAAAAAAAAAAATAGAGCTGCATACGGTGGAGAGAAAAGTTGAAGTACGATCCAATATTTTTTTAAAATTTTTTGTTTTTGTTAATATTTGGAAATAAATACATTGAAATCTTCTGTTGACTTTTATTTCCTCAAAAGCGTAACTGAAATAACATAATTGTTATGATGGAAAGAAAGTACCATGCGACATGTCCCGTGCGAAAGTGCTTAAAATTGAATTTAAAAAAAAAGTATAATTATTTAGGGTAAAATCAAAACAGTTTTTAAGTGACATCAATGTACAACATTTTAAAATAAAAAAGATTGCAATATTGCCTCAGGATTCGCTAAAATCGGCTTGCCACTTCTGCTTTTGTCCCGTGCGAATGCCTTGGTTTTTTGTAATTATCTTGAAAAGTAAAAATTGCCCAAAATCAACCTTAGCACCAATTATAGGGCAAATTAAGAGCTATAAGTTAAGCCTTTTGTTAAAACAAAAATACGTTTTATTTTGACTTCTTTTTCACTTCAAAAGTGTTCGAAGGTCCCGTTCGACATAATGGAAATGCCCATATATATTTAAACTTTTGTGATGCGCCGCTTGTTTCCAAAGAAATTTAAAATCAATTTTTAAAATAAAAATTTAAAAAAAACTCTTATATTTAATTTATAAAATAAAAATTGACAAATAAGAGTTATGTCGCAATTTTTATTATAAAAATCAAAAATAATAGTTATTTCGCAATTTATATATTAAAATTGAAATTTAATAATTATTTTGTAATTAATTTTTTAGGTTAAAAAAATAAGAGTTATTTGCCAATTTTTTGAAAAAAAAAATCAATAAATAATTCTTATTTTGTAATTTTATATATTATAAATTATAATAATTACGATCCCTGATTTTAACTATACCTTGAGATTCCTTGGTGATTTTAGGGCGACGACAGTCCTCCTGGTCCAGCTTAGCACGTTTGTTGGCCGGCTCCTCCTGCTCAGCCTCCTTAACAATCGCCTCCACCTGGTCTGGTTCATTGGCCTGCTCTACGGGCTTTAAAGCCAAACCCATATAATCCTTAAGAAACTCATGTTTATCCATGCAACCATCGCATATCATTTCACTGCAAGCATCTAGCCACTTTTCAGTGGCTCCCGCTGTCACCTTCATGTGAGCCAAATGATACCAATCCTCACATACGGCACACTGTAGCATCACCTCCTCTGTGGTGCGCTCTGGATCCGGATACGGACGCTTGCATTTGCAATATAAACCCTGGAAATTCTGATTATACAGATTATCCTTATTTATGGGCTGCACTCCATCCAATTGAGGATTTAGGGCGCAACGTTTATCGCTGCCCAAACGCAAAGTGGGACAATCACAGCGAAAATTCCTTTTGGTATACAGCTCGACCAGTTCATGATTCTCATGACAGCGATAGGAGCAGGCCAGACAGACGCCAGCACTTTTGTTCACATCCTGGCGTGCCTCAGGGCAGCAAGTGAGACAGGAGTACAGCGCCTGTCTCTGTATGGATCCCTTTTCATAGGTGCAGGCCTTCTCATCGGAGGCACCCAACACGGCCGCATACTCATCTTCCATTTCCTTCTCCTGTTCGAGTACATCCAACATGGTAATTGTGGATTGTTCAAGAGGATTTGCCGGCTCCTCAACCTCTTCGGTATTAATTTTGGGTGCAATTTGCTCACTCATCTTCAAATAATTTCAGTTCAACTTGCGAAATAAACTAGTTGAAAAGCGGGAAATTAGAGAAACGCTTTGACTTTTTGGCCCTCTCTCTCTTCAACTTCGATAGTTTTTGCCAGTGTTGGAAAACGATTAATTTGTATAGAGATGAGCAAAGTCAGCGATGTGACTGACACAAGTGACAGTGACACAAGTCACGGTAACCGTTTTTTTTAAAGGCTTGGCTCTTGCAACAAAGTAAGGGCTACGCGTCTGCCTTTTCAGAGGCACTAAATTCTTCCGCCATTTTAAAAAAGAAAAAAGTATATTTTATTCTGGACAATGGTAAATTAATTAATCTTAGCTGTCTTTATATTAAAAAAAGGCAGTTTTAGACCAACAAATTAAAAATCACGGTGATTGTGAAGAGAGAGTTAACATGGTATTTTGAGAAAAATTCACTTAATTGGCCTGAAATAAAAAACTTTGCTGCAAAAACTCTATATGATAATTTTGCCTTATTGAATGACAATAATTTTTTTGTTCAAGCTTAATCTTTAAGCAATCGGTCGTATATAGTTGGTTGGGAAAATATTAAGTAGAGTTTCCCCACTGCTCGAGAACTTGACAGTGGTTCTCAGAGTTCATCAACCATTGGATCGGTTTAGAAAATGGTTTTTGAGCTATCCGAACCGTGGTTTCGGTTCGGTTCAGTGGCTCACACATATTATGACATCAGGCCAGTTCCCAGTTCCAAATATTTGAAATTCGCTATTATTTCGAAATTAATATAATAAGACCTAATTTTAAAAAGAACTTTCGAATCTAAATTGAGATGTACTTATATTAAAATTCCGATATTCCACCTAAAAAATAGATGCCACTAAAAACGCTAAGTTAAAAGAATATTAGGTAGACAGTGAAACAATTTAACGGATTTGAGGTTGAAAAATCAGAATCAGAAAATCGGCTTTCTAGAAAAACTTTTCAGATAATACCGGTATGATTTAGTTTTGTGAGTTATACGCTGTTTACACCAGCCGCATCATTGACTTTTTCCGTTAAACGGAAGGTGCGGAATTGTTTCCCATAAGAAACCTGTGGATAGAGGAAGAGCCGCATGTTTCCCAGAAGACCAAATTTCAAAATTTTTGTTTGTTTTAACACTTCTTTAAGATTCAAAATTATTATGCAAAATTTTAAAACTCCTTCCAATATCTTTTAAAATTTAGTTGTTAAAAAATTAAACGGTCTAGATTTATCTTACACGCTATATCCGACTTTACACAGGCAATAAATTATTTAAAGCAAATATGTTGATTTAACTTACCCTGTAGTTTGGCCGCATTGGTGCAAACCTAGTGATTCCGCTAACTCTTCATACTGCTACTCAGTGTTAGGGAGTACCTAGGTATTTGTATATAGGTACATACCTAGATAAAAATTTGGTGTACCTAGGTATTTAAAAATTCGATTACCTTTTACCTTACCTAGGTCCAAATTTTCATTTACCTTCTCAAAAGGAAAGGGACAGGTACTTTAAAAAGAATTATGGTCTCAGTAACACCAACGAAAAGCTTATTTGTACATTTTGTACAGAAAAGCTAATTCTACAGGACTTTGGAGGAGCGCCTTCTATCAAAAGATATCTATCTCTGTTCGTAAAAAGTAAAGGTCAGAAACTGTTTCTGAACTAAATCAGTCTGATCCTGCTATATCTGATACAGCAAGACCAGAGGCAGGAATAATCTGTTCTGTTTCCGTTTCCGAATTCGATCAATCGGAATTGGTGAAGGCTCTTATTTTCAAGAAACGATTAGATGATATGGTCTATATATTTTGCCACCAAGAGAGTCGGATGAAGATAAAAGGGAACCTTTATCAATTTTGATTTCACATAATTTGATCAAAATGGAAACGGGAACAGGACTGAATATTTTAAATTTGGTCGAACCAGATATTTATATTATTTAAGCACATGTGACCAACTGCTCAGAAATCATAGCTCATTGTGCAATAGATGCCGAGAAACTGGATTGTCAAAAGAGGCACAGATATAGCTTAAAGTCAAAAAAGTTGGAAAGCACTTGAGGAAAATCATTAATGAAAAGAAGGAATAATAGTGGACCGATATGACTCCCAGGGGATCCCCAAAAAAAACGAAAACGAATTCTGACACTGCTGACTAGTATAAAATGCTGGATGAAAGACACACTAAGGGTCGATTTCTCATCTTCATGTTTTTTAAATCTAGGTGTATATTAAGAAGAAGTATGTTTCTTAAACGAGGCCTTTAAGTTGGCAACATTAATTTTCTTATTATCCACCTAGGCTTAAAACATATTCAACGAGTCCAAGGTGTGCAATGTAATACCATTTTGTTAGCCCCAGTTGAAACAATTTTTTGGAATTCTAGGTTAATATACAAGAAAATAAAAAATAGCTTCAAATAAATTCAAAATTTTACAATTTTCAACGTTTTTGTTAGATTAAGGACAAAACTTTTTAGTTCCTTGTATGCGTCTAAGAGTTTTCGATTTGATTACTTAATACAAATGTACCTTTTTAGTACCTTTGATTTTACCTAGGTACTACAAAATTCAGATAGCTTTTACCTTACCTAGGTATAGTTTTTGTAATTTACCTTGTACTTTACCTAGGTAAAAGGTAATGAGTACCTTTCCAATCACTGCTGCTACTGCAGTAGTAGGTTCAATATTTTTAATCAATTTTCTTAGTACATGACAAGACCTACAAAACTAATATTTAAAAATTTTAAAATCATTACGCATTTTGTTTTTAAGTTGAAAAGATCTTAAGCAAAATTAATATCAAAATTTAATATTTGTTCACTTCTATGACTCGTTACTTGTGACAAATAGCAGTTACCCAAACTATTACTCATCTCTATGAGAGTTTCGCCAAGAACGGACACTTTACAACACTAGCTCAGACCATTTTGTTAGCGTGTAACAATTTATAAACAATAATTTATTTACGCACATTAAAAGCAATTAAAACTTAAACAAAAAAATGAATGCGCCACCCACATTTGAGTCCTTCCTGCTGTATGAAGGCGAGAAGAAGTAAGTACAGCAAACACAAACTCTTCACCATATTTCATTCACACATTTTGCCGCTTGCCCTAGAATCATCAAGGAACTGGACACCAAAGTGACAAATGCGGCGATATTTACCATAAATAAAGAAGATCATACACTGGGCAACATGATACGCAAGTAAGTAAATAAGGGATTGACCAAGTTCAAGATTAACTTATGTTTCTTTTCACACAGTCAGCTGCTCAAGGATCCCAATGTTTTGTTTGCCGGCTATAAGGTGCCACATCCTTTGGAGCACAAGTTTGTCATACGCATACAAACCACTGCAGACTATTCACCCCAAGAGGCGTTTATGAATGCCATTACGGATCTGCTGGCTGAGCTGTCGCTGTTTGAAGAGCGTTTCAAAGTAAGAAAATGTCTAAAAATTTATGTTGTCTAAATTTTACATTCCCTTTTTACCCTTTTTCAGGATGCCATCAAGGAAAAGAAAGAGGGTGGCGATTAGTTTTGGTTTTTTTGTTTTATAACCTAATTACTTATAATTTTACATTGAAAAATTACGAAACAATTGATTTAAAAAATTTTCACTAAAATAAATAAAAGAAACAAAATTTTGTAAATAGGCAATCGACGCAAAAATCACAATTTAAAAATTTGCCTTAAAGTGAGGTAAAAAGTTAGGTCTAAACATCTTAGACTTGGATTAACAAAAATTGGGTCTAAAGTCTAATAGGTCTCATCATCGGCACACTCGCCCGTATCGTGGCCAAAAACTGAAAAGAAAAAAAAAAAATATAATAAACTAAAATTTAGATTTTGCTCTCACCTTCACACGACTCGCAGTACTTGCGCGGAGCGGGCAATTTACGCTCCTTCTGCTCATTATTATTGGCCTCAGTTTTGGCTGTTGGCGGCGGTGAATCATCACGATCCTCGCCCGCCTGTAGTGGACAATCTTCTGTCTCATGCTTATCAAATTCATCACAAATATCGCAGAATAGACGCGGAGCTGGCTGGCGTTTGGTCAACAGATCAAAGGCATGCGGTCTGGAAAAGGAAAAGATTTGCCTTAAGTAAAAGAGCCAGCCAGATTAAAGACACACACTCACTTGGTGAAATCCATGGGCAAGGTTTCTAGGGTCTGCACTTTGGCCTTGAGGGCATCATTCTTATGCTGCATATCCGCAATAATGGAATTTAAGAAATTTATTTTGGCCAAACTGGTCTCGGTGTCCAGGGACTGAAATGGGAAATTGAGAGAAATTTTATTTGGAATATCTAAATAAAAAGATTCAAGGTACTCGCTAACAGGCCTGGCTCTGTGCACCCCACAGCGACTTCTGTAAAGATCAGGAGGAGTTTTTAAGTTTTGGGCATATTAAGTCAAAAGTTATAAAATGCCGAAAATTCTTAAAATATATTATTCAACTTAGCAAGATTTAACTGGCTTAAGGACTTTTGAATGATCCTAGCTCAAATAAATAGGTAAGTAAGTACACCAGGGCATTAAACCGGAACTGTATACCGAAAATTTAATACTTAGAACCAGAGCCAGTATTCGAGAACCGAAACATCGTAACGGAACAGTTTCGGTTTTGAGCAGGGAATCAAACCGAAAACTTATACCCTAAAGAACCGATTAAAACTCAGAACCGCACACGTAACCGATATTTTCCATTTTTTGAGAGCCGATATTTTTAGGACCGAATCATCGTACCGGTACAGTTCAGGTTCTGAGTGTTTTTTTTTGATTTATTGCTTTAATGGAGATTTTCAATGGTAGTTTAAATCGTAGTCGGTAAAGTTCCCAGAAATACAAACATCGAATAAACTGCCCTTATAGCTTTGAACCAGAAAAACAAATCTATCCGAATATTATTTAATATTTCACAAAATAAATAAATATTTCAAAGTTTTTGCAGCTACTCAAGGTGTATTTTCTGTGGAAAAATTTTATTTTTTTTTTCCATTTTGTAACCACTTTCTGTTTTTAAAAGTTCGAATTCAAGTGTTCTTATGGGTAGGTTGCTTACCCATGCTGTCAAGGATACCAAAATAAAAACCTGGTACCAATACAAAATCGAATACCGAAATAAACTAGAGCCTAAACAGAAACATTTACCGAAACATACGTTTCGGTACGTACCACAACCGTTACCGGAACCGAAATACGATTCGGTTTGATTCCCTGATTCTGGTTTGTTTTTTCTTTTTATCAATTTGATTTAATTAAGATTTTCTCGGGGTATAACCTTTAAAAGAATTACAAAATTTTTTTGATATTACATAAAATATAAAATATCCAGGTTAGCTGAATTTTTATATTCTTATTTAATTTTTTTTCTGTTCCCCTCTTGTTTTTGTGACTAATTTTATTACTGAAGAATTTGTAAGGTTGGGATAATATTAATAAATTAAATAAAAAGTTCCTCTTGATAAACGAGTAACATTATATGTATGCTTGGGTGGGGGATGGTGAGTTCCATTCTCCATTTTTCGGAACTTAAACATTTTAAAGAAAGTTTTCTGTTCAAGGGTGAAGTCTTTGATTTTGAAGGATTATTTAATTGTATAGGTATGTTTATATTTGTTTTTTCTTCATTAGATTTTAAGCAACCAAATTTTAAGTACAGTTGGGAAAACAATAATAGCACCATTATGATACTTTGTCTAATTGATCAAACAAAAAAACAATTATTGTTGCGATTTTTTCAAATCTTGATATTTTTAATATTGTTTAGTATTCCCCCAATAAGAAAAAAGTAGAACAGCCCTTGAAATGGTTATGGAAATATCTGATTTTTAAGAGAACAGCGTTGAAGAACCCGTAGGCCCATGAGAAGTCCCTCTGTTAAAAGCCAGACATATTACTAATCGCATAAAGTTCGCAAATTAACATCTAAATTGGCTATCCCAAAAATGTTGCAATATTTTATGCAAAGATGAGAGTAAAGTTGTTATGTGTCGTGGAAAGGCAATATTTTATACGTCAGGAGTCCTATAAACTCAGAAATCAATCCAAGATACACTGCAAAAACTATTAAACATGGAGATTCAAGTGTAATGGTATTTGGTTGTTTTTCGTAATATGGAGGTGGTCCACTATATTGTTTCAAAATCATAATGGATCAATATTTATACGTCCATATTTTGGATATATGATGGTATCCTTCGCAGAATATGAACTGCCGCTAGTATGACTCCAAGCAAACCAGCAGAAATGCAAAGGAATGGTTTTAAAAAAATTCTGCAAGAGTTTTGGAGTGGCCTGCGCAGTCACTAGAACTCACTCCTATCGATAATCTTTGGCCTAAGTCAATCAGCACCGAATCACTATGTAAATTCATTAAGGTGTCCTGAAGCACGATTCCTCTAAAATAGTGCCGGGATTTGGTTGAATCGATGTCAAGCCGTTTCGTAGCCGTTGGTGCAAATAAAGGCAACGCAACTAAATTTTACATTTATAGAATAATCTTAGATTTAATAGACAAGTAGCAATAAGTTATGATTTAAGTGAATTTTTTTAGTTTTAAGTGTATAATTAAAAAAAGGGTCTTAAATTTTTTTCGTTTAATTTTTTATAAAATTCCTTAAATATTTTGAAAAAGGGTAAATGAAACTTATATTTTTTCTTTCCTAATTGTTAAGAGTCTCTTCCTTCTAAATACGTATTCAAAGGTTTCTAAAACTTACATATGTAGTAATGACGTTTTGGAAAATAAATTTGTTTTATTGCTATTATTTTTTTCGTAGCTGTAAAATACTCAGGGTATTCTCTTGGTAAATTTACCAGACCGGAGCATAGTGAACGAGTCCTTGTAACTCATCGTAGTAATTTTTTTTTGGATATATATTTTTATTTTTTTCGTGGATGAATAAATACCCTTAAAATGTTAAATATTTCTAAATTTATTTTCTCACCTCAAAACCATCGCCAGCTCCCCGATTCGAGGAGGTACCATTTGCTTGTGCCTTGATGGCAACAATTTCTCTTGACTTCTCACCTTCCAGGTCGTGCAATAGGCGTGTCAGTCTCTGGCATTCCTGCTGTGTAATCTTCTGTGCCTCCAAGGCCTGATGAAGAGCCAATTCCAATTCACCCACACGAGCGTGCAGCTGTTCCAGCAGCTTGGATTTCAGGGTGGCCGTTTCATCCATTTCATCGATAACCTTTTGATATTCCAGCAATTGGGTATCGAATTCGTTGCCCTTTTCCAGCAGGGTTTGTTTTTGTGTGAGCTGAAGTTGCAGCTGTTCATTGACTTGTTGGAGTTGTAAAAGTTCCTCGGAGGATTTTTCAGATAAAGCAAGTAAATCGCGTTCCTTAAGCTCAGATTTTTCTAACTTTTGTTGTAAATCCTGGAGTTGGGAATTCAATTGTTCAGCCAGTTTGGTTTTTTGTTGGGCGAGTTGTTGCAGATCTAAGTGGGTTTTTTGTAGTTTTTGTAGGTCTGAGTGGGATTGTTCAAAGGGTTTGAGTTGATTAAGGGTTTGCTGCAGTTGTTGATGTTCGAATTGAAGTAATTTCTCCTGTTCGAGGGAGTAGGCTAGTTGTTGTTGATTTTGTTCTAGGGTAAGGGTGAGCTCAGCCTTGGCTTGATCCTGTAGTCTAAGCTGCTCTTTGACCTCTAAGACAGTTTCATTTAGAAAACATTCTTTTTGCTGCATTTGTTCTAATTGTTGATTTTGTTGTACCAATTCCTGTTTCATTTGTGTGACTAGTTCACATAATTTTGAAGCATTCATATCTGTTTCCATTTCAAATAACTCAAATATGTGTGCGGTATCACTTTTCTCTGCTTGCAGCAATTCCAAGGCAGAGGATAGTTCGGCATTGGTGGCTGAGATATTGGCATTAGCCACCTGGATGGCTTCTACGAGGGTTTTGAGGTCACTTATTTTTTGGGCATCCTCTAGACTTAGCTGCTCTTGGTGTTTTAACTCTTGTAGGGTGAAATCCAAACGCTCCTTGTAAGTCCTGATTAAGTGAGCCTGATTGTGTATGCTCTTGCTTTAGTAGAGAATTTTCTTTTTCCAGTTTTTCTTGAAGTTTCTGAGAGGACTCATATTTCTGTAGTAAATCTTGTAAAGATTTTTGCTGTACTAATTTTTCCTGCTGCCAGTTATCTTTTTCTTGTGTAATTTCCTTTTGTAAGACGGCCAATTGTTGTGATAAAATTATTAACTTGGAGTTGAGCTCATGACTGGAGCCTTTTTCATTGAGCAGTTCCGAGTGACTTTTTTCTTGCTGTTTTTCTAAGGCATGATATTTTTGCTTAAGAGCCTCCAGCTGGCGTAGGGCATCACTTAACGCCAAGCTTTGTTTGTTTTTCAAATCTAGCTCGATTTTTAGTTTAAGCTGTAATTCCTGCTCAGCTTGGGTTTTGGTTTCCATTTCTTGAGTTAAGACCTCCACTTGTTTACTTAAATTATCAACCAGCTGTTGTTTAGCCTGTAGCTGACTTTCTAGTTTGGCTGAGTCCTCTAAACCCTTCAAGCTTAATTGCTGTTTGGCCTGTTGTTCTTCTAGTAATTGTTGGGAAAGTTTAACCAATTCGGATTGAGAGTCTGTGGAGCTGCTTTTTAAATTTAAAAGTTGTTGTTGTAGTGTATCATTTTGTTCTATTAAAGCTTGACAGCGTTCCTGTATTTGTTCCTGCTGACGTGAGGCATCACCCAAGGCCAAGTCTTTTTAATGGACAAATCCTCCACTTCTACAATTTTTTTTAGCTTTAACTGAAATTCCTCTTTCAGTTTATGGAAATCTTTCTGCCTTTCCTTTAATTCCAAGTCCAATTTATTTTGTTTTTGCTTAAGTAACTCATTTTCTCGGGTTAGTTCCAAGCTTAAATTTTGAGCTTGATTTTCCTTGGCTTGATATTCTTTTTGCTGATTTAAAAGATCCTCATTCAGTTGCTTAAGCGTGAGCTGTAGCTGATTCATGCCTGAGCGTGCAGAAATTAAATCATTTTGTATTAAATCATGCTCTTGATTCAGTTGTTCAGTTTTGCTGTGTAGCAACTCATGTTCAGCTTTTAAATCATTTAGTTCAAGTTGCTTTTTGTTGCCTAATTCTGTACATAATTTTAAATCATTTTCAAGTTGTTTGACTTGTCCCAAACTCTGCTCATAATTCTCCTCTACTTTCTTCAGTTTAAGCAGCTCTTGCTCCTTTTTACTCATTTCGTTTTGGCTTAGACTCAACTGCTTTACAGTGTCTTGCAATTCCTTTTGCAACTGGCCCACCTTTTGTAATTCCTCCTGTCCCAAAATCTTGCTGCTGTTTTTGTAGCTGTTCCAGCTGAGTCTTAAGCAACTCCTCTGCCTGTTGAGCTTGAATTTTAACTGCCTCAAACATTTGCTCCTTATCCTCTAAAGCTTTTAGGCCAGTTTGCTTGGTTATTTCCATTTCTTTTACAAATTCCTCCTGCTTGAGAGTTTTAAGCTCCTGCTCTGTTTGCAGTTTTTCTATTTCCTTTATCATTACCTCCTTCTCTTGCTTTACCTTTTGCAGCTCTTCCAACTCCTTTAATTTGTCTTTCAGCATCTCATCCAAATTACAGCTATCCGCTTTTTGTACATTTAACTGTGTATTCAGTTCATCCACTTGCTGACCTAAATCCCTTATCTGTTCATCTCTCATGCGTATTTCCGTTTGCAGTATTTCACTTTCTAATCTTTCACTTTCCAGTGAATTGGCTGCCGTTTTTAATTTTTGCAATTCTTGATTTATTTTGGCATATTCTTCCACTTTCACCTGCAATTTCTGTTTATATTCAGTTTGACACTCCTGCAATTGCTTTTCATTCTCCTGTTTGAGCAATTTCAGTTCGGCACGTAAATTTTCTATGCCACTCTGGGAGAGTGAGAATTTCTCCAGGGATTCATCTTTGCCCACCAATTCGGTTTTTAAAGTTTCATTCTCTGTTTGCAAATATTTAATATTCTCTCGGAGATTTTGCTCCTCCTCTCATTTGAGCTTCATTTTGTTGAATTTGCAGCTTTAATTGATTCTCCAGTTGGGCAATCAACGTCTGGGCATGGGCCAAGGCAGCGCTATTTTCGCTGGGAGCATTAATGCTTTGCAGACTGGGATTGGCTTTAAAAAGAGAGAAAAAAGGGATTAGGGAAGGAAAAATTTAGCTTAGTGACTTTTTCTTACCTGACACAAGTTGCGTGATTTTTGATTCCAGATCATGAATTTTTTCCCTATAAACCTGGGATTGGGCCTGAGAAAAGTAAGATAAATAATGAATGACTGTTATAAGAATCTTAGCTGGAACGTGTACATTGACTGGGAATGGAATTCAGTTGCCTATTTAATGAAAAACCCGTTTTTAAACCCAGTTTGCAAGCTCTTCTAGCCAAATAGTTGAACAAATAATTTTTAAAGTTTCGGAAAATCAATCTCTAAGGTCGGAAAATGCATGATAAAAATTTTTAAATTTCGAAAAAAAATATTTTCAAGGTCGGAAAATTTTGGATTCGATTTAAACCAATTTAAAGTAAATAAAATTTTCAATTTCGGAAAATCCATCTCGATGATATTCGATTTGCTAGCTATCAGAACCAAATAAATTTTTTAATTTTGGAAAAATTCATTACCAAGGTCGAAAAATGTGAAATTCGGCTTAAAAAAAAAAATAAATTTTATAATTAAAAATAGCAGATAAAATAATTTTAAATTTCGGTTTGATATTCGGTTTGATAGCTCTATGATACAAATGAGTTTTTAAATTTCGAAAAAGATCGGAAAATGTATTCTGTTCGGTTTCTTAGCTCTATGAATCAAATAAATTTATCTATTTCGGAAAATCCATCACCTAGGTCGGATAATTTGAAATTCGGTTTAAAACAATTAAATTTTAAAATTTCGGAAAATCCATCTCTAAGGCCGGAAAATGTATGATATGGTTGTCGGAATTTGAATTCGGTTTAAAACAAATAAAATAAATTATTTTAAAATTTTCGGAAAATCCATCTCAAATTATGGTTTTGTTAGGTTGCATTTTTTTTTTATTCGTAATTGGTTTTACTAAAAAAGGTCGAAAAATTTATTGTTCAAATTTGGTTTGCTAGCTCTTCGAAACAAATACATTTGTAAATTGCGGAAAATTCATCACCAAGGTCGAAAAAATTTACATTCGGTTTGAACCAAATAATTTTTAAAATTTCGGAAAATCCATCTCCAAGGTCGGGAATGAATGATATTCGCTTTGCAGTCATAACCAAATCAATTTTTAAATTTTTGGAAAATTCTTCTTCATGGTCGAAAAATTTGAACTTAACGGTTTTAAATAGAAATAAATAACTTTAAAAGAAATGTTTGAAATTTAGCTTGATAACTCTATGAACCAAAAAATTCTTAAATTTCGGAAAATCCATCTTCAAGGTCGAATAACTTGAAATTCAGTTGAACCCAAAAAAGTTTTAAAATTTCGGAAAATCCAACTCCAAGGTTAGAGAATGTATGAAATTCGGTTGGTTAGCTCTATAAACCCAATAAATTTTTAAATTTCTGAAAATTCTTCTTCAAGGTCGGAAAATTTGACATTCGCTTTGGAAAATCAATCATCAAGTTCACAAAATGTTTGATATTCGCTTTGTCAACTCTATTATGACGACTTAATGGCTAAATCGACTGTTAAAAATGGCCAGAAATGCCAAAAATGTAATCCAAAATGTCTAAAAAATTACAAATAATATTTAAAAATAAACTGGATATATGCTGGCTTCGGTAAAACTAAATAGCTTCCATGTTTCGTTCCCTACAAAGTAGTTAGATCTGGCCGAAAAATTGCTAAATTGGCAACAGTGTCTGTGAACCTAATAATTTTTAAAAATCCATCTTTAAGGTTTATTTGTTTATAATAAAAAGGTTAACAATATTCTGTCAAGGTCGGAAAATTTTAGATTCGGTTTGAACCAAATGAATTTAAATTTTTTTAAACCCCATCTTCCAGCTCGGAAAATGTATAAAATTCGGTTTATTAGCTGTGAACGAACAGAATTTCCGAATTTTTTAAAAATTTCGGAAAATGCATCTTTCAGGTCGGAAAAAGTATGAAATTCGGTTTGTTAGCTTAATGAACTAAATAAATTGAACAATTTCGGAAACTATAAAAATATCGGTTTGTGAGCTATATACCAAATAAATTAAGAAATAACGGAAAACCATTACCAAAGTCGGTAAATGTATAAAATTCGGTTAGATCCACGAACCAAATAAAGGTTAGAATTTTGAAAAACTCTTCTAAAAGTTCAGAAAATTAATGAAATTCAATTTGTTAGCTCTGTAAAAAAATAATGGGGATTGAAATTAAGCCTAACTAACACCCAATGTCGGAAATTGGGAAGCAGGGATTGGTTTTCAAGGTCAAACGTTAGTTAGCATGGGAATATAAATTTAATTGCCTTTTTTCCATTTTCTGGAAATCCCGCCTCAGAATGGAAGAGTTAAAAAAATTATTGATTCATTCGATCAACTTTAAGCCAATTTTTATATTAAATTTGCGGGACTATATGGCGGCTATACTAATTGCCTCGTAGCATAGTATATGTAAGCAAAAAGTATCTTAAAAACTAAGAAAGACACAGGCGGCTTCATTTTCGAGTCCTGAACCCGCATGCAGAATCGACTTGAATTTTAAGATCGTGCATGCTAAAGATTTAAGTTAAGTTTACTTTTATTTAAAGCAGTCTAGAACAGAATCCCTTAGAACCGGTTTGGTAGGGGTTTTTGAGTCTTTTGAACCGGACGAACCTTTTAAAATAATATCCCCCCGTATCTAATTCCGTACCTGAATATAAATCGCAACTCATCTTATGGAAAAATTGTCGGCATAAAAATGACTTCTAATCTTTTTAGAAACATAAATAATTCGATTTTAAACTAGCTATATACGGCTATATACCCAGCGTCACTCGGGTTCTTTATTGTAAAAAGCTGAAAATGGGCACCTAAATAGTTTCGTAGTTATGGATCTTTTCCTGATTTATTTGAATTTTTTTGGGAGTGTGATTATTTGGTAACTGTGATTTTTAGGAGTGTGAATATGTTTGACCTATTTAAAACCGATGAAAACCTTCATAAATTAAGTAAAATACCCAAATAATTAAATAATATAAGAAAAAGATCCCTAACTCTAATAAAACTGAAAACAAAAAATACTCAGACACGAAACTGTAGTGGTATGATCCCATGGGGTTCAAAATTATTGATTCTCAAATACCGATTCTCCAAAATTTATACTAACGGTTCCAATAACGGTTCAGAGTTTTAATTGGTTCTTTTCGGTAAACGAATTCGGTTTAATTTCCTGATAAGATCTTAAATTTTTTTAACTATTCTCAAACAGAGGGGACCGGTTTGGGTTATGGAGTTCATAAATTTAAAAGAATCGGTTCATGGTTTGTTTCGAGGGTCCCAAAGAAACTGAACCGAAGCTGTTCTGAGGGATTCGGTTCTGTACCGGTTAGTAGCCGTGGCCTTTAATACTTGTCAAAAATAGTTAGTGGTTAAAATACTCACTTAAATTTCATCTACCTATGTTTCACATTTACTACTTTTATACAAACAAAATTTATCATGATAAATGCCCTTAAAAGTATGCAAACTTTATTTGCTTTTATAGTTATCTATTTAAAGGAGTAGGTTATTGAAAGCGTTATACATAGTTTGCACTGTGCATTTGTTCATCATGTCGGAGCAGACATAGTTATACAAAATATATTAGTGTTAAGAGAAAAATGTTCCTTAATTATTTCTATTCATGATCATAGCATACTTTGAAGGGCATTTATCATGATTAATTTTGTGTGTGTATAAACGAGGTAATTGATTTTGACAACTTCTTTCAACCGTTATGGCAGTGGAGGGAAAGATTTAAGAAGTGATTTCAAGTCTTATTAAGAATCAAGAGGTTCGCTTTGAGGATTCATAATATTAGAAGATTCCATTCATTGTCTTCTCCTTGCAATCTGAAAAGCACGAACCGAAATATTTCTACCGATTTCTGACCGGTTTACAGCCTTGTCCAGCTTACCTGTGTGGCACTTCAAGATGATCACCTGAGTTATTGTTTTTTGTTATACCCCGACTGACTTACTAATTGATTAACCTTCCAGTTAAATCACTCAATAACTTAAAAGATAAAATTAGGATAGAAAATTCCTTTCTATGACGTTTTTGAGTATCAAAAGGAGAGGTTTGGGAAAATTCGAGCCACTACTACACACTACACGGAATGAACGCTGAAGTTTTTATTGCCTTAAGGGGGTATCTAGTGTAGAATTTCAAAAAAATCGATTTTTTTATTTTTTTTATTTTTAAAGTTTAACTATTTAAGAATATGTCTACGAGAGGATTTTTGAAAATTTAAATTATTTTCGGAGCTATAGACATTTTACTGACCCGGCCTCCAAACTGGTTCGGTTGGGTCTAGTCGAACAAAAGACATTACGCGAAACTTTAAATGCGTTTTTCTCAAAACAGACTTTTTCAATATATTTGTCACGATTTCTCGAGTTCTACTGGACCGATTCACTTGAAAGTTTCAGAGAATCTTCTTTATAGACCTCTCAAGAATTGGAACTAGCCTCATCCCCAAATTTCAATTTTGACCATTTTTAAAATATCGAGAAACTCAAAAAAATGGTAAAAAAAAAAATCGTATTTTTTTCAAACAGTCGCCATTTTGTCAAAAAAAATTTTTTTCACTCATCGCTAGTTCTGATTCTTGCGACATCATTGCAGATTAATAATCTTTTTTATTTTTTCATTTCATATGACTGGGAGGGTTGAAATCATGTCAAAACTCAACTGCCAATTTTTTTGACGCCCCCACTTCATCGGCTCCCAGTTTTTTAAATTTTCGACTTTTTTTTTTTTTTTTTTTACTCTTGAAACATTAATAAATAATTGATAAAAAAATGGATACTAAAAATATTGATTGCTTTTTTTTACGACACTTTAAAAATTACCTAAAATTCATGTCTCTACACTAGAATACCCCCTTAATTCTTTGATTGATCCAATAAACTTAAAGAATAAATTTAGCTTGGTAAGGCATTAGTTAGGTTTTAACAAATTTTATGGCTTTAAATTTGCGGAATATATTCAAAATAACTATAATTTAAAAGACATACAAGTTTTGATTTGACAGCTGATTGTTGTTGACGCATGCCAAATCGCATTGAGTATGGAAAAAAACGATTATCAACAACAATTAGCTGTCAAAACAAAACTAAGGGCTGCATAGCGCTAAATATGCCTAAATATGAACGGATTATAGGCACGATAATCTTTTTTCCAATAGCAGCGCACCCTGTCGGTCAAGGAGGTTACTTTTCACCCCACCTACAATAGTAATTTGCTGACCTTTCGAAAAATTACTTTTCAGACGGTATCAAAAATTTTGAAAATTTCTGGAATACGTGTATCGAACTACAAAATTTTGTGAAAACATTTTTTTCATTTCCAAGGAGTTTACTTTTCACCCCACCCAGTATATTGAATTCAAACTATACAAAGGATAGAAATTTACTCCTGCGGTTTGGCATTGATACCAAAAACTAGTTTGCAAATATTTAAGAGATTTCAATTAGGTTTCACCATTATTCACCATCTTTCCAATACCCCAAGTCAATGTACATTTTCCGCTTTGGTTACCAAATTTCTTACATTCAATTCATCTCCACAGAATTGTGCCTCATCAATGGAAAATTGCAAATCCTCCGATTTTTACGCTCATCCCCCAATTGCGATTCCAATTGCACAATGCGTGCTTTCAGCTAAGAAAAAAATACAAATAATTAGCAAATAACAAATCCAAGGCAATTGAAATAAAACAAATTGTGTCGCAAATGTTTTGCAATAATATTTTATGTATATATATATTTCATTTGTTTCTTTTTTTTTATATATGTATATCGTAAGTGTATATCGTATATATCGTACAACTAAACCAACAGCAAGAAAATTCGCTTTCATACAAATAGCAATTTTTTTTAGGCAATATTTTCCATTTTCCATCAAAAAATATATTCTTAAGCCAAAAAACCTTTTCAAAAATTATTTTATATTCAATTTTGGTTTGGCTCTCGTTGTTGTTGTGGTTTTGGTTATTTTTTCTTCCATCAGCTTAAAACGCTGTGTGTCAAAAATTTTAAATTGTTAACAACTTTGAGCACTGGAACTTTGGAGGGGAGTGCTGCGAGGGGGGGGGGCCTTCTATTTGATGCGCAATGGTGTCAGCACACTATGCAGGATGCAGTGCCTCTCGTGTTTACCCGACCAGCCACGGAATTCGCGTCGCAAATCAGCCAAACGTATGCTATGCCGTGCGATTAGACGTCGCCAACGATCAGCTTCGATCAGTATTTGCTATAAAAATGTAAATTTGAAATGTGGTTTTTGTTGTGCTGGCAAATGCTTTAAGGAAAATGTTTTTGGTCTTAGTTTTTAGGATTGGTTTTGCGTTAAAAAGATTGGGGGAAGTATGGAAATGGGTGAGGTTGTTGTTGTTGCTAATTTTAACACAATTGTAAATTCTGTGGCACAATATCAATTTTATTAATCAAATAATAATAAAAAAAAAAAAATATACCAAAAATAAAGCAATACAAATAAGCAAAAACTGACTCATTTTTAACTCGTAAATCAGCCAAACCCTTGACAGAGAAATTGTTTAAATATATATAAATTTATTCTTTCGTGTGTTTAAACTAAGTGAATATGGTGCTAAAATGTACTTTAAATATTTATGAATATTTTTAACTGAAAAATTTGGTATGTGTGAAAATGAGAGTAATCAAATAATATTAAACTCCAGGTGAAGATCTTTTTTTTTAGTTAAGAATTATACCAGATTTTATTAGCAGGGATTTAAACCGATATCCGTCAAACTATATATTTTGAAAAAAACTATCATTAAATCACTTATCAAAATGATCTGTTGAATGGACCAAATGATCAATTCAATTCTTTGTATATATTACAAGAACTTCTTCGAAATTATTCTATGAACATATACTGCAAATACTAAAATGTTCGGTATACTTCTTTGGGGTACAGTTGTACCCCGGTTTAAGGAGTTAGAAAATTTGACGGCTACGAATCGAAAAGCCCGTTTTGCGAAACGAATTGTATGTATTTTTCAGGTCTTTTTTGTATAAATTGTTTCCTTAGTGTGTCTAAAGGATCAGGTTTTTAGAGCGTTAAGCGGAGTGCTTTAAACCAAAACCATGTTTCCATTACGGTCGTTATCTCGGATAACGGACTTGGCCGATTTTCTTTATAAAAATGGTTGCAACCTCCACAACAAAAGTAGTTATTAAGAAGGAAAATTAAACATAATAAACTTTACCTCAGAAAAAAAGTAAGGAAGAGAAAGTCTTTTGATATCTGATGAAATGTTAATCTGTTTTCGGAGAACGTTACCGATCACAATTAACCCTATTGGTAAGCCAGGGCCAATATAAATCTGTAAAGGCAAATTAGAAAAAATTGGAGTTTATGACCAAATAACAAATAAGTATTTATTTATTGAAAATTCAGTATATAAGATGGTCCTAACTTTACATTTGTAAAGTTTGCTTACGTTACCTCGTTTTACCCTGAAGAAATCCTGAATGAAGCAATAAAAATGAAAATAACAAAAAAACTCAGAACCGAAACTGTACGGTACAATGTTTCGTTCTTTCAGTCTTCGGCTCCAAAAAAAAAGGTTCCGAAATGCCGGTACAAAAATAAATAACGGTTCCGGTTCTGGTTCTAAAATTTATATATACAGTTCTGGTCCGGTTTGACACCCGATAGAGGCGTGTTATCATCACAAAATTTTTTATATCATAGTCAAAAATCCAATCAAATATCGAATTTTTTATATCGATCGTATCACCACTTGGTGTATTTAAGTATACATATTAAAACTCCAGATGGTTTTTTTTTGCAGGTAAGCCAATCAGCTGATATCATGGAGGAAGGGCGTCCATTTTTTCGAGGTGTGTCTTCAGACCACTATAACTTTTGTTCTACTGAATATTTTCAGCTATAAAATTTAACTGTATACTTTTGAAATATGTATAAATAAATGGTAAAAAGTTCAAGGTTTTTAATCTTTCTTGGTCTTACAAAAAGTTCCCAAAAAATTGTTCAAAAATCAGGACGTCAAACCAGAGGACCCTTTAAACTTTACACAGTAGTGGAAAAATTTATATATAGTTGAACTTCTTTATTACGAACTTTCGTATAACGCAGTTTTCTATGTAAAAAAATCATTTACTGAACACTGCATTTTCGTTCAATTCTAAAACCATTACGTTACCATTATGCTGTTTTAGGCGAGCGGAACCTCAAAGTTATTCGGTTACTTGGAGAAAAAGTTTGGTGGATTCTCGTAATTGATAATGTAATATTATTCATTAAAGTAATTCCATTTTTCCCGATTTTGCTCGAAAACTTATAATGAAAATTTTTTCAGAAAACTGAGTTTGAGCATCAAGAACTGCTGGAAGTTTGGCTTGATTTGATAAGACATTTGAGGAGCATAAAATACGCAAGTACAACTAAATTTTGGTTTAATAGTTTATAAAACAAAAAAGGTTGCCATTATATTTCAGCTTTATGAAATAAGTGTCGCAAATCGAACAAAACTTGGTAGGATCTCTAAGAATCTTAAAAAAACGTGTAAAACCGAATATCAATTTTATTTCCTCAATATCTATGCAAGAGAAAGAGACCTACAGTTTACCGCCGAATCCGAACGGTAAAGTTTTTAGAACCTTATTATGGCGACAATAGCTGGTGAAGGTGACCGGATGTGGAAAAATTTTAAAAGAAGCAACTTTTTATTAGATGTTTCCGACCCAAGCTTAAAACGCGATCAAGACAAGAATTTCGGAATTGGAAAATCCGTACTCAAGACAATCCTTTCGTACTTGCTTGAGGAAATCCGCAATTGACCAACTTCATCTGACAATGATTGGTATTCATTTTAGTCTTTCTTCGTCTGAGTAGGCATTAATTTTGAAAATGCTCGTACAGCTAAGAAAGCGAAATATTTTTTAGACTTCGTTTTTAGAACTTACCCAAAATTTTACAACATTTTTGATGTATGTTTATTTTGACAATTTTCGAAGGAATCTATATCATAATTGAAAGATTTTATATCTGATATTGGTTCGTTTCATGCTATTGCTCTATAAACTTTCCATCCTGACAAATAGACGTTGAGTAATTTAAAGTTTAATTTTGAACAATTTTGACATGTCTGTAAAATATTTTGTTTTTTTTTTTATAATTAATGGATTTATGAACCCTGCTAAAAAGTATGAATTATCTAACCGTAGAAAAAGGGTAAGAGAAGTCCCGCTTTCAGTCCAGAAGTATTTTTGACAGAAAACTAAGTTTTTTATTAAAATGTTAAATGAATCGTAAATGGAAACATTTAAGTCCCTGCCCTGAATATGCTTGGTTAATTTTTTATAGATAAGTCTGGAGTTTATTTTTTAACACTTGAGACTTATACAATTTTAAGTGTATTTTATTTGAAATTTTCAAATTTCAATTTGTGCCCGCACAAATATTATTTGGTTAATTGGACCAAAAACCAATGAGTGGAAGGGAATATAAAATGTGTTAAATCTGATATCAAATCAGATATATAATTTATAACTTGGTTAAATCTGAAACCCATTTTGGGTAAATTTCGTATCTTCTAGATAGCTGCTAGTTGTCCCATTTAAGTGACAGTTAGCTCTATTTGAAAGTTAAGAAATTGACCCTTAGAACCTTAACCCTTTAATGCCTAGTTAAACTTAGGTACATTTGTACTTTTCTCAGCAAAAATGTTTCAGATGATTCACGATAAATTTTGGCAAAAAATAATAATAATAATAATAAACGTGCACAAATTAAGTGTGTTAAATTTAACAACAACAAATGTCATAAAACATAACTGTAAAAAATAAGCAAAAACAAAAAAAATGTTAATTGTAAACAAACACACAGGCAAAAGTTACACAAAGAAAGAACCAACCAAGTGAAAATGATTGCTGGTGTAAAAGGTGTAAAAAAATGCAAACTCAAAGATGCAAAAAAACAAAAAAATTTAAACGATTGCACAAATGACTGAGCAAGCATTGGCCTCAGCCAACTGGAAAAAGTTTCTTTTTATCGCAAAACCAAACTTTCTTTGGTTTCGATTGCTGAAGCGGCTGTTGCAGTTGTTGTTGTTGTTGTTGTAGGGGTTGTCTGTTGGCTGTTGTCTTTGTGATTGTACTGCTACTAAGGGTAGTTGGCACCCATTGTTGTTGTTGCTGTTGTGGTTGATTGATACGATACGGACGCCTACGATCCGCATAGGGCAACGGCGCATACATGGTATCGGTGAAGATAATTACCTCATTGATATTCTTTTGCAATTGCAAGGCCTGATTTTGGGCATCCTCACGATCCAAATCCCGCTCCACCATCAGCTGTTCCACATGCTGTTGTTTCTCGCGCAACAAGTCCTGCAGAAAGAAAACAAATCATGGCACACACAAAACATAGTTTAACATATACTTCTTTGTAAGAAGGACAGCAGAGTGGAAGAAGGCGTGTATGCATGTTTATGTACAAAGAGTGCTGAGCATATTTTTGTTTACCTTTACCGTTGACAAGAGACATGCAAAAACGTCCAAAAATAACATTTATGTATAAACAATAAATCAACAGCAAAAGCGTGCACATAAAAATATAAAATACCTTTTTATTATGCAAAAGAAAAAAAATAATAAACGAAGAGCATAAACGTAGACAAGTATATAGAATAGGTAGATATATATATATATATGTGTATATTCTTTTTATTATTAATTTACATATTTGGGTGTGTGTGTGTGTGTTTTTAGGTGGGTTTTGGGGGGGCGGTGTGCTTAGTGTGTGTGTGTGTTAGAGTCATATTAGTTGTACGCTTATTTGCTAAAGGTTAATTCAAATACACATATGCAAACAGATAAGACTGCTTAACCCATTAATGCCGCATATAAATTTAACTTAAGCATAGTTGGCCCAAAATTTGACTTATAAGGAAATTTAGTAGCCTTGCTAAAGTGATAAACTAAAAAAAAACGAAAGTGAATAGTTCATCAAAATGAATAACTAGGTCATCGAAATGGAACTAGATTCTCCAACTCTAATGTCCAGGTAGGAGGGAAAATGCTAAAGAAAAGGCTATAAAGTTAAAATTACGGAAACAGAAACTAACTTTCGTGCCGCTTCCGGGTGGTTATCTGGATTTAAAACTTGTTTCGGGAATTCAACCGTTAAAAGTATTCCACTAAAATCCTTCATTTAATAAATTAAACCATTTAAGCATAAATCAATTTATTCAAATGATCTTCCGCATTTCCATAAACAATTGTGTATTCGAACGAAAAATTTCATCCCTGGTATATTGAGTTCACTAAACCCTCTTAAATGTAGGGTATTCACTAAGTCGGGATTTACACGATGAAGCAAACTTCATAAAGTTTTCTAAATAGGCGTGAAATTTACTAAACGAATAGTTTAAAAAATATATTGAAATCTTTCGCCTACTATGAAAACTTCATGAAGTTTGTTCATCGTGTAAATCTCGATTATGTCTTAAATAGTAAACTTCAAAACTTTAATACTTGAACAGAGCCAAATTCAATTTGAGCTAATAAAATTATTTTCTTATTCCTTTTCTCGAATCTTTTTTATACCCTATACCCATAAAAATGGATTAATCAAGAAGTTGTGCAAATCAAGGCTGCAAAATACAACAAATTTTGAAGAGGCTCCCCTGAACCCCAGGTTTCATGGAAGAGAGAGGGCAAATCTCGGCCTAACACTCTCTAATGACCGGTGCAACTAGTAGCGATCGGTAGTTTAAAAGCTCGAAAAAGGCTTTTTTTAAAAAACACGGTTCAATCCTCCGCTCACGAAGTACAAATTATAATACTTTTTTATGTATTTTTAATTGGAATTTCTTTTTGCAAATCGGTTTCAAATAAATGACGATATGCTCATACGACGCTTCTTTCTTTTAAGTGGATTTTTGGAATAACCATCATATTCAAACCAGAGGTCGCAAAAAAAGCCTCAGTCAATCCCGTGTTTTTTAAAAGAATTTTTTGAGCTTTAAATTACGATCGAGAATTGCCCTCTCTCTTCCATGGATCAATTTTAATGGATTTTATTGACTCTATGTAATGGTCTACTCGTTCTCATTTCACCTCATTTAAGCCATCATTTCGCTTCTTATTTATTCGAGCATTTCTTCATATTTCATAGACAAAATTATTATTATAGGATATTATACAAGGATACTTAACATTTATCTAAAAAGCTATTTAAAAAACTCGGATATTTTGGAAGTATAATCTTGTATAGAGGCGGGGGGCCAACGTTGCATCTGCAGCATGGCGACGGCAGCATCTCAGCTGTGGCGTCGTTTTTGAATGATTGTGTTGATATATGCGTATGAAAACACACATATTTAGGGTAAAGGGTTTTTCGTAGTCAGGTTACTTGATTTTAAATATATAATTTTATAGTGGCCTTGTGTGGCTCAGTGGGCTAGCGTGTGTGCCTACTGTGCGGGAGGCTGTGGGTTCGATCCCGCCTCGGAACATCTAATTGAAAAAGTTTTTCTTTAAAAACTTTTTACGCACAAGGTCATCAACCTTTTACAGCTGTTGGCGCCAGTTGTGGAGTATGTAGCCATGAAAAAGCTTCTCAAAAACTTTGCCGTTCGGATTCGGCGTTAAACTGTAGGTCCCTTTCTCTTGAGCGAAAATTTAAAGACACACGAGCTAAAGATTGAGAGAAGCTCGGCTTGGCCCGTGGGGGGCTGTAACAGCCAATTTTAACTTTTTTTAATTTTAAATCCAGTTTGTCACAATAATTAAAACAAAAAATTACATAGGGTCGTTCATTAGATATTAAGTTTTTAATCTAAGACTTAAGAGTTTACATGGGTTTTGAAATGTAAAAAATAGTTTTAAATATTTTTCCAAAGTTTGAAATCAATCGGAATAAAAATTTAGTTCCTTTTAATATCGGAACAACAGGGGATAATTCAGCCGGGCGCCTTGTTTTGAACCCGCTTTTTACAAAGGTCACACTGAAAGAATTATGAAACAATTCTCGCTGCGTGAATGTTTTCGGTGTCTGTGTATTAATTTCAAATGAGTCTTTCATAAGAATGTGTGAATAATTTACTTTGTTTATTTATGAAACGATTTTTTTACCCCTAAAACCCATGTAAACCCTTAGGACATAGCTTGTAAATACCCTGCATACTGTGAACAGGACTTGCATAAATTGGATCACTATAGTCTGAAACGGCAGTATAGAATAATATGTAATCAGACTTTCGGACATGAAGAAGATACATTACAGCAATTCAAACGGTAATGAAGGCGCTATTTGTTAACATTAGCAAGATTTCATTATTAATAACCTACATAATCGAGGCAGCAGCAGCACAGCAGCATTCGTATTGGTCGTATTTTAGGTGGGCGGTCGATTTTAGTAAAATGTCAATATATCTTACTCAAAATTATAGTTTATCACTTTAGCAGGACTACCTATAAATTTTTAAAATAAATTTATACCGAGCCAAAAAATATTTTTAAATAAATTTCCAGCATTAATGGGTTAAGCTTTGCACGTATTTTGGGTAAACTTTACAGGCTTACTAAATTCATTGTACACTTTTTGCTTTAGCATACCTGCATGGAAAATTGACTTTTCGGCGTCGTTACAATTGTCGTCCTAATGGGCGTACTCGACTTGCGCTGCTATATACGTTTAAGGGAAGGATTAAAAGTTAATGCTTTAGTTAGTACAAGGGGAGAGCAATATTAAAATATAAATAAAACAACAATGAACTGTAACATTGCAACGGTAATTGTAAGTTGTATAACTGTGGTGGTGTCTTTTTTTTTTTTTTTGTAGGGAAGGAGTTACAGAACGTTTTATAAGTGTTCTTGTGTCCGCTTATACCTGTGCATTCATGCGCATGCGCGAAGTATTTGTAGTGGCAATGCTGTTCATGGTGCCAATCGAAGTGAGAGATTCGCGCGATCCAGTGCGCGATAGACGCGTCTTCTTTGTCAATGGTGAGAGTGAAACTTTGGCTATGGGAACAAAAACGCCAAATTTGGGTTTGCACTCAAAGTATCTAAAACAAAATATTGAGTTTATATCAATGATTTTTGTTTGAAGTTTGAACAAAATACCTGATTCCGTCAACGGCTCCATCATTTTTGCCACTGCCTTCATCCAATTCCACGCCACACCAATTACCAGGAGCAAATTGTGTCTCGCCCAGATAACGTAAAATACCCGGACGACTGCCAAAGCCAGAGGAGACAATCACACGATCGCCCACGGTCAAACCATTCTCTGGGCAAAAGTAATCAAAATTATATTAAATTTAGTTTTCTTTTGTATAAGTTTATAAGATGACATACTTCCTACACCCGGACTACGCAACATGGAACTACGCACACTGGCCGTCGGCGAGACGGTACGCGAACGTTCCGGCGAATTTTTACCCAACGGTGAGGTGGGTGTTTCGGCTCCGGATAAGGGATAAATGGTCAGACGAGTTAAACGTGAAAAGATGCCACGTTTGGGCTCGCATTGAAAATAACGCTTGCCAGAGACACAACCATCGTTTTTGCCTGAAAAAGGGGAGAAGGAGAGAATTAATTTAGTATAGTTAGGATAGTTGTTAAAATTTAATGCATGGAGATTTATTTTAATGAAATTTTTTTAACAACTTTACTAAAGAGAAGTTAGGTAAAAATTTTATATAAATAATTTCACTTCGGTTTATTTTTCAGATTTTTTTATCTGAAATTTTGACATTACATTTTATCACCTTATTGTATAATTTATATATGTATATATTTTTTTAAATTTTAAGCTTGTTTTTTAATTCTTTTTGTGCTCTCTTGCTGTATTGAATCTTTATAATTCCTTGTTTAATTTTTTAAAATTTATTATACCAATTTTATTTATATGTCAAATTTAGGAAAAAGTAGGAACTTTCTTTTTTCTCTTGTCCCTATATTACTAAGTTCTATTGAGATTTGAAATTCTATATCTTTTACCTTACTTTTTTTATTTTTATAGATTTTCTGTAATAGTTTCTTGTTCTTTCTTAACTTTTTTTTTTAAATTTTTTAACCAGGGATGCGAACCGTTTCTAAAAATTACCAAACCGTACTGAACCGCTTATTTATGCTAGCTAATGTATAACCCTAAGCCGGCTAGACTCACTTTCTAGACCAGCGATGGGCCCTTTTGGCTCAGCCAGCCCAATCCGTTATTTCTATAATTTGGCGCCACACAGTCGACAGTGCGACGTTTTGAAAAGAAAAAGAAAATGTACGCGATTCCGGTGCTATCTCGCACAAAACCAAAATACAGGCAAAACGGCTGCTCGATTCTATGGATTGTTTTTTGTTAGACTGTCCGCGAACTAAAATTCCATGCCCACCGCTGATCTAAACAATAGAAATCTCGCTAAACACTTTTAACAAATCTAAGCATTTACTATATTTATATCGTTATTCTAGGATTTATAAATGATAACTAAAAGTTTGCTAAAAATTTTGAAAGTTTCTTGAATTACTGAACACTGACCGAACCAAACCCGTGGTTCTGTGGGCTACAAAACCCATGCTATGAGCCAAAACGGTGGTTCAAAATCTCTGTAAACCACTGAATCGAATCAGCGGGCTAAATACGAAATCATCACATTTCCAGTTACAAAATTTCGGTATATTTTTGTTTCAAAATTTCTATTTGTGTGTGGAATTCCCAGACAACATTTAAATACCAATTAAACCTTTCAGGTTCATTTTTTCCCATAGGCAGTTATGATATTTTTTCGCGATTTATTTTTGACATGGTCTCACCGAGTGATTTGTTTTGTAACTATAATTTTTTTTGGCGTCGCATTTATTGGAGCGAAATGTTTTTGTGTAATAAAATGTATTATTGGAAACAGATAACTAAGACTTGCAAAAAAAAAAAAATTTAGATCAGGGTGCCCATGCCCATGCGAGAGTATAGGAAAACACACACGCTGCTCGCAGCATAGGCGAGAGCAATAAAACAACAACATCAACAAGTTTTGTTTTCTTCTCCCTCACTCCTTTGGCAGCGGCTGCACGAATACAACCACAAGTTTGATGATGAGGGTGAGTCGAGTTGGACTTTGTTGTTGTCGTTTCAAAAAACTAGCAGCAGATTCTTTAAATGTATTAGTGCATACTCGCCGGCTTACTTTAATTGGGCACCCCTGGTTTAGATAATACCAAAAAGCTAGTGTTTGCAAGCGAAAATTGTCAAAATATATTTCCAGAAATTTTCCAAATTTTTTAGGGTATTCATGTCAACTAGCTTATCAGCTAATGTTTATATACCGTAAGAAGGCAGCATCGATTGTTTTTTTTTAATTAGTCGTTGGAAAACTTTGACTTGAATTCATTTGCAAATCACGAACTCAAGCCTTATCACCATTCTATCAACCCGTTTTACCCATTATTTATAATCAACAAAAGACAATAAAAATTTCAACATTATACAGTAAGGAGGTTTGTCTGTATAGTCCGGTTAGCAGATCATTTTGTCTTTTATAAGCATTTGAGGATTGCAATGCATTATATAATGCAGGGATGCAAACCGTTCGAAAATAAAAAGTGATTCGGTTCTGTGGATCACAGAGATTTTAAACCACCAGTTCGGTTAATAATATGGTTTTTAGCAGATTTGGTTTGGTTCAGTGGTTTACGGTTAAAATAAGTATTATCACGCCTAACTCTTTAAACTGAATCTAACGACATTTGTCATTTATTTTATACCCTTGCAGAGGTATATTAAAAATTGTCACGATGTTTGTAACGCAGTGAAGGAAGCATTTCCGACCACATAAAGTATATATATTCTTGATCAGCATGACGAGCTGAGTTCATTTCCGTCTGTCCGTCCGTCTGTCCGTCTGTTTCTATGCTATCTCCTCCATCAGTTTTAAAGCTATCTTGACCAAACTTTGCAAAAACTCTTTAAATACAAATACGCTGCACATTTGTCGGAATCGGCCGGATCGGATGACTATATCATATAGCTGCCATAGGAACGATCGGTCCAAAAACTAGTTCTAATGAGAAAACCTTTTTTGTTTTCCATCGTAGCATCACCAATCGTGGTATATATTAGTTTCATATACTTCCACACAATTCTGGAAAAATGTATCGAAATCGGATGACTATTGCATATAGCTGCCATACAAACGGTTGGTCCAAAAAATAGTTCTAGTGTGAAAAACTTTTTGTTTTCTATTGTAACGTCACCAAACGTGGTATATATAAATTTTATATGATTCCACACAATTCTGGAAAAATTTATCGAAATCGGATGACTATAGCATATAGCTGCCATAGGAACGATCGGTCAAAAAACTTATTCTATTGAGAAAAACTTTTTTGTTATCAATGGTAGCGCTTTTCAAAAACTGCAAGGGTATTTTAAAACATCGGCGCAGCCGATGTTAGCCTTCTACTTTTTTTTAAATTTTACTGGTTTAAATTGATTTCTTAGAAAGCGTTTAAAAACCTTCGATTCTGAATAGAAATAGTAGAAGACGTTTTATCATTATTTATAAAATGTTTATAAAGATAGTATGTAATTTAATAGGTAGGTATAAAAGATATGAATAAGATGAAATATATATGCGTCTGCCGTTTAAATTGAAAGTCATTAATTATATAGACTGAATTTAGGTACCGCCCATAAAAATCCAGTATTGCCTTGGTAAGCTGATTGCTTGTGCTTTTAAAGACAGATATGAAGGCGCCGTCCATTAGTTCAAGCATTGTCCAGACAAACGAAAATGCAATATAAACCTTAAGATTTCAAAAACGTAGCGTATCAATTGGATTTACAGCTACAATGGTATTCAACGAAAACAAAATATCGTATGGCGAACGAACTTGTCAGTCTATCCTATCACCGCTATTGTCGCGAGCATACAAAGTCACAGTCAGGAGATCGCGGCATACGCAGGAACACATATCTTATGTTTCTTCTTTTCCTACTTTGGCTGTAGTTGCTATTGTGTTTGTCAACGAATGTTTCCGTTTTGAAAAAAAAAAAGATTCTTCATATTTATTGGCACTAATGTTTTCCATCATTAAACTCATCGATAGCTGAACCGAACCGTACCGATTTTATTCGTAGTTTACGGACACAAATAAGCTGTTTCCATCCCTGATATAATGCCAAGTATTATTACAAAACATTTATTACGTTTATGCACAAATGATGATATTTGCCCTTCCAAGCTATGATTAAGAAAAATATATTTTTTATTAGCCTTTAAAGCCGGAAAAAATGTCATGAACATCTTCAACGGATTTCCCTGATTCGGGCCCTATAAATCAAAATGCATCATTACTTTTTTTGAGTTATCACGTTTCAATTTTGATGTAAGTTCCAACAAAATTATTTCATATTCTCGTAAAATCTAAATAAATAGCTTGAAATGTCCTGTAATTTATTTTTTATATTTATATTTTCGATATAATTTCGCTTGTAAAATTTATAATATAATTAATAATTAAAAAAAAAATTTTTAAAAAAATTTTCAAGAAATATTTTTTTTTTTTATAAATTTTGTGAATTTATTAAAATCACGAAAAATAGGTATTATTCTTTTTAGTGTTTATTCTTTTCTGCTCCAACTATAAATATATTTCCAATTAAATTTGATTTAATATTATGGGATTTAGTACAATATATTATTGAGTTATTTTTGTATAACTTTAACTGGTCCGACAATCTAATTGAATATATGCTATGGATTAAGTATGATAATGCAATAACTGACTACAAATTATATCGTTCAAATAGACAATTCTCAAAGAAAAAAAGGTTTGCATTCTTTAGGGGCAAATATTGGGCTTTTTTGCATTAAACTGTATACTTGTTTATATTTCTTATGAAAATGTAGAAAAGTATCAATTTTTTGAGATTTTTTTTGTGTAATAATTTTGTCGTATCAAATTGCGATTTCTACCCCATATTGTTGTCTTATCTATAAAATTTTAACTAATTTCCCCACTTACCATTTGGTTCATCCAGTACAATGCCCGCCCAATCGCCGGGAGCAAAATGTGTCTCTCCGATATAGGCAATCTGTCCGGGACGCAATCCACCAACCCATACTCGTTGACCAATGATAAACTGTTCTGTGTTGGCTGTCAGCACGGCACTGTTGTGATCTAAAGAAAGACGAAAAAAAAATAGATGATGACAGAATGTAATTGAAAAATTATGGCATCAATCATGTTATATAAACTCTAAAATGCTTGGCTTGGTTTGCATTCAATTAATATTAAAACAATTCTCAGTTGTATTCATATTTTCTATGATGTCATATGCAAATGCAGTCCACTTTGCATACACATAAGAATCTGTTCAATGAAATAAAATCATTTGCGACCCCCGCAAAATTGTAAATTTGTAAACGGATATTGCTTATTATAGTTAAACAATAAAAGTAGAATAGAAATTAACATCCATAAAATTTTTTTTCGAAGGTTGAACTGACTTCATTTTTAATCCCCCAGACAACGCCTATTAAAAAAAAACCGTCTTGTTGATATTTGAAAAATGACTTTCAATTGCGGGGAAAAACCATTAAGTGGAAAATTGCAAAACAAATTGCAAGCGACTTATGAAGTCACAATATATCTGAAATCGTGTGTATGTGCTGCTGCCGCCACCCGTTTGGCTGCCAAGTTTCGTTGCATCGCCCACATTTTGGTTTTCTTTATACAATTAAACAATTTTTGCTGCTGTGCTACGCAAAAAATTTAAAAAAATTATACAAAAAAATCTTGTTTTTCGCTTGCCTGCACAAAGGTGTCAAAAACAAAAATTCGCATTAAAAAAAAAGGCAACATAAATGTCAAAGAATATTGGGAGGCAGTTTTTGTTATGTAAACATGCGGCATAATTTATGTAGACCCACCTTAAGTATTGAAAACTTTTCTATATGTAGCATTTTGGTGTAGACTTATTGTCAAAAATTAATTATCATTCATACGCACTGTTGCCTTTTTAAATATCTATTTGTCTCATTTATAAACAGTTGGGGTTTATTTAAATTAAATTCTATTCAAAAGTTAGTCCCAATAGGCTTAAGTTGTTATTTCACTTTTCAGATCTCAGATCTTAAATAAATAGTTTGCTTTTAAATTCATTGAATTTATTTTTAATCTGGTCTACGTGTCGTATGAGTTATTTTTTACAAATATTCAGTGACTATTAAAAATCAAATTCAAACATTTTTAGTTTTATAATTCATTAATTATTCAAAGTAAAGTATTTACACCAATATCTTAGTCCGACTGACTGATTCATGAACGCACGGAACAAACGGCTAAGCCTAGAGAACTAAAATTTTGGCTAAGCGTGCAGAAAAGTATTGAAAATCAATTTTGAAAAGGTGTTGAAAACAAGAGCACATCAATTTTACAAGTTCTCAGCGAGTCTTGGTTTTAAGAAGTCCGTATAATATAGATTATATAAGAAAAAGATCAGCAATTTTACATTTTAATTTAGACGCGGAGGTTTCAAAGATTCAAGATTCCCTTTGATAAACATTTTGACTTTTAATTTGAGCAGATAAATTGGAGAAACAAATATTTTGGTGAACCCACTTCCTAAATTCGAAAATGGATATGTCTGAATTTGGGTTGCCAATACATGCTCAAGGACTTTGCTGAAAACGGAAAAATTAAAAATGAACTGAATTGCTCATTCGGTTTAAGAAAAGGGAGGATTTTGGCTCAATTCAGACATTACAGCCCCAAAGGGGGCCTTATTGGACTTATATTGTCAAATCTTGCTGCATTAGTCTATACCCTACACAGAAAAAAAAAGGATATTTTTGATGATCCATTGATATTTTTCATATCCATTTGGACTGCATATGTCCATATCCATTTTTATCATCCATTTGAGTTTAAATAATGTTAAATTGATCTTAGTTATTCATCCAATGGAGCTGAAAAATGTCAAAAGGATGTGTAAATTTGAAAAGGATATGAATTTCCATATCAAAAAAAAAGGGATATGTCCATATCCATTCCAAATGGATCTTTTTATACACTTGAAAAGTGTACATTAATTTTGCCCAGAAGTTTGTAACGCATAGAAATATTCATTTCCGACCCCATAAACTATATATATTCTTGATCAGGACGACGAGCTGAGTTCATTTCCGCTTGTCCGTCCGTCCGTCTGTCCGTCTGTCTGTCCGTCTGTCCGTCTGTCTGTCCGTCTGTCTGTCCGTCTGTCTGTCTGTCTGTTTCTACGCGAACTAGTCCCTCAGTTTTAAAGCTATCGAGCTGAAATTTTGCACAGAGTCTTCTCTTTACTGCACGCAACTAATATGTCGGAACCGGACGGATCGGATGACTATATCTTATAGCTGCCATAGGAACGATCGGTCGAAAAATAAGTCTTTGTGAGAAAAACTTTTTTGATTTCCATCGTAGCGTCTCCAATCGTAGTATATATTAGTTTTATATGTTTCCACACAATTCTGAAAAAATTTATCAAAATCGGATGACTATTGCATATAGCTGCCATATAAACGGTCGTTCCAAAAACTACTTCTAGTGAGAAAAACTTTTTTGTTTTCTATCGTAGCGTCCCCAATTTTGGTACATATTAGTTTTATATGCGTTTACATCATTTTGAAAAAACTAATCAAAATCGGATGACTATAGCATATAGCTGCCATAGGACCGATCGGTCGGAAAATGTGTTTTTACTAAGAAAAAGTTTTTTTATGGTATCAAATTTTTATTATCAATGATTTAGGAATTTTAAATATCTGATATCGTATCAATATACATTTTACCGGTTATATCAGTTGGAGTAAAGTTTTCAAGTGTATTAAACCTTCGGCACAGGCAAGTTAGCTTTGCCTTCTCGTTTTTTTTCTCTGTGTAAGAATACTTCTAAGAACATCACAGGGACTGAAATACATAAAGCTTAAACTATAATCACAGCTAAATACAACATTCAGATACGATTTGCATAGAGCAAATCGAGCTATCTATCTCAATATTAGCATTTGGCTGGGACATTTGAAGCTCTTTCCAAGTTTGTGCAGACGATAATGCTTCCATAAACTTTGTACAGTGTATTACCTAGTACTAGCAATTGATTTAGGTTCGAAAAATAATATTTTTTTGCGCTGCAAATTTTTCGGCAAAATTACCAATTTTATTTTGTCTTGTCCAAATTTGTTTGAAGAAATTCTTAGGTTGGTCCAATAAACATTACTAAAGGTACAATGAATATATTAGATTTGTGCAAATGTATGTATATAACAGCCAGAAGAAAGCATCTCCGACCCTATAATGTATATATATTATACTAATTAAAGTATAAATCATTTATTAATAGTAATTTGGCACGGACGGGTAAATAAAAGATAATATTGAAGAAATATGAATGATTTTCACAAAACAATTCAATAGATAATTAGAACATTAAGACAACTGAGAAAACTTTAGATGACGCTACGGTTAACAACTTTCAACTTTAGACCGACGACGAATACTCTTACGACTTTACGGTTGCTTTTTGATCGCGACTGCTTACGATTTTTGCTTCTCGCTGAGGACAAACAACTACTTGACAACGTGTTAAAGAGAGGGATGCCAACTTGTGCTGCATGTATAGGGTTGCCACCTTACATATATTATTCTTAAACAACATCAACAAGCGATTCAAAAAATACCTAAAAACTAATACAATTTTAAACATAGATGGTTCGACTTTTCTAGACATCTATTTCAATTATTATTTCTTATCAATCCACCTATAAACCCTTTACGAACCTGCCAAGTAAGTTTCATATACTGCTTCAAGTTAATTAATGACACTTCTCATCTCTAAAAAGTAACTGTAGAAACTTTCCATAAGGCTTCTATAATTGCACTCTTCCAACTTCTAGTCCGAAAACCAAATTATTCAGGGGTGTCCTGGAAATCTGCAGAGATTTTGGCAACGGTTGGTTTACAAAAATCCGTTGGTGTCACGAAACTTCGAGATATTTTATATCTTAGACACAAACCTTCTTATCTACTAAGGGTCGTTTTCTCATGCACATGTTTTTATAATTCAGTAGCTTTTTAAGAAAATTTGTGTTGTCCACTTTTAGGCCGAGTTTAAAATCATACTCGGGTCGTTGTAGACACAAGCAAAGATATTTTTAAGGCTGCCTAAAAGAAGGCAACATATATTTGATCAATAAGCACCTGGATTTGAAAAACATGAAGATGAGAAAACGGCCCTTAGTATTTAAATAAGAAGGTTTGTGTCTAAGATAGTGGTCAATCTTATCAAACAGAGTTGTGTCTTTCTCAAATAAAATGTCCCAGTTTTTTATGTGATGCGCGGGGCGGTGGATGTCCTACTGAACCCGAAATGATGAGAAAATTTCGTATGCCCAAAATTATCAAGAGCCTCGAAATTTTTGTTGTCTTTTTAATGCGTCCAGAAATTTTCAAAAAGGAGGTGGAAATCCCACTTAACCCGAAATGACGAGAAAAATTCGGATTCCAAAAATTTCCAAGAGCCTCGAAATTTTTACATGGGTGCAGCAATTTTTACAAAGAAAAAAAAATAGCTTCTTAAAATTTTATGACAGGTTGGGATACAATTTGATATGTGAAGTCGAGTAGGAATTCAATTTTCTTTCCCGCACCGATCTATAATACGATAATTGTACATTGGATAATTACTTCAGCAGCCCAAACAATAAACATAAAGCGAAAATATTGCATCGCTTAAAAATTTCTTCACAATTATTTATCAAATTAAAAGTCTCAGCCTCAGTTTGTCAATTAATTTTGTTTTTAATTGAAAAATTTCTCCAATTTTCCAGCTACTGTTCGTATGTGTGTGCACCAAGCCCAACCCATCTAGGCAAACACATCTCAAAAGCTACCGACAATTTGATGCTTCATTATGCACATTAAACACCCACCATAAAAATGTATCTCCATCTGCCCGAGTAAAATTTGACAATATTTGTTTGGTGCATGCAAAATGCAGTAGTCATAAATCTTGGTAAAGTCCATTGGCCATTTTAAGGTGCGAGCAACTGGCATAGATTTTGATGCCACCTGCGCAAATAGCTAGCTAAATAACACGTTCTCAGTCGATACATTTTTACACAAGTTTTTTACCCCTGGTTGTAGGTGGGCCTGTTTAAGCCATTTTTTTGCGCTTACCTGAGCTCCGACGACGACCTGTGGCCTCTAGATAATAATCATCTTTCGAAACACATACAAAAAACAAAAAAAAAACACAAACAAAAGTTACAGTTACAACAGCATGCAATTTTTTTATACAAACACAAAGATACCTACAAGATGTACGTCGTCCATTCTCGGACGACAAAGTGGTCGATGGCGTTGTCGATTTTAGCGAACGTCGCGACGGCGACGGCGAATAGCGTTCCCAGTCGGATGTGGGTGAGAGCGAGGAACGCGTAAAGCGCTTTACAGTCTCTTGATAGAGATCTAAATGCAATTTACATATACAATACAAAAATTGTTTAGCATTTGGGTTGTTGTTGTTGGGGGTGTTAGCTTTTGCTTGGTTATTGTATTGGTTAATAATTAGCAAAATTATGTTAATCACATACAAACAACGCGTAACCAATTTTGCTAGTTTTTTAGGGTTGCAAATTATTATGTTGTGAAAGTTGGCTGCTGTTTGTGCTTTAAATATAGAAGTTGTTTTTTTGTTGTTGTTTTGTATTTTTTTTTTTCTTTCCTAGCCCAAGCATTTTGTGGTAAAAGGTTAGACGAACGGTAACTAGAGACGAGGCATGAATCTGTGGGAGATTGGTTAGATGATGCTGAAGAGGCACATGTTCTAGGTTGAGAATTGCAAATCTAATAACGTGGATCGTTGACTTTTAGTTTAAAAGTTCAACAAGTTGAGAAGGAAACTCATAAAAAAATACTATTTGTTGATTTAGATTAGAGCTGGGCAACAAAATTTAACAGAAGGGCGCTGCAACAACAACAAAGTACATACAAATTATGCACAATAATGTGCAAAGGGCCACTAGCTGCCCATCACTTAGATATTTAGATAGAAATATCCCTATTTATATCAGCCTAATCTTTTTGTTAGATCAAAGTTCTTAATTTAACGCAGCTTTTATAATTATCAATTTATTTTCTTGGTCATGTTGAGGGTCGAATATCGTATAAATTTTTATTAAATTGATAAATGCTGAGTCCAGAAACTGGTCGGTTTGAACCGAAAGAATACAGGTAATATCCAGTCCAAATGGATTTTTTTTAAGCTTTTACAATTTTTAAGGGCTGTTTTTCTCATCTTCATGTTTTTAAAATCTTGGTGCTTTTCAATAAATTAATGTTGCCTGTTTTTAGGCCGCGTTAGTCATACGAGTCTTAGAAATACATATTTAACCCGTCCAAAAGTATGCAATATAAATTTTTATTAAATTACCTAGTTTTGAAAATATGTATATGAGAAAACGACCCTAAGATTGCTACTTTGCTTGAGAATAAGGTGAAAAAGAACTGGTTGTAATTGTTAGTGGCTGAGGTGTCATCAGTCATTTCACAGTGTTGCATAATTCAAGAGTGCTGGCGTTGCCCATAATGGATATTCTACAGTCGATATTCATTTTTTACTTTTATCGATTTTTGACTATTGGTTTGGTTTTTTTTTTTGTGGTATTTCAAATCAATTCTTATCGAAATCATCAGAGAAATAAGATCATATTACATTTCAATGGGCGCGTTCAGCAGTGACCTTGATCAGTGATCAGTTTAATAAAACTCTTCTCTATTTTTGGCTACTTTTAGGCGGTCTTGTTTAATTGACATTGTGAAAGCTTTATATAACTATCACTTAAACACAAGAGGAAAAAGTAGAGCAACGTAAATTACTAAAAACATATCATTGATCGGGATCAAGTTTTTTTCTGAACGCGGCCAATATTTACTGACTCAACTGAGCTTCTCAGGCTTGTGTGAAACGCTAAACTAAGTTTTTCATCTGGGATTTTTAACACTCAGCTATGACGAAAACTCAGCTGAGAAATCAGGTCGTTTTAAAGAGCTTTATCGAGAAAAAAACAAAATGAATTCTAGAGTGAAGAAAGCCCCCCTTGTTTTATTTCTTTTCGAATAGCACTTAATCAAAGAGTTGGCAGCCTCCCTGTTCCGTTAAGATCCAGATCTTCAACAGTGAATCGAAGTTTCACTGCTAACCCCAGCTTGCGCCGGAGTAAAGAATCCGACTCGAAGGACCAAAATATTTTAGTTTGAATATTATTAATATCGCCCAGAAAAAAAAATTATATTGATGATCAATTTAATATTTTCCATATTCATTTGAACTGGATAATGTTAAATTGATCTTAGTTTTGCATCTAATGATGACGAAAATGTCCAAAGGATAATAATCCATTCAAATGGATCTTAACGGATCTGCATTTTTTTTCTGTGCATAAAACTGTGTACTTGCACAAGTTTAGTATAAAATTAGTTCTTAATAAATTCTGCTCTAAGTCAACGATTCATCGATTAAATGCTCATGTCATTGGCTCAAGTAGCTCATGTAAGCAAAGCAAATAAATCAATCAAGCTCAACTAAATCAGGCATAAAATTATCAAATAGCTCGTAGGGTACAACGTCAGAAATTTCTGGACAGTCTGTCTGAGCTGAGCTACTTGAATTGAAAACATATTCTGATCAAATTTATTTGAAGGGGGTATATTTTTTTTGCAAAAGGGATTCAAAGGACACTTGTACTTAGGGATGCCTGATCTTTAAAAAATATCTATATAAATATTTTGTTGACAAAAAAAGATCTTTTCGATATTTCAAAAATGTTGTATTCTTATAATAAACAGGTCTATTGAGGTAATTAAGGTGTCATTTGATGCGTATTAAAAACTACATTTTATCTGCGATAAAAATCTACAGATCAGACCTCCCAAAAGATTTTCATTTTTAACATAAGATGTAGAGGTAAAGTATTGAAGACGCTGAAGTTGAGTTCGAAAATAGGTCAAGCTTTATTTAAAGCAAACTATTTTAACACCAAGAGTTTGAACTAACAAACAAATTCATGTTGGATTTCTGTATTTTCTTCTGGGATGCAAAATGATGACGTCTTGTCGAACTTTGGATCGGCTTTTTTCTCTGAGTTTACATAAATTCCACCTACCACTAGAGGCTACAATTTTGATCATGGCTTTTAAAAATATTTTAAAAATCTTATACAGAATATGAGTATGACAGTAGCTTCTCTGCCCCACCCCACCTACAAGTATAAGCTTAGAAAAAAATCTACGATAGGGAAAATTTATTTTCAAAAAAATTAATTAATGAAAAATTTTGGTAATTTTAAATTCAAAGATTAACAATAAAATCATAATAATAACGAAAAGCAACACAGCTCAAAAAGCCATAAGCACCCCTAATGCTGCTTTTTTGGTGCTGATAACACTAGTTTACAGCGAAAAAGACCCATTGAAGCCATTATTTTTTAATGATGTATTTTGGAATGCTGAACTCAAAAATGAGTTTCAAAAAATTTTGTATGGATACGTTTTTGAGTTAGAATTTTTTTTAGTTTTTCGATAGGTACCCATACCTTTTAAGCCATATCTCGAGTTACAAACTTTAGATGAAGTCAAGCAAGGGATTAATCAAAGGTTATGCAATTCCCAATAATCTAGTCATCGAACATTTTCAATCGGTTTAGTAGTTTAAAAGTAAAAAGCAAAAAATATTTCGAAAAAAATTATTTTTCTCAAAAACGTGAAAAATTTGATTTTCTAAAATCTGTAAATGGTTGAAAATAAAAATCAAAAAATTGTTTTTTCTTTTATTCTTACAAATTGCCCTATTACGAAGAAAATAAGGCGTTGATGACGAAAATCGGTGGATAAATAGCGAAGTTTTAAGCAATTGTGTGAAAAAACTAGGGGTCAAATTTGACTATTTTACGTGTTCATTAAAAAAAAAATTTTTTTTACTTTGCTTTGCTCAATGTAAGAGTTCCAACAAAAGCCAAATCAGAGAAAAAAATTAAGAGCAAGGCCGAAAACGAAGAAAAAATAAAAATATTTTTAATAAATACATAAAACAATGAAATTTGAATGTTAGAACTTGTACTCAATTGCTCACAGCTCTTTTATTTATCCATAGATATTCTTTACCAATGCCTTATTTTCTTCGTAGAAGTGCTATTCGTCAGAACAAAAGATAAAAACAATTTAATTTTATCAGTTTCAACCTTTTACAGATTTTCAGGAAAACAAAATTTGCACGTTTTTGAGAAAAAAAGCATTTTTTTCGAAATATTTTGGGTTATTAGCATTTAAACTACTAAACCGATAGGAAAATGATCTATAACTTAGATTATTGAAAATTGCATACACATTAGATTAATACTGACAAAATCTAAAGTTTCTATCTCGAGATATGTCATAAAATGTAAGGGTACCTACCAAAAAAACTGAAAAAATTCTAACTCAAAAAACGTATGCATACAAAAATTTTTGAATTTAATTTTTGAGCTCAGCATTCAAAGTACATCATAAAATAACATCTTCAATGGGTCTTTATTTTTTTATTTTTGTAAACTAGTGTAATTACGAAAAACTAACACAGCTCCACAAAGCCATAAGCAACCCTAAGCAAACGCAACGATTGGTGACACTACTCACACAAACATAAAATATTTTTAATTATAAATAAATAAAGTTAATCCTAGTGTTTTCAATATTCCCTTTTCCGCTCATACACAGAAATTCCTGATTGATTCATATGTTGCTTTTTGGTGCTGATATTTAGTTATTGGGACAATTGGAATGGAGCAAAATAATAATATATGGAGCAAAAAATAATGAACTCAGCTCGTCATTTCATCAAGAATATATATGGGGCATTCTTTTTCAAAAAAAATGAAAGTTTTGGGATTGGATTGAAACTTTGGTGAATTGTTATCTTATATGAAGGTAAAAATTCGCAAAATATTAACTCATTAAAAAAAAAATGTAGAAACAGGGGTTCGAAGTTTTGACATTTTAAGTGACATTGGTATTTTAAAATCGTATAACTATGACAAAACTTTACCGATTTTAAATTGTAAATATGTCAATTTAAAGCTTTTTTCATGTACTTTTGAAAAAAATAACAAAAATAAAAAAAAAAAAAAAGCACCCCCTATTTTACAAAATTAGCCGTTATTTTTCAATTTTGTCCCAAATGGGTATTTAAAAAAAAAAAAATTTAGTTTTTTTGAAAAGCTTAGGTCATTTCCTATAAAATGTGTAAATATGATGGGACAACAATAACTTCATATAGGATAACAATTCACCAAAAGTATAAAAAATTTTCATTTTTGACTGGGACTATTGAGAAAGAATGCCCCCATATGCAAAAGCGGATAATATTTTCTATGCAGCTTTCCTTAAAATTTCAGTAAATTAGCTTTCAATTAAAAATAAAAATTTTACATTTTACATGTACTTTTGAAAATAAAAACAAAAATATATGAAACAAAAAAATTAAACCCATATTTTTTAAAATTAACCCTTATTCTTTAATTTTGATTTCAAAATTTTATTTAAAAAAAAAAAATTTTATTTTTATGGAATAGCTGAGATTATTTCTATAAAAATGTAAATATTATAATGGGACAACAAAAACTTTAGGAAATTGTGTCGGTTGTGTCTAGCAGCCTAAATCTTGCTATCAGTCTTCAACAGCTTTTTCTCTATGAATTTAAGCAATACATATAATTGAAATTTTATCTACAAGCTAACATTTTTAATTTTGAATGTTCTATTCAAATAGCTGTAATGATGATGACAATGGCCTACGGGTGATCTTGCTAATACGTTTAATCTAACCTTACCTAATGATGATGGGGCTAATAACGATTGCAACGTACTCGAATTGAATAATAACACCATATGTAGATGATGGATGACATTGCATTGAGTGAGATATTGATATTAAAATAAAAAAAACTTCGAAATTTTAATAAACTGATGGAAATATAGAACATAGAATAATGTGAGGAATTTCTTAAAATTTAGAAATATAAATTTGTCTAAATAGCCTTTACTTTCAGGATTTTTTTAGGACATAAAACTAAAGCTATGGATTAACAAGCAAATTAGTTGCTTTAATAGTGCCGGAAAATTCTTCAAATTATTATCAAAATATTGGCAAATTACTTAGTTTACAGCAAAAAAAGACCCATTGAAGCCATTATTTTTTAATGATGTATTTGGAATGTTGAACTCAATAAGAAATTCAAAAATTTTTGTGTGGATATTTTATTAATTTTTTTTTTTAGTTTTTGGGCTTCATTTAAATTAGTAATTTCAATTGTGGAAATTAAGCAAGACAGCAAAATTTTAATGGAACTAAGAGATTGGCTTCTAATTTTAAATTCTCAAACTCTTTTAGACTCTCTAAAAAAAAAAAAAAAAAAAAAGTTAAGCTACTTTCTAAATTCAAGCAAAAAAATCAATTAAATTGTCAACAGTTTGGCAAAGTTTTGTTTGCCCCCCTGACAACAGAGAGACGATAGAGAGTGAAAGAAAGAAAGAAAAAAATCACAAATTGCAAATTTCAATTGCACGACTTTGGGGTTTCCGCTTACATTTACATTTTGATTGATGAAATTGATTTTTGCATTTTTTTTGTGTTGTATCTTTAAGATGACCTTTTGATGGCTGATGGTCTTAGCTTGGCTACTGGTTTATGAGTTATGAGTCTGGCGCCGGACTCAAAGCTGGCTAATCAAGCAGGCAAGCAAGACATGACATGGCCATAATAATTCACTAACAAACTTCAAGGTTCAATTGTATCTTAAAGATACATTCGCTACTGGCTTGCGTGCGCTTGCTGGGCAGGCCAAGACAATTTGTTATTATTTGCCATTATATATCATGACGTGGGCAAGTTTTTTTTTTTTTTTTTTCATTTTTAATTATTGAATCTATTGCTCCCTATTTTTCATTTTTTTTTTTTTTTTTTGCACACAAACTTTCACTAAAGCCTAGACAGGCTTTTTTTCAATTTGCTTTTACCACAGCCACTTGAAAGTTCTGTTTTATATAACCCGACACAATGCCAGAGTCCAAGTGACTTATAAATCACAAAACCTTCACTAATTTTGCTTGAATTGTAAATTTCCAGTATTTAACTGTGAAACGTCAGCGTTGAGTCTAAAAATAATCGACAACAACACTGCAACAACTACAATTTCCTTGCAGTTGACATTCAATGTGTCTACACTAATGAACTCATGTATCTCTTGACAGATACGCAACGTTTACTGAATGATTCATCAAAGTGTACCGCCCCAAGCTTAAGTGAGTGTGGCGCTTTAAAGTCTCCAAAATGCTGTTTTGGACATCGACCCACTTTGCTCACGATTCTAGCCAAAAATGGTAGATCGCGCTTTGTCTGGTGATAAATCACAGTTTTCCAGTCAGCTCACCGCAGGCCATGTCAATCGCTTATTATCTTTTTGAAATGATTAAACAACATTTAATTAAACTAAACTGTGTGTGTGTGTGTGAGTGTATGAGCAAGTGCATGTCTGAGCGAGCGTGTAGGTTGGCTAACGCGATTAGAAACTTTGCTTTACAGCGGTCGTTCAACGACTCCCGTCCAGCAGCAGTTGCTAACCCACTTGGACTTGGCCAAAAGCCTGGGCATGACTTACATACATGACTTTTCGGCATGTTAAATGCAAATCTCCTTTCCCCTCTCTCTCTCTCTCTCTGTCTGTGAAAAAGCGGCCACTGTGGGCTGCCGAACATAACAACATTCCGAACAAAGCGTCAATGGTTTGCATTAACAATTACAGTGGGGATTTCATTAACTTGACACATCATAAAAATTTGTTTTCGTATATTTAATTATACATTTTAAACAAATAATATGTAGTACGAAAGAGGCACGCTTTGTGTGGTTTACATTCTCAATTCCAATTATACATTTTTTTTTATTATTTACATTGTGATTTAAGAATGATTTAAATTAAATATTAAAATATATTAATTTTTTGTTTCATTAAAGCAGGAGACCATTTGAAATGATAACTAAATTATGATACGTACACCGGCAATTGAAAGAGTTTATATCTGAGAAAAGCCACGGTTGGCCAGGCTATTACTTGAAAAACAGTGTTGTTGATAAACAATGTATGTTGTAAACAGAGTTGGAAAACAGAGTTGGAAAACAGTGTTGGAAAACAGAGTTGGAAAACAGTGTTGGAAAACAGTGTTGGAAAACAGTGTTGGAAAACAGTATCAACACTGTCAACGGTGTTGGAAACAGTGTTGGAAAACAGTGTTGGAAAACAATGTTAGAAAACAGTGTTGGAAAACAATGTCAGAAAGCAAAGCTAACTTTATTGGAATAACCAATTTCACCACTGGTTTAGACGAAATAGTATATGGATATAGATAATAAAAATTTGATACCATAAAAAAAAACTTTTCTTGTGAAACACATTTTCCGATCGGTCATATGACAGCAATATGATAAAATAGATTTTTGATAGATTTTCTTAATTATGTGAAAACATGGAAAACAATGTACCAAAAATTGGGGACGGTAAGAAAAGAAAACAAAAAGTTTTTCTCACTAGCACTAGTTTTTACCGACCATTTATATGGCGCTATATACTACAGTCATCCGATTTTGATATTTTCAGACTTATGTAGAAACATAGTTTAGTAAATACAATTAGTGATGCTACATTGGAAAACAAAGTTTTTGTCAAAACAAGTTTTGAACGACCGTTTATATGGCGGCTATATGCTATAGTCATCCGATTTTGATAAATTTTTCAGTATATAAAACTAATGTATGCAACGATTGGTGACGCTTCGATAGAAAACAAAAAATTTTCTCATTAGAAAACCATCGTTCCTGGGAATACAGTCGTCCGGTCGGCTTCCGACATATTAGTTGCGGGCAATAAAAAGAAGACTCTGTGCAAATTTTCAGCTCGAAAACGAGGGACTGGTTCGCGTAAAAATTGTGAGAGAGGCAGACGGACGGACGGACAGACGGAAATGAACTCAGCTCGTCCTCAAATATATCATAGTTTATGGGGTCGGAAATGAATATTTCTATGCGTTACAAACTTCTGGGCAAAACAAGTGTATAAAAAAAATTTTGGAAAACAGTGTTTGAAAACAATTTTAGAAAAGTGTTGGAAAACAATGTCGAAAGCATTGTTGGAAAACAGTGTTGAAAACAGAGTTGGAAAACAGTGTTGGAAAACAGTGTTGGACAACAGATTTGGAAACAATGTTGGAAAACAATGTCAAAAAAACAGTTTTGGAAAACAGTGTTTGAAAACAATTTTGGGAAAACAGTGTCGAAAACATTGTTGGAAAACAATGTTGAAAACAGTGTTGGAAAACAAACCTAGTAAAATGGATTAGCTTCTCCGGCCGGGAAAGCGGCCTATTTCTCATATCCAAAATCAGACTTTTTAAGTCAAATTTTCTCCCCACTCTTAACTGGGGCATAACGTGTTGGGGGACGGCCTGTGACACTACAGTAAAAAGAGTTTAAGGTGTGCATGAGCAAGGCTTTGCGACGAATTTTAAATGCGCACCGGTATGTCTGCAATTCAACAATTTTCCGTGACTTGGGCATACCATCAGTATGTGAAAGTGTTGAGGCATATTCTAACCGGTATAGGCAACGTTTACTGTCTCACACTAATCGACTGGCCACTGGCCTGGGCTATGCCACGAAGATATCGAAGGCTGAAAAGGAATCAGCCGTCTGACCTGAGCTAATTTGGACGGGCACCTCTTCAAACAGCTAATTTTGTATGCAGCAAAAACAAAAAAAAAAAAAAAAAAAAAAAAAAAACAGTGTTGGAAAACAAAATTGAAAACTGTGCTAGAAAACAAAAAAGGTCTTAGTTCCACCTTTAGGAAATTCACGGGCCCCAAAAGGGGGTTTGGAAAATAGCTTTAATAAAAGCCGTAAGGAAACAAATCTTGCTCTTTAAAATAATTTTTAGCTGAGTTCAAGGAGAGCTCCACAGGCGCTCTAACTTTTTGAAAAAAAAAAATTTTGAAAAATATTACGAAAATTGCTTAAAATTAATTCTTTAATTTCGTAACTCTCTAAATTAAAATATAATATAATATATTTTTAATAACTTTTAAATATTTTCCCCCACCTATTAGGTTTAGTCCCACTAAACAGCTGATGAAGCTTAGTGTGACCCTACTTTTTTATAGGGCTTTTTGGTTACATGACTCTGATAATTTGATTCTATTAAACAGTCTTAATACAAAAAAGTAGAAATGACTTCGTAATTGTTAGATTAACTCTTCTTGGAAAATAAACTTTTGAGTGTGGAGTTTGTAACTTTGAAATGGCAATGGAAAAATCTTGCTAATTTTTAAGTGCGAAGTATGTGTCACTTTATTGTGTATTTTCCCCGAACACTCTTATTTCTATATATTGAAAAGTATATATATATTTTTCTTCATACTAAACATCACTGTACTTGGTATCAATATGCAATCTTTTTATCTCAATTGATTTAATTTTTGCTCATTGTTCTGAGCGCACAATAATTGCAAATAATAATACTTGCTTATCTGGAAATATATAATATATATTTTGGTATAATTTTATTTAATGTTTTCAACAGCAGCTTTTGTTCTGTTTTTTTTTCTATTTATTCACTGAATAACGCCCAAGTTGTTTAGGCGAGAATTTCACCAAACTGGAAAACGGGTTTCTGTGTGGGGGTATTTTCTGAAGATGCTTACGTGACGGAGCAACTGTTTAGAGCAGAAGGCGTGCCAGTTAAAATTATAAGTATTGATTGGCGATATACGAGTATTTTATTTATTTATACAACAAAAGCCCAAAAATTAGTGGTTTCTCTCTCTTAAATGTTTTACGCTTAGAACGTGTTTAGCATTTAAAAAAAAAATTTAAAAAAGCGAAAACACAATTTTGAGAAGGGCAAACTAAACGACAGTTGATTGAACGTGTCACAATTTTGATGGCTTAAACTGAGCTTAATGGAAACCTTTTATAAATCCGATTGCTGCCAAAATTATTGTGATTAAAATTAAAGCTGATTTGATAGGCTTTTTATTGCCGACATAAAGGGCAATGGAAGTGATCGTGGGATTGTGTTGACATTTTGTATAATTATAATTGAGTGCAGATGTTGCATACGTAAGTAGATAACAAAATTGAATGAGCAATGATTGTTTTGCATTGAGATAGATCACTGAACTAGTTGGGGTGTATATATATATGTAAATACTTCTCAGGCCAGGGTTAATTCAAAATTTATTGAGACAGCTTTGTTTTCACATTAAAGTACACCAAAAACTCAGCACCAGCTGTGTTCATAAAACAAAAAACCTTACCAGAAGGGGTAAAAAACTGCGACCAAGAAAAAGTTAAGGTATGAAGTTTAAAGGGCTTTAAAATTTGGTAGAATAGATCTTAAAACAACATAAATATTTATTGTATTGTGTTTCTTCACGCACAACATAACACAATCCGATTTCGTGGATTTTCGAACACGACTTAATACATCAAAACACAACTAAGTAAATATCTACATTAGCGTGAGGCACCAGACACAGAAATATTCTGATATCTCAGGCTTTTTTTTTACATTTTATGTTCCACAGTGGGATTAAAACCATGGTACCCCCCTATACACACTGAAAAGTACATATGATACAATGAGTCACCAGACAAGCGCCCCCCAGAGACCGAAGTCCTACAGGTACCAATTTGAAAAGCACACTATCGGACGGGACAATTTCAACTTGGGGTGGGGCGAGGTCAATGTAAAACCTACTCATCCCGTGGTCTTCTTCCCTTAAGCCCAGACAGGCTTGGTCCAGAGAGAACCGTGTGTGGTCCGCGGGGTTGTCAAATCCGTCATTATGGCATAGGATTAAAATCATTTTTTTCGGAATTCCCGTGGGTTCCTAAAAAATCTTCGGGATCTAGCGAATTATCTGTCCAGCGCCCATCTCTAGTAGATACTTTACTTCATTGTAGTTCTTCCAAAAGAAAAGACTATGGTTAGAACGAGATGAACATATACAAAAAAGAAGTCAGAGAGCTAAAATGACAGCGAACAAATATACAATAAGATCGGTTAAAAAATGCGGAAGTTTTACAAGTTAAATGTCTTTAGCATGTTGGTTCGAATTGAAGTAAGCCAGCGTCGCGATTGCGGCGTCGCGTCTGAAGCGGCGACAAACAAAATCAAGTGTACAGTCAGACGGGGCACTCGACTGCAGCGCTCTTATACCAAATCTATTCTAAAAGAGGAGGTGCTGTTCGTGAGGCTATAATTAGAAATCAAATGATTTGCCGGGAAATGTGGAAAATTCGCAGAAAACAGGTGAATACAACCTTTTGGTTTTATCATCCGATCAAGTTCAAACTCATTTTATAAAAATCGAAATAAAAATTTTTTTGGAAATGCTCAAAATCGTTTTAAATATACCCCAAAAAATCAGAAAAATTAGCGGAATATCGTGTATGAAACTCTTTTTATTTATAATGGATCAGATTTAAAAGTATTTGGAGGGCGTTATATAACAAAAAATTCAAAACGAGATTTTCAAATTTAAAAAAAATCAGGAAAATAGGAGGAAAACAAATAAATTCAAAAAATTGGCAAAAAAAAAAGATCTATGAAACTCTTTTTAGCTATTTATTTTATAACAAAATATTACTAACGGGATTTTTAAATTTTAAAAATCCGGAAAATTGACAGGAAATGGTTAGAAGTTCTAAATTAGAACAAATTTATTTTGTTCATATTAAGAAATGGGCGAAAAATGGGTTTAGCGATTAGTTCTAAACTAAACTATAACTATGGAAAATTTTTGAAAATCCTCCCGCAAAAAAAAAAAGGAAAATGGTCGGCAAACTATTGTATGAATCTTTTTTATTTTCTAACCGATCAACTCAAATTTTTTTTTTAAGCTTTGTATAGCTGTTATTTTGTTATGTATAACAAAATATTAACAACGCGATTTCACATATTGGGAAAATCCGGAAAACTGGCGGATTCGATCGGACTCAAAAATCTTGTTCAAAGATATATAGAGAGAAAAATTTAATTAAAAAGTTATTGTCTTTAGTTGGAAAATCCACTCAGCCGCGTGGAAATAATGGGATGATTTTTAATTTCAAACTCAAATCCACGCTGAAAAAAAAGTATGAAATTCACTATTTTTAAATTTTTTGAAAATATACCACGAAAGTCGGAAAATGGATGGAAAAGTGAGACTCTTTTTGATTTTCATTCGATCAGGTAATAACAAAATATTACCATCGGGATTTGCAAAATTTTGAAAAATCCGGAAAATTAAAGAAAAACGGATACAAATTTTTATTTTGAATTAAATCAAATTCAAAATCATATTTCAAATCTTCCCCCTTGAATCGGAAAAAAGGCAGAATATCGATAATATATAATTTTTTTTTTTATTTTCATTGGATTAGCTTCGTTATATAACAAAAAAAAAAAAAAAAAAAAAAATAAAAAAAAATTAAAAAAAAAATCTGAGGAAAACGAATAAATTCGGAAAATGGGCGGAAAATCGATCTATGAAACTCTTTTTATTTTTAAGGGATCAATTTGAAAAAGTATATTCCCCCTCTTTCCCCCCTAAACTTCTTCTATTATTAAAAACTTCTTTTTCAATTCTTTATTAAAACTCTTTTCTAAAAAAAATTCCTCTTTTTTTTAATTAAATTTTCCTCTCTCTCTCTTCTTCTTCTTCTCTTCTTCTTCTTCTTCTCTCTTCTTTTCCTCACAAATCCTTTTTAACTCTTTTAAAAATATTTTAAAAACTTTTTTTTCATTTACAACAACACAAATTTTTTTTTATTCTCATTTATATTTTAAAAACTTTTAAAAAACTTTTTTTTTTCCATCTATCTCTCAAATCTAATATATTTATTTTTCATTTTTAAAAAACAACTTAAAAACTTTTTTTTTCCATCTATCTCTCAAATCTTAAATATTTTATTCTTCACATTTTTTATAAAAAATCTTAAAAAACTTTCTTTCTATCATCTCAATCTATATATTTATTCTTCACATTTTAAAATTTATATATTAAAATTTTTAAAAAATTTTTTAAATTTTATAAATTATTTAAATTTTATATCTATTAATATTTCTTTATAATAAAATATTACTAACGGGATTTTCAAATTTTAAAAAGTTAAAATTAATGGTCAAGCAATTTTTTAGAAAATATGTATTTTGTTATTCAAGGGTATAAAATTTGAAGGGCGATTTTTAAGTTTTAAGATAACGTTCATATGAGGTTTATCTAGGTTACCGTGAAAACATGCTTGGAGCTCACGTAAAAAGTAACATACATAATTTTTCTGAAATTTTTCAACTTTGCAGGGGGGGTTTTTATAATTCAAAATCCACATTGCTGTTAACATAGATATTTTTAATATGATTTATAAAAAAAAAAAAAAAAAAAAAAATTTTAAAAAATTATTTTCAAAAATAGACCATGTGGTATGTGAATAATGATAAGTAAATTTACAAGAGCAATCTTAATGTATTTTTAAATCTTAATTCTTGCCTTATCCTTATCTTCATGTGCTCAATTTAGCAAAATTAAGTAAAGAAAAGTTATTTCATATTTGTAAGTAAATCATTTACCGCATTCCCAGTCAGTTTGTTGTCTTTTATGCAATCTGTTTTGCTACACATAATTGATGTGTTAATTTTTGCAATAATTAATGCATTAATAATAAGGCATGAAATAATATTAAATGAAACGCATTCAAAAGCCAAGTATAAGTTGCAATAACAATGCAAAATCAAAAATGAATGGAAATATTTACCTGTGTACGCTGAATTGATCGAACTCAAATTGTCATCGCTTTCACGACTCATGCTGTTTAAATCTATAAAAGAAGAAAAAAAAAAACACCAAAGGCAGGCAAAAAAAAATAAAAAACATGAGCAAAAACGAAATGGCAAATCAACAACAATATAACAAAAATTAATTTAAAATTAAACTTAAAGCTACTTACGCATTGAACAATTTGTAAAAGAAATTCAGGCCACGTTAACGGGCAGTTAATTGGTTAAGAAAGCAAGAAAAAACGGCGGCAAAAGCAATTAGTACGCCAAATTGCAAGTTATGTAAACACATGTGGTTCTTCTTTTTGTATAAAACTATAAATAGTCAATCAGTCATCAATCTCAATTTTGCAAATAAAAAACTAGTTTCATAGAATGAAACTAGCCACAATTTTAATGACCTATAAACAAAAATGGCACAAAACTTGCTTGTCTTCTGACTTTTTTAGCCGGCAAAATTAAGTCAAATAAAACAAATTTATTTACCTGTTTTTTTTTGTTTTAAATAATTATGCACAAATTTCAGACACGACAGCGCTCACAAAAGTAAACAAACGTGCAAGCAGAATTGAATAATAATAATAATAATGAAAACAAAAAAAAAACAACTCACAACTTAATTATTTTTTGTATCTTTTGCTGCTTTTTTTTGAGCCTTCAAATTTGGTCAAATATCTATTATGAGCTAAAGTAATTTGTTTTCTTTCGGACAGTAGCCATAAATAATAAATAAATGCTTTAAATTGTGCAACCCACACGCAATATCGGAATTCATTTTCAATTTTTTTTTTTTTGGTTGGGTGTTTCGGCTAGTCAATGGATTGATTGTTCGAATGAAAGTGGGCGTGCGGCAAATTGGTAACTGTTTTGAAGTAGGGTCAACAACAAATATGGTCATTAATGTCATCATTAAGAGGTACTTCTCATAAAGTATCCATTGTTTTAGCTGTCATGCTGAGAAGCATAAGCAAAATGTGTGTCGTGAGTGACGCACACACACCATAAAAATACACTATTATTAGGCGTAAATAATTTATATCTATTGACTATATATTTTTGCTTCAAAAAGTCCCCTTTTTCCAATTAGGTAAAGGTATTTGGTGGCTGTTGAATGATGCTACATAAATCAACTTTTGTTATTACTTATATATTTTCTTAAAACTTAAATAACCTTTTTTTTAAAATTCATAAAATTATTTTAAGATCTAGACGCAATTCCGTGGCATATAGTACCTTTCCGTCATTTTTTTTTAAATTCAGAAATCAGTCAGTGAAATCAAAGGAAAGTAACCGATTTACCACACAGAAAAAAAGCTGTTTTATTATTTGGTAGCAGCATTCATTAGCCACCCCTTATTTCCACAGAAAAAGTTGTTTCATTATTTGGAGCCATTCATTAGCCACCCCTTATTTCCATTTTCTTTCATTTTACAAGTCTCTATGCCTCGTTCTTTAGCGCGTATTCGACTCTTACTTTTTTACCATTATATTCCTAATCTTTTCTTTTCCGTACTTTGTTTATAGCCTTTTCTTCCTGCCTAAATTTCTTCTTTTTAAAACCAAATATAGCAAAAATCAAGGTTTTGTTTTCTTTTAGAGGTGCGCGCGTAACGTAGATTTAAACGTGTCACAGGTGTATCACGACGTTTCACGACATGATCGTGAGAAAACACCGACTTTCGTGCGTGTACATCCGTGATCCGTGCTTGATTCGTGCGTGTTTAAGATATACCTATAGAAGTCCTGCTGTATTTAGGAACTTTTTTTTCTATTTTATTTGATTAATAATATTAAAACCCAAAACTGATTTGCTTTTGATTTCGTGAATACGCTGCTCTCAGCATGATAGAAGTAAGGTCTCTTCACGCAAAATCCAGGGGTGGTTGATCGTGCGTGATCATTCGTGACCTATCCTTCAATCGTGCATGAATCGTGCGTGACGGAAAACCCCTACAAAAATTGCGTGCGTGAATCGTGCGTCCAGAGATTTTAATTCCGTGAATTGTGCCTTACGTGTAGGTAAAATCGCTCACGCGCGCGCCTCCATTTTCTTACTAAATTTTAAGCTTGGGGTTGAGTGAAAATGGGCGCGTGTCGAATATTTTGAACACGACACAACTGTAACACGAATGGTATATTTCAAACACGCACGGTCAAATTTATATATTTTGCACTATTCGGGGTCCCGCGGGAAAAATGTGCTCATCGATAAACTATCCAGTGACTCGGTATGGGAACCAACTATTGAAACAGTTACCAGTAAAAATCGTGCCAAATCATTTATTTTTTCTATTGAGTTTTTGATTTCACAAGCATTTCGCAGTAACTCAATACCAAGCTTCACTTGAAAGCAGGGATTAATCCCAAATATATGTTGCGGTTCCGGTACGTACCGAAATGAGAATTTCAGTTAAAGGTTCTATTTCGGTTTTTAGTTTATTACGGTTTTCGGTTCCGATACGGTAACCAGACTTTAATTTCGGAATACCGGTACGTACCCAGTATAATTTTTTTTAATATTAAAAATTTAAATTATTTCAGAAGAAAAAAAAAAAAATGTAATAAAACTACAAAAGGGTTCTACAAATATCCCACATAAAAAATAATATTTTTTTTTCCGATTTCTAGCATATTTTATTTTTGGACTATTCTTATGTCGTTAAAATACTCAAATATCAGGTATATTAACTCTTAAAAAAAAACACAAAAACAGTTGAAAATATAAAATCTACCTTAGCTTTACCTGACATACAATTTTTCGAAAAATTAAACCAGATTTTTTTTATAGAGCGAAATTCAAATAAATCCAGAAACTCCATTTCTAAAATTAATATTATAAACAACGCGATTTATATTTTTAAGCACGGGATTTTTTTAAGACTTAGAAATCCTTTACAAATCCTCTAGAGGGTTTATAATTAGCAAGTAAAAGTTTCAAACACTTTTAAGCCATTTTTTTTATATCTTATATTTATTAAAAAGAGGATTTGATTCTGGTTATACTGTAAGGGCGAATTCCTGAAATGTAAGACTTTCTTCTCAGTGTATATATTGTAATTTTAGCAGTTGAATATTTCAACTAGAAACCGAAACGGTATTAGCGTTTCGGTATGGTTCTGGTTTTTCGGTTCTATTATAACGGATAACGGTTTTCGGTTCTCAAAAAAATTTTATATCGGTTCCGGTTTCGATACCGGTACGTGGCTTGAAACGGTTTATTTCGGTTATCGGTTCCGGTTCTGGTTACGGTATTATTCCCTGCTTGAATGCGTAAGTCGAATATCTGAAAATCTGCCTGATAACGAAAAATTTGTATCGTATGAACTATTACTCTTCTCTACTTTAGAAAACAGTAGTAGGACAAAAGCTTTTAATTAAATTGAATTTTTATTAAAATTAACGTCAATTGTATCCGAAATCCGATCGATGATGACAGTCGAAAAAATGAGATTATGTCGCTTATATTAAAATTAGATCAATAGAAGTCTATTAATTAGTTCTTTATTTTTGTTGTTGTTCATGGGCGAGGAAAAGATAATTAGTTCCGTTCCTGTCACAAATCGAAAATTTTCTATTCCCAATTTCCAAAATAAAATGTTTAAAGTCATAAGGGAATATATCAATGTAAAACATGTACTCAATTCCACTTACACAAAATTTTTGTGGTTTAGAGACCAAATTTTGTCGGAAAAAACGGTTTCAAATTCAAAATTCTGATGAGGCTGTAAAAAAGCACTTAGTCTAGTTATAGATGATAAGGACGAGAAGTGAAATCCTGCAACTGCCAAAAAGAATGTTAAAGATGGTCAAACAAAACGACAATTACTTAATCGATTAATGTTCATTCTGTACATAAAAAAAATCCAAATCTATTTCAAAAGCATTTTCTATAAATCCTAGATTTAAAAAACAAGAATATGAGAAAAAGGCAAATAAATTTGCTTATTTTTGTGACTTTAAATTAGGCTTTCAGTTGATTCTTCAGCAAATATTCTTAATGCACCAATTGTTGAGCTCATTTTGCATAATCTTTTTATATAAAAAAAATAATGATATATAAAAAAATAATTCAAATTTAGTTTTTAAACCAATTTGTTTTGCTACGACGCAAAAGATTTTTCCTTACACAGTATGAACCCGAAAGCTTATATAAAACTGAATCTATTGTGAATTATGGCAGTTAATGATGTCTATATACAAAATATTATATATATATAAATTTATTTTTCAAGCCACCTGTTCAAACTTGTGGGCGTGTAGATGTCATAAAGCCATTTTCAGTTCACCTTGTTCTAGTGGGAGACACATCATCCCGGTCTACACACAATACACATAAATAAACCCAATTTCACATTGATGGCTAGAGGATCAGCTCCCAGCCAAAATAATAAATCTGGCGTCATTCTGCCTAGAGTGGGTAATAATAATAATTTATTTTTTTTTATTTGAGTTTGTTTACCCATTTTGTTTATATTATGAGCTCAGCTTAATGTTTGTTCTAGAATTAAGAAAAATGCTTAGGTGACTAACATATTAAGCAATAAATGGGTGTAAATATTTAATTGTTGTAAAAGCAACAACTGTTATGGCAATCAAACTGTCTTTGCTAATTACATTTTACACGCCTCGAAAATGATTTTGTTTTTGTTTTGTTTTTCGCTGATGTTTTCCGCCGGCACCTTTTACTTTTGTTTTTTTTTTTCGACTGCACCTTTTGCTGTAATTTAATCACAGTTTCTTTTACCGCATTTCGGTTAATTAATTTTTATGCTTTTATGTTTCAGGAGTGGTTTGTTGTTGTTGTTGTTTTTGCATAATGACTTTTCATTTCCCCTTGTGTGTGTGTGTGTTGTTGGCCAACACCATTGCCACTGTCAAGTGATTTGTTGTCATAACTTCTAAACTGTCCAAAGCTAGAAAAAAAAAACTGAATGTTCGCTTCGTTGCTTTCTTTCAGAAATTCTAAGCCGCTTCTCTTGAGGTTCTTATTCTTTTTTTTTGCGTGTAAACAAACCCATTATGGCCTTCAATTTTTTTTGTTTTGTTAAGCTTCGCTCGTTCTAATGAATTATTGGCCTTCTGAACTTGTAATATTCTTAATGAGAAAATTCATTATGATTTAGCTTCTGCATGAGGGTAAATGTGAGATTTTTTTGGGGACCACCCAGCTTTAAAGGTAAAGAAAGCTTTACAGAGTCTACAACATTGATGGACACTTCCAAAAAACGAAAAGTAGAACGTTTTGTTGATGTAGCTTTCATATGCTTGAGATCGTTTCTCTTTCAATCTGTTGTTTTGACACCTCGCAGCAAAGAAGAAGAACTTTGAAGCTTGCCAGAAGTACTTATTTCACGCTTATTTCTCACGTCAGAAGGCATTAGAAAACCCAAGCGTTTGACTTGGTTTTTATTAAGAAAGATTGTAAAAATTCAGGGGTTTTTGTTGTTGTAATTATGGGGACAACCTTTCGCATCAAGTGTCAGCTGCATACTGAAGCTGTGTTTACCGAAAAGAGAGCGCGTTTTTAGGCCCCCTCAACATTAAAATTCCACCATGTTCTGAACTACTTAGACCGGATTTACACGATGAAGCAAACTTCTTAAAGTTTCTCAAAAAGCTTTTGTTTGTGGGAAAGAGGTGTGGTGGGGTAGCTAGCCCCTCTTCGCCTCTTTCATACAAGCAATAGCTTTTCAAAAACTTCATGAAGTTTGCTTCGTCGTGTAAGTCCCGTCTTAGTCCGCATTTACACGGTGAAGCAAACTTTATGCAGTTTCTCAATAAGCTTTTGCTTGTGGAAAAGAGGTGTGGGTGGGATAGCTTGCCCCTTCTTTCTCTTTCCTACAAGCAAGAGCTTTGTTTTTAAAAGAAAACATTTGTTTTTCTAGCGGTCATCATGCGTAATCCCATCTTAGTCCGCACTTACACCATGAAGTTTCCTTCATGAAGTTTTTGATTGTGGGGAAGAGATGAAGAGGGGCAGTCGAAGCCGGCAAAGCTTCATGACCTACAGTAGCGAGAAGGTTTTTTGATAATTCTCCTTTGCTTTTTTCCGATTGAACTGATGCTGGGTTGATTTGTGATTTGTTTATCGATAACTCGTGTTCTCAGGCGAGTTGAAATTGAACTTGACGAAACAAACTGCAAACTGCAAATAGTTCTAAAATAAACAAAATCGAAGTGATCTTCATGAAGCAAACTTCATCGTGTAAACACGGACTTAGAAGATAAGAACAGTTTCACGAAATGCAGATTTTACCGCTTACGAATTTCTGAAGAAAATCAACATGGTTGCTTCGTATCGAGACGTAAACTTAAACGTGTCACTAATTGTTCGTGAGAAAATACATACTTTCGTGCTTGTGCATTCCTGATTCGTGCGTGTAAAAGTTATGCATCGTGAATATAAGTCTTGCAGTTTTGGTTCTTTTATATTTCATTAAAAATAGTATTCTTAGAACTGATTTCCTTTTGATTACTGCTTTATACAAGACTCGCAGTGTGGCCATAATTGTATTAAGGTCTCTCTTAACGCATTTCAAATGATGTTTGCTTGATCGACATGCTAAAATGGGGGTGGTTTGTTGTACAACGCTTAGTGTCACATTCTTTTTACACTCGTGCTTTAAGCAAAAGCTCACCGCCATACCAGAATGTGGCGAGTTATTTGGCATTTATTTGATCAACTGGTACGGGCACACTTAAATTACAGAATCAACAATATCGTTTGCGTTTTCACATATGGGTCATTCCATGGAACGCAGCAAACCAATTTTTTTTTGTTTTAACTAAATCTCTATAAGTTATAACCCTATTTTTTGTAGATCCCCACCATTAACAGATCGCGAGATCAACGACAAAGAAAATAAAACTTTACAAAATTATTAAATCACAACGGTGCATCCGATTTAAGCAAACCAAATTGTGAAGTAAATAGTTATCACGCCTTCTATCCGAGAAAAAATAAGAGGTTCACAAAAATGAGTTTTTAAGTAGGGTTTGGCAATCTTTAAGGGTTTTTTGTCTTTTTTTTTCAAAGAGCCAGCCGATATTTTCATGAAATATTTTTTTCTGGTTAAGGATATTCGTATTCATATTTTACAAAATATTTTACGATGGGACAGTCAATAAATGCACAAGAAAAATATTTTTCTAAAATCAAATTTTTTGAATTAAAAATATTTTTGGAAAAAATTGTCTAAAATATTGTCAACCACGGAGGATATTAAAATGTTGCTTTAAAATAATTAGGAGTCCAAAAAAATTTATAAAATAAAAAAAGTTTTTCCTCGCGCATTAATTGATTGTTCCATCGTGGGATTTTTTCTAGAATACGTGTATAAGATATCCTTTACCAGAAAAAAAATTGTTTGCTAAAAAATCGGATGTCCCTCCCAAAAAGAAAACAAAAACCATTCAATTTCGCTAAATCCTATTAAGATCAGACTTTTTTGAACGTTTTGAGAAGAAATGAAAATTATAGAATCACAATATGGTCGCTTAACGTTTGCACCGTTAAGATGCTATAATATTTTTAAGTTTTATTTTCTTGTGTTTATCCTGATCTCTAAAAAATAGGATAATATTCTCGATGTGTAGAACTTTGAACACTGAGTGATTTTTTTAAAAACAAAAAAATTTGGGTGGCTGAGTTCACATGGAATGGCCCATATCTGACTTGATATATGTAAAAAGAAAACTTATAAATAGAAATCAAATGCATTTTTAATGGTGCGTGATCAATCGTGCATGAGTCGTGCATGATGCGAAACGCTCAAAAAAATTGTGTCCGTGAATCGTGCGTCAAAATATTTTTTATTTCGTGAAGGAAAAAATCGCTCTCAAACGCGCAACTCTATTTTTATAGAGGCCTTCTTTAGGCAAAAAGTATATTACACCGATATTTCATAAAAAGTTTGACTGAGTAATTTTGATATTTTCTTAAAATTATAAAAATTATATAAGTTTTTTATTTCCTTTACACATTTCATGCCTCACCTGCCTTAGTCTATAAAATTTTTAATAAGAAACTCCTAAAAATTTTAATCATTTGCGAATGTTTATTTTGTTGACTTTTGTTATTTCTTTTGGGTATTGTTTTGTGCACACTCGAGTGCTTTTAATTACTTTGTATGCGATATTGTTCTAAGCAAAAGCCAAATAAATTAACATGTCACTGTACAAACACAGACACATACGCACACACTCATTTAAAAGTCGTAAGTCGCGTCGCTTTTTGTATTTATTTTATTTTTAATTATCAGACAAGACACTTCAAAGTCTCGTTTAGCATATTGCCAAGTGTTTGCCCTTAAGCAGCTACACTGTGCACACACTATTTTAGTAAATATATTTGATATGTGGGTGAAGCAAGTTTTATGGAAAAAATTGGAGTATCTTGGGAAGTACATAAACCATCAAAATCAAGTTTAACAATTTTCCCATAAAATCTTTTAATAAAATTTACTTCATCACTTTGAAATCTAAATTCACCGGTATATTTGCTCTCCATAGAAATTCCACAGATAACATTTGTCAACCTTAACATTTCATGCTGGCAATGCCAAAAAAAAAGTATAAAAAAAATTTACAAAAACAAAAATACAAAACAATTCGCCTGCCTTATCAACATGTGAGCAGCAGCTATCGCCGGTGCAAAAAGTAATACACCAAAATTCTCTGCTGATAAACTAAACATCAACAACAACTTTTGGCCAAAATGTGGCCTACAATTGTGTTGTAGACCATTTAAATAGAAATGTGGAATAGAAAGCCAAAATAACGGAAGAAAGTTGCAAACCACGAAAAATTAGCATTTGCATAAAGTGTTGGCAAAAGTAAAACGGATTGGCTTTAAGACGTCAATAAAAAAAAAAAAAATTGCGCAAAATTTAACAGCTTTTTTTTTTGTTTTGGTTTTTTCTGTTGCATATACATATTGTGTTTGTTTATTATGCGCATATATGCTGCAGCAAACAAAGATAAATCAACAATAATAAATTTTCGATACCTAATTAGCGGTTAACCGCAAATTTCAATATGCTTTTACTTGGACCGTGCGGCAATCAACTTTGTTGTAGTTTTGAATTCAATTTTATGTTTTGTTTATAAGGTTAACATATATGTTCAATGCAACAACAGGTTGGGGACAGAGTCGACATAAAAACAATTTTTTTGGGCCCATTTACTATTAAATATTTGTGAATAAACAACTTTACAAAAAACTTAACTTGAGGCAAAGGCCATGTGACTTAAAAGGGCTTTTTGTAGCATGTAAAATGTTAGTTAAACCTGATAAATAGCAAAATAAATAGAGTTGAACGTTGAACAATAAATATGCTAATCTACAAAAATTCTTAAAAATATGAAAATGTAGTTTTCCTTGAAAATAGGCCAAGTCCTAAAACAAGCTAAATTAGATTAATTTATGACAGCATATTTTTAACCAATTTTATCCGAAGACTCTTGTGATTTTCGAACATGTAACAATTAACAATTCGTGAAGCTAATTAACCAAGCCGAAACATGTAATACCACTTCAATGAATTCGGTATACAAAATATATTAAAATTGTATTACATGATTGATCGACCTTGTCACAACATATTTGTTTCCTATAATAAACAATTATGTTTTGGCTTCCTTAAATATTTTCATAACTCAATTCTAGACCCCTTAATTTTAAATATAAGATGATATGCAGATCAGCGATGGGCACATTGGGCCCTCGAAACCCGTTTCGTACATTTGTTTAAAGACTTCATATTCATACTGACAAAGTCATTGTCTCTTATACCCCTATACGGACCTGCGAAGTAAGTAATTTTGCCTACTTCGACATATATTACGTCAAAGTGGAACGTTAGTCTAATGTGACCAGATTTATAAAGAACTTCGTGGTGTTTTTCAATTACCTGGGCATTGGTCACACTATTCGATGAGGCAAATTTTTTTTTTATAATTTAGATATAGGCATTGAATGCCTTCAAATTTAAATATTAACCTCAGAAGAAAAAAAAAACAATTTATACTTAAAAACGAGAAGGCAAAGCTAACTTCGACTGCAAAAACTTTACTCCAACTAATTTAACCGGTAAAATATATATAGCATATAGATATCAGATATTTAAAATTTTTAAATCATTGATAATAAAAATTTGATACCATAAAAAAAACTTTTCTTAGTAAAACACATTTTCCGACCGATAGGTCCTATGGCAGCTATTTGCTATAGTTATCCGATTTTGATAAATTTTTCCAAACTTATGTGAAAGCATATAAAACTAATATATACCAAGATTGGGGACGCTACGATAGAAAACAAAAAAGTTTTTCTCACTAGAAGTAGTTTATTGACCGACCGTTTCTATGGGAGCTATATAATATAGTCATCCGATTTTGATAAATTTTTCCAGTATTATGTGAAAGCATATAAAACTAACATTTACCAAGATTGGTGCCGATACGATGGAAAAAAAAGTTTTTCTCACTAGAACTAGTTTTTTGACCGACCTCAAGCTATATGCTATTGTGATCCGACGTTGATAAATTTTTCCAGAATCATGTGAAAGCATATGAAACTAACATATACCAAGATTAGTGACGCTACGATAGAAAACAAAAAAGTTTTTCTTACTAGAACTAGTTCTTAGACCGATCGTTCCTATGGCAGCTATATGATATAGTCATCCGATCCGGTCTGTTCCGACATATTAGTTGCGTGCAGTAAAAGAAGACTCTGTGCAAAATTTCAGCTCGATAGCTTTAAAACTGAGAGACTAGTTCGCGTAGAAACAGACAGACGGACGGACGGACAAGCGGAAATGAACTCAGCTCGTCGTCCTGATCAAGAATATATATAGTTTATGGGGTCGGAAATGAATATTTCTATGCGTTACAAACTTCTGGTCAAAATTAATATACACTTTTCAAGTGTATAATGAGAAATTGTCGCTCGACTGATATTTAAATATCAGAATTTGCAAATGTATACAATAGAGTATTGCATAATTTGAAATTACAGCATGTTTGAAAATAACATTTTTTACGCATTTTGTATAATATTTTTTTGAACCGCGCCCACTTTGGTTTTTTGTGTTCAGTCTTAGGATCGGGCAATAACAATAAATTTGTTCCGGTTCAGGTTCGGCTCGGATTTCCATAAAAATCAATACCTTTTTTCCTTCGTACAAGAGCTGTTAGTAAGTAAAAAATCAAAAAACAAATTTTTTTGATTTTAATTTTTAATATTTTACGGAACTTAATAAAAAATGGAGAAAAGTTTAGTTTGTTTTACCGAAGTTAACATTTTTAAATGCAATTTTGATTTTGTTTTTTTCCTTAAAATTGTCAGGGACAATTTTAAATTCATTTAAAATTATTTAAAAAAAACGCGCACTGAATTTTGATGAATATGGAGTTTAATTTATATGCAGATACGTGAAATTTGGGTCTTTCTTCTCATAATATCTTGATACAGCAGTTGACGGTAGAGCAGTATCTTCCTGATTGATGGAAAATTTCAGTTTGATCGCGTTTAGCAGGGGACGGTAGGAGTTATCTAATCTAGACCATTGATCTAGCGGTTGGACTGGTTTCAAAATATGTGCAGCCTATATAAAAAAGAAAACCATGTGTCAAGTATCATTCAGATAGCTTTAAAACTAAGGGAGGAAATTACGGAATTAAAGACGGAAATGTCTATATCAACTCAGCTCATCAAGAATATTTATACTTAATGTGGTTGGAGACGTTTCCTTTAGAAATTTAAAATGTTCGGGTTAATTTAAACTTAAAACTCGGTTTGTAGACCGGTAAAAACTAATCCCTGATTAAGGAAAATTAAAATAAAATAGTTTAGTTTCCTCTGAAGCCAAAGAAAACCAACCAAACCTATCAAGAAGACCAACAGCCAAATAAGGAAAAATGTAGATATATCGAATTCTGTTTATACACGGTTTTGATTTAACACGGTCTAGAATTTCTTTTAAATATATGTTCCTTTTACTTTAAAAATTAATTGTCTTTTGTAAATCATAGAATGTCTTTGATAGAAGGAAACAAGATTTACTTAAACCTACTAGATTAGTAATTTTTATAAAAATTTTATAATACAAATTTTTTCATAACAATTAAAAAGTAATTTTTATTATAAAAATTACAAAATAAAAATTAATTTAAATTTTTATAATAAAAATTTGTTTTAAATGTTATTCAAAAATTTTTATAAAAAAATTACCATTTAACTGTTAAAACAACATTTTTATTTAAAAATCATAGAAAAACGATTATTTTTAAATTTTTATTTAAAAATTAGAAAATAATTGTTATTTCAAAATTTGTATCCACCAAAAGTTATAACAGTTTATGGTCCCTGAATAAAATCCGTTCAAAAATAAATCAGAATTTTATACCGGCTATTTGATCTAGCAACGGGATCGGATCTATGAGAATTTTGGTTGTATTTTAAAACATTTAAAACTAAATAAAAGTTGCATGATTTCAATTGAGGAAAATAATTTCTAGCTAATGGAAACGATATCAGACCTTCCATTTTCGAGTCTTAATGGGCAGCTGTTTAGAGCAATTAAATTTTGGTTTTGTTTTATAAATCAAAAGGAAAAATATATAAAATAAAAAAAGCAGTTTAACAAAACCGCTGGGGAATTATTATTAGAACTATTTATAGAATTATTCTTATCACTTAAAAATCATTTTAAGTTTGTATGACACATTGTCAATTAAAGCTCTCAAATGATTTTTGTCAATTTTAAAGTTTTCTACGCTCAAAGGTTAAAAATATACATAAATGTGCCAAGGGCCAAGCCCAGAAAAAAAGCATAAAAATTGCCTTCGCTAAAAATGATAAAGCAAAGATAGTCTCCAACAGTAACTAAGTGTAACAAACACACACATTGTTATTGTTATTTATCTTATCAAAGCAAGGTTATAAAATTCATTAATTTTCAATAACAAATATTTATGTATGTGACAAAAAACTTTCTCACAGAAACAAAAGAATAAATTTCATAAAAAAATACAGCTTAAGTCAAGGACAAAAGGAATCACAATAAATTTTAAAACAAATTCAGAAAAGTTCCACAAAAATTGCGCACAACACTTTTGCCCTTTTTTGGGGCCCAACCACGAGGACAACAGGCAGACCAACTTTTACTTTTACTTGAACAGTCTTTTACTTAAGCCAATTCTACAAGTCAAATTTTTCATTCACCTTTTTTGTTTTTTTTATGGGTAGATGGGTAACAAATCAATTATTCGCAAAAATATTTGTATAAAAAATATCCAATATCCGTTTAGTTGTAAGCCATCTGATCTCGGTTTTTTTTTTGTTGAAAATTTTACGCGTCAAACACGTCCGCTTCGCGTTAAGTCGTTGAAGTAACTGAAAAGTCCAAGTTTTCTAGTGCTCCACTCACTTTTGGCGAGCTTTTTGAGAGAGAGAGCGAGGAAGCTTAAACCTCTGCCTTGTGGCCCAGTGTAGTTAAGCTAGCTGCTGTGTGAGGCAATGCTTCGTCTACTTGTGTTTTTATTGAATAAACGACAACACAAAAAAACCGTAAAAAACAAAAATTAAAAAAATTTTATTTTAACACGGACGGACGCCTAGTTTTTAATCATATTTTGCAAACAACACTCTTTATATCTTTATATTGTAAGAAGTTGCCACATGAACCACTAAAATTTTGTTTATATTTTCATTTTTCCATATGGCCACAAAATGTTGATTGATGGTCTTGGCGCCCCCCTCTACACATGTATGTACATTATTATAAGTCTGTCTGAGTCTGAATTGCTTTTGGCTTTTAGCATTTTAGCAATTTTGCACTTATCACAGATCAAGAAGCAAAAAAAAAAGCAAAAAGTTTGCAAAAAGAAGATTATTTTTAAATCACTTCAGTATTGGGTGGTGGTTCATTAAAAATTTGTTTTTCAGTCTTTGATTTGTTTGGTAATCCTTAAAAATATAAATAAATATATTTTACGGTTTTTTGTTTCATTTTATAATTATTTTAATAGCATTTAAATATCTCAATTTAAATCTTTATCGACTTTTTATACCCTGTACCCTATTTTTAAAGTAAGAACCTTGTGTCTTTCATCCATCCATTTTGGATCCATACATCTATTCTACATATTTTGAAACACAAAAAGATCGGTTGAAAAACACGGAAGTTTTGGATAAGGATTTGGATTTGGGAGGAGGACCAGCGTCGCAACTGCGGCGTCGTAAGCGTCAACTGTGTGTGTGCACACATATGTGTTATAAATATGCGTATAAAAACCCACAAAATCCAGAGTACTGGGTATTTCGCAGTCGCGGCATCGACATATGTTTCCAAATTTGAACTGGAAATTGGTGCTACCTATCAAACGAACTATTTAATCATCTAAACCTATTTTCTTAAATCAAGTAAAAATATTTGATTCAAAAAAATTTTTGCTTACGTTATTCTTGATGTCAGATCGTTTTGAGTTTGGGGGGGGGGAGCTATTTTTTTAAAAAATTTTTTTATTTTAATAAAAAAAAGTTTTTTACTAAAAAATTTTATTTTATTATTTATTTAATAAGAAACACAAACAAAAAACATAAACAATAATCTCATATTGTTTTCCCGCAAATTTTTAAAAAAAACTCATCAAAAACCCTCGGCCAAGGTAAAATACCCCCTTAAACCAGGTTTAAAATTTTCATTTCAATTTTTTTCTCTTTAACTAAAATATTATATAAGCTGAAAGCATCCAGCATTTTTGGAAATGATTTGAAAATTTTACTAAGGTGAGGGGAAACTTAACCACCTTGACCACCAGAGTGCGCTGCTATTATAAAAATTATTATGATGTCTTATAGTATTTTTATTTTTAGGCAGATTTCCCATTTTAAAGAAAAAACAGCTTTTATTTTTTTTTTGACAGCTGATATAATATAATTTAAGATATTTACTTGAAATTTAGTTTGTAGGTTAGTAAGATTGATTTAAAAAAGATGTAATTGATTTGAAAGGCAAGTTTCTTGGTGAAGTTGGTCTTCTACCACGGATCCCCAAGATCCCTTCAGAACCGACCATTCCATTGCGATGCTAAATTCGTAAACATTTCATCATATATGAGCAAGAAATAGTAGGCAAGTTTGTTACCAAATTTTTTCTAATTTTGCGCCACTTGAATAGAAGATTGATTGTTTTCCTTGGCACGTGGACTGGAATTTTTTCTTTATAAAGGGAAATGGATCGAGGAAAAGCCTAAAACGAAGCGGAAAAAAGAACAAAATAAAGCGTACTATTACGGTGACCGATCTTTAAACAAAATAGCTTAAAAACATCAAGAGAAGCCGACATGTTATAACCGTATTTTTAATAAATGAGTCTGAACCAGGGAATCAAACCCAATCGAATTTCGGTACCGGTTCCTGTTCTGGTACGTACCGAAACTAATGTTTCGGTAAAAAGGTTCTGTTTAGGTTCTAGTTTATTTCGGTATTCGGTTTCGTACCGGTACCTTGGTTTTTATTTCGGTATACCAATACGTACCGGTATGTACCGGTATAATATAAAAATCCTTTAATCCGAAAATATAATAGAAATGGTAGCAACCTACACAACAAAAGTAGTTATAAAGGAAAATTAAACATAATAAACTTTACCTCAGAAAAAAATGTCCTAATAATAGAAGAGCAAGAAGATCTTTTGATATCTGATGAAATGTTAAATACACTGTTTTCAGATAACGTTACCGATCACGGTTTAACCCTGCTATTAGGTTAAGTCCATTTGGGCCAATTATTAATTCATTTCCTTTGTAAATGCAAAAATTAAGGATAAATTAATAATATTTTTTATTTATTGAACCAAAATAGATGCAACGAAATAAGATGAAATTGTTATTTTTATTAAACAATTTTAGTATATCTCAGATGGTCCCTTAACTTTACATTTGTAAGTTTTTGCTTACGCTTACCCTGCGTTTGACCCTGAAGAAATCCTGAATGAAGCAATAAAAATGAAATAACAAAAAAAAAACTCAGAACCAGAAACTGTACCGGTACAATGTTTCGGTTCTTTTCAGTCATATCGGTTCCAAAAATAAAGGTTCCGAAATACCGGTACGCAAAAATAAATAATAACGGTTCCAGTTCTGGTTCTGAGTTTCAATCGGTTCTTTTCGGTATACGGTTCCGGTTCGGGTTCCGGTTTGACACCCTGGTCTGAACATGGAAAAAACATGAAAGACCGAGCACACAGTGCGCTTACTAAGAATGTTATGTTAAGAAAAACGTTAAATTCTCTCGGCCTTTTGTCAAAAATCAGAATAAAATTTGGTGTTAGAGGCCGTTTTACAACTATGCTATGTTATTTCGTGTGCTAAATATATAAAAAGATAAAAAAATCATGAAGAAGCCACCTTTAAACCCGGCTCGAAGGCACAACGCCTAAGTTTTTGTCTCGCACATATGACCTGCACTTTGACGAATAAATTTTGATGAATGCCAATTTTTTTCCAACAGACCCAACTCTGCTCTATGTAAGATTAAGGGGCGGATAATTTGTTTAGGCCCTTTTTACACAAGTTTCGTCGACCATCAAAATGCACTCAATTGTTTCCTTGAACAAACGGTCTTACAGATTTCGAACAAAATTTTTTCCTAATTTTTACATCTTGTTGACTCTTTTTAAAACTTTTTGATTTTTTTGTCTTTAGGCACTGGTTCCCGTTTTTTGTTATTTTTTAACTTTTAATAAAAAATTGCATTATTGGTATAGTATTTGTGCAGAATTTTTTTAGCACTTGCTCTGCGATCTGTTTTTTCGTCAAAATGAAAGGGAGAAAATAGATGTAAAAAAAGTAAAATTAAGGTAATCATTCAAGCTTTTTAACGGTTCTTCCACATGTCATGAAGCGATACTCATCACTGCGAGAATGTGCGATTGAAAGGGTGCTGTTTCTTTTTCGGTACAGTCCTTATTAATGTTTTTAAGTTATTTAAGGTTTTTCATGTCTTCAAATTCTTATTAAAAAGTATAGAAAATATGACATAATATTGCCCGTGTTCCAATTGTATTCTGCTTATGTCTTTTTATGATTTATGATTTTATGACTTTTACAAAATTATCATACCCTTTAGTTTGTATATAAAACTTATCTGACCATTATTATAAAAAAAAAAACAAATATTTTGTGTCTACATTTTGAAATAAATTCGAATGGTTCTTTGTTACTTTGATTAAGGGGTCTTCTACCTTTGACGAGTGTTTTATGAGTGTTTTTACAAAACACTTCTCTGGAGAAAATCATAAAGGCTTTTTTCAATTTGTTTTTTTTTTTGTGTAATTAATTGATTATATAAGAAAATAAAAAAAATGTTTGGAATTCAGGGGGCTGTTCAACTAAGGTCCCAAAAAAAAGGTGTAGAGGTGGTGGCCATGATTCCAGGACTCCAGGTAATCGGAAATAAAAACGGTTAATGAGGGAATGATTAAATTGATGTAATTCTGGCCCGTACCTCAATCATATTTTTCAATATTTTTTTTAAATTGGCGGCCATTTAAATAAAAAATTTAGATTTCTATTTTTTTGTAGTTTAGTGTAAGAAAAAATAACACAAAAATGTTTTTCCTACTGATTGGTACGGGCCAGAATTACATCAATTATGCGTCGATTGCAATATGGCTGATCAAAATCGGATCTGTAAAACTGGCCCAATCATGGCTACCACGTTAAAAAACGTGGTTTCGAGAAAAACGCGCTTAAAGTTTTGAGCAACGTTCAAAATACTCACGTTAGCAAGAACATTGCTCCACTTAAATCGATATATCTGCTAAACTATTTTAAATATTTGAAAATGGTTTAAAAGGAATATAAGGGGAATGTTCAAGCTATAATAATAAGGCAAAACAAAAAAATGGAAAAAAAAAATTTTTAAAAGGTAGAAAGACCCCCTTAAAAACGATGACTGTGAAAGAAATCTGAATCATAGAATATGCAAGCATTGAAATCGTTAATTTTATTGCAAACTTTGAAGCAAAATTAATTGCTTTTATGAATACATCACATTTATGAGTAAAAAATGATTATATGACGACTTATGATCTATTTATATAAACATCTGTCGATTTGGTGCTTCTATTTAAAACATTCTTAATGAACATTCTTTTGTGGACAATGTTACTTTTGAAACAATTGGTCATTTGTTTCTGCGAATAAGTTTGACAATCTGCATCTGCATTTGTTCTACAAGTGTTGTTAATTCATAGAATGTTAGGTAAGCGCCTGGTACACTAGAGCTTAGAGCACTTCGTCATGTATTTTCTATAAATGCATTCACATTCGCTAATTTTCTTCACCTTCCAACCCTGTCAATTTCAATTATATCTTGTGCCTAAACAAGTCATCTGTAAGTCCGGTTATGTGTATATAGAAAACACCCACAATTGCCACAAATGATGATGAAATTTTTTAATTTGAAAATTAAAAGTGTTCAAAGTGTCTTAAGGCTTTAACAACTTCATTTGAATTGAATAGTTGACCAACATTAATTGGCTCGTTAACTGTTTTATTTGTAAACACACAAATGCCTCCCCCAACACAAATGTTTGCCAAAATTAAACCAAACACAATTGGATAAACTGTTTAAAGCCCCCGCCCACGCAACATTTTAATTTACTTATAAAAAGCCTCCCAGTGCGAATTATGATCAATTAACCAATTGTGAAGCTTTTAAAGCCATTTAATGTTGCCGGGCACGTATTTGGGCCAAACCAGCTAACGACCCACTAGCCTATATAGGCGCAAACGATCGATTGATCGGGGTTACCATCTAATTGACAGTCAATGCAACCGCAATGCAAAATTGCATATATATAAATATATATAGAAAGATAAAAGTGAATCACATTTTGGTATTATAGCTCAATGTCAAATTTCAGCCCGGCAAACACATCTCATAATTGCAAAATAGAATTTGTGCTTATTTTTGTTAGAAATTTTTGCACTGCGCATTTAACTGATGTTTTGTTCCGTTTTCAGCTGGCCGGGAAGCTTATGTCATTTTTTGTTGTTGTACTGATTTTGATCGGTGAAAATAATATAAAAAAAAAAAAAACCAAAAGCTCATTTGTCTACAGACTTGAGATAGGCATCATTTAAGCTGGAGAGATGCTGTGTAAGCTTCTAATGGATGGGATATACATTCGAGTGGATCAGTCGAGAGCATTGTTAGAGTTTACATTTATTGTTAAGACAATTGTGTTATATTCCATGGGGTGTATAAATATTGGACTACAATTATCACTAATCAATAGAGTCGTTAAATAAAGGGGAAAGATTTACCGTCTTCGAAAAGTTGTTGTTCTTCTTAAGCAACTGTATTTTATGACCAAATAGCCAAATGAACAAACTTTCTAATGATTTAAAGAGCCACAAAATTGGACTTATTAAACTCTACGGAGGTGTTTCATTTAATATGCAAAATTTCTGGGGCCTATGTGATTTCCCATTCCATGAGTTCCTTAGTGACCGAAACCAGAATCCTGAGATAAGTTTTGGAGATATAACCGAAAGTTTGGAGAAATCTGGTTAAGGGGTCTTCTACCTTTGAAAATTTTTTTTTCCATTTTTTTTGTTTTGCCTTGTTATTATAACTTGGACATTCCCCTTTCATCCCCTTTAAACCATTTTCAAATATTCGAAATACTTAAGCAGATATATCCATTTTAGTGTACCAATGTTCTTGCTAACGTGAGTATTTTCAACGTTGCTCAAAACTTTATACGCGTTTTTCTCGAAACCACGTTTTTTGACCTGGTAGCCATGATTGCGCCAGTTCTACTGAACCGATTTTGATCAGCCATGTTGCCATCGACGCAGAATTGATGTAATTCTGGCCCGTACCTCAATCAAGAGGAAAAACATTTTTTTACTCTTTTTTTACACTAAACTTGAAAAGAAAAGCTTGAAAAATCAAAAAAATTTTAAATGGCCGCCAGTTTTTCAAAAAAAATATTAAAAATTATGATTGAGGTAGGGGCCAGAATCACATGAATTCTGATCATAACCTCATTTATCGTATTCAATTTCGATAACCTGGAGTCCCGGAATCATGGCCACCAACTCCACACCTTTTTTTTGAGACCTTAATTGGCAGGCCGATAACTTTTTGAACAGCCCTCGAAATCCGAACTTTTTTTTGTATTTTTTTAATTTAATTAATAAATAACACAAAACAAAAAACTAAATTGAAAAAGCTTTTTATAGTTTTCTTTCCAGAATTTTTTAAAAAACACTCATAAAACGCTGTTCAAGGTAGAATACCCCCTTAAGAAGTATGAGCCGAGAAATTTTTGTCTTCGACGACCTAGAGCAGGAGACGAGCGGAAGAAGTGTAAGACAGATTTAACTTTTCCTAATAGACATAATAACCGTCCAATGAGCGTTTTCTGTTCATATAAATCTCTTATGATAAGCCTGCACGTAGCCATGGGCATACCTACAGTTTTTTTTATCATGAAGGAGGTTGGTTCGTCCGCTTTGAAATTTCCCTCTATATCCCTGTGATCTAGGGAAATGAGGCTTATGTCAGTCCATGGTATAATTATATAAGGTAGAGTCATCAGAAATTCACATGCGAGAGGTACCAGATTTGTTTTCACCACCAAACAACGCCTGCTTAGGTGTATCAAATAAAATGCAATAACACCTTCCACATTGATATTTACTTTGTTACTATCTGGCACCCCAAAAAGAAGGCAGCCCACTTTACTGACCTCACCTTATATAATATTCCACCATGTGTCAGTCTATCATTTACGAAGTGGTGAATATCAAAACCGAAATGGTGAATATTGAGCGGGTCTTATATATACATATTAGAGCTTCCTTGATCCCAAGGATTTTCGAATGAAAGACACTATAATGTTCTGGTAGTCTTAAAGAATGACTAATGACAAGTTCTGCCTAATATACACCGCCACCCATTCGATTATCGAGTTTCGAGCCATCAGTGTTAATTTTTATAGATTTCAGCGGTCCTGGCGAACCCTGATTCCACTCTTCTCCAGAAGGAATGAGGACGTAAAGAGGGTACAGGGGGTATTCTGTGGGGATACAGTAATCAGTGACGGTAGGAAGGAGGGTATTCCCCTAAAGGATGCTAGAGTGACTGAAGTTGGTTCTCTCAAGCATAGAGCGAATAGTGTAGCTACTCTTTATCCCATCTGCTTAATTGGAAATCTGTAGAGAATAGCGGCGAGAGTATCACTGCATATAATGCATATTTCAGCCATGCGCTGGACCTTGGAGAAGCTGTCTTTTCTAAGACCGACCACCATACTGATACTCCTTACGTTAGGCCCGGTCGTACGTTTGGCATGTAAGTCCATCCTACTATGTTGGGGTTCATCCCCCATTTGAGCCCGATAGTTTTTCTATACGCATATAGGGCGACAGTGGCTTTCCTGACCCGTTCGTCAGTGTTTAGATTCCAATCTATTAAGAGCTTAGGTATTTGGCGCTGTTTCTTCATTGAGCTTTGGAGGGTCGACAAAGGAATTTTTACTTCCGTTTTAGGCTTACGTAGTATCGCGTTTGAGGTCACGTTACATAGGTACCACTCCTCAACCGATGAGTCTACTAAATGTCGACGACCCCAGTGATGCTTTGACTGTCATACCTATTAGTCATTGACCGACAAGAATCTATTCTAATTGGTTTCCACTGCAATTCCGAGTTTTCTCCAACCTAATCTCTAGTAGATCTTTTTGTCTTCTTCTATATATTTATTAATATACATTTACCTCTCTTTGACAACGAGATCTATTAGATGGTTCGTAGCTTCCCGGATAGCTTCGACCTTTGAGAAGAAAGGAAATTTCTGTACCAAAATCTGGGCTAAAATTTCCGCCTCCTAACCGACTTTTTAGTTTGGAGCCATCTAAGTACATGATGATCGCATTTTATCATGGGGGAGAGAGTTTTAATCCAAGCAGCTTGGAATTATGACCTCAAACATGGCATCAAACGCTTAAGTATATAGTTATATATTTTTGTTGGTGAGGCACACTTGACAATTTAGTATGGCCTGCACTAAAGGAGGCCGCTTTTTAAGACTGGGGGTAGTATTACTTGCGATTTCTCAGACTAGTATATGTAGGGGTATTATATGTAGCATAATGTTAAGGGATTCTGTAGAAGCTGTTCGCAAAGCGCCGCTCATGCATAAGCTGGCACTGAGTTGGACTTTACAAAGAGTCCTGAGAACAGATGGTTTACCCAAGACTAGACTATAACACCATAGAGAAGTATGGGGCCAACAATGACTGTGTAAAGCCAGTGTATAATTTGTGGGGAGAAGCCTCTTTTTTATTTTACTTTTGTAGTTATTATTAAGATAATTAAATATTGTACTAGGGCTGCCTCCACATTCAGATCTGTTTGGACAGATGTGATTGCGCTAGAAAGGACGTTATTAATCGCTTCTTCAATGTGAAGAAATGATTTACCGGCCCACGTTATCTGTTCTTTTGTAACTATTTTATTTATATAACTAGCAGGGTCATTTTTGGATGTTTCAATGGGTTCTTCATAAGATGAGCACCCAGATGAGTATCAAGTAAGAGAGTCAAGGTGTCAAGACTGAATTCAGCCCAGATTCTATCAGATTTTTGAGGGAGGCCCAGGGAAGTAGGCGATCCGGCTAGAATTTTGCGAAGTCGCGATGATATAGATGTTGATTCAATGCCACTACAGAAGTACTTACTATAAGAATTATAAGAACTATAATAGTAAAGTTGGCCCATACAGCTCTTAAATAGTTCTTAAACCAGGCCTTACACACAAATTGCCTCCTGGTTGAAAAAAACGTAAAAAAAATTATTCCTGGACTCTACTTGGTACCAATATGAAAGAACTTTTGCTGTGAGACCTTGTGTAAGAACCATATAAGAACTAAATAAGCCAACTCTTTATAAAAGTCCTTTATCCAGCACATTATTGTGCAATTTAACTAAAATTTCTACATTTTTAAATTCAATTCTACTTTTACTGTAAAATATAATATACCCATGTGTTCTATAAATCGCTTTCGACCCAAAAACGTCTAAAATCGTATAGGAATGGAGTTGTTTTTGGGGCGAAAGCGATTTGTGGAACACCTGGTATAGTGTTTTTTTTTTTTGTGTTAAACTCACCTCTGGGTGGTGGACCCGCTTTCGGCGTTGCATGATTACAGCAAGGACGTCCGATTTTTGAGACGGAACTTGTTGAACCAAAGCTGGAGGGAGCTTTAAGCTTACTAACGGGTATTCCGGTTACAGATGAGGTGGGTGTGGGTATATTGGAGCGATGGGCTCCGGCCGGTTGAGTAGAGCTGACTGGTTCTGCAGGCGGAGCCTCAACGGCAGCGGCAACGGCGGCTGCTTCGTTGTTTGTTGTTGTATCACTCATTTTGCACTTTTTTATTATATATATTTATATATTGATATTTTTCAACACACGCGTAATAAATTAAAAACGATTCAAGAACTTAAAGGCAAACACAAAATTTGCTCCTTTTGGTTATAAAATTTGGTTTTAATAGGTAACCGGTTGACTTACCTGGACTATTTATAAATTAACATCAATTTTTTTGACCTTGACACACTGTGCCACGGATTTGGCGGGCACGCAGGCTATCTCACTCGCACTCGCAACGGCGGCAGTCCAACAGCTGATTGAAGCTGGCAACAAAATTTGTGTTGTTGTTGCTGTTAGAATTTCAAATTTGCTTTTGCTTTAATTATTATAACTTGATTTTGACACACGCACATACACACACTCGATATATATATATATAGATGATATAATAAATTTAGATGAACCAAATTTTGAATTTGAATTGAAATGCGTTTCAATTGCACTTGAATTCTGTTGTGTTGTTGTTGTTGTTGCTTCCCTGCTTCCTCTTCCGCTTGATTCCACTGATTGACACACTTTCACGATTTAGGGTAAAGGGGGGGGGGGGCAAACACACGTCAATGATAAGATAACGACACTTTAAGGCTTTGGTTTACGAAAAACGGTTTAAAAGAGCAACGCGATTATTTATAAGCAATTTTAGTAAGAATTTTTCACTTTTTTCATATTATATTTTGCACACTCGTTTGCGTTGGTTGTTGCACTAAACTGGGGATGGTAGAATTTTTTATATGGAGCATTCTTATCGATATTTTTCAAGCGATAGTTGAGTTAGGGATGAGCTGAATGAAGGCAGTGACAGTGAACGGTGTGGCCGTTACTTTTGAATTTTAGTGACAAATAAAGTGACTTTGTTATAGTAATTTGTGAGTACGAATGTGGATTTTGCTTTGCGGGTTGTAAAAGCCGGATAAGATCTAATATATAAACAATTAATTGTGAGAGTTTCCCTCCTTAGCATTTCGGCGATATTGGATAAGGAACTGTCACTAATCACTTATTGTAGGATTACTAATGCCAACTCCACAGCGATATGGTTTTTTAAATTTATTTGAGAACCGAAATCGTTATAATAGGAACCGAAAAACTCGGAACCATACCGAAACATTAATACCGGTACTGTTTCGGATTCTTATTATTTATTTGATCGATTTGTGATTATTACAAATATACATTTATAGAAATTCACCCTTAAAGAAAAACCGGAATCACACTCTTTTTTTTAAGATATAGAAACAGTTTTCTAAAAGCGGAAATCCTGTGATGCAAAAAAGGATTTCATTGTCATAGAAAAATGCTCCCTTAAATATAGAAATGCCCTGCACTTCTTAGAAATCGCACCCAGTACCTGATAAAAACATTCTATGAAGATCTGGGTTGTACAGGGTTAGCCCATATTCGACGGACCCATGTTTTTTTTTAAATCAAAGAAAAAATAAAAATTTGGTTGTGTAATCTTAATCATTTAATTTGTTCCAAGTAGATTTGTTTACATAATTTTTTGAATATGATATCTCTCCAAATGGCCGCCTCTGGCGTTGATGCGTATTGTGCCCATTTTGCAGCATTTTCCATCGTTTCCCATTTTGGCCCGGAATAGCGGCTATTTCTTCACGAATGTTGTCCTTGAGCTCTTCTACGGTCCTTGGCTTGTTCACGTAAACCTTTGACTTCAAATATCCCCGCAAGAAGAAGTCAGGCGGCGTCAAATCGGGCGAACGCGGTGGCCAGTCCAAATCACCACTTTCGACATCAAACAGCCCGAAACAATTTCTTCCAGAAAATCGATTGTTATGCGACTTGTGTGCGGTGGAGCGCCGTCTTGTTGAAACCAGAACTGCCTCATACGCTTTCGACGAATAATGGGCATCACAAAATTGGTCATCATGTCGCGATAACGCTCCTGGTTGATGGTAACAGCATGGCCAGATTTTTCATTTTGGAAGAAAAAACGGCCCAATGACCGTTTTCGCACTAACGCCGCACCAAACTGTGACTTTTTCGTCATGAAGAAGCACTTCAATCTCCTGAGGATTTTCAGTGGCGTAAATACGGCAATTTTGCTTATTTACGGTCCCATTCAATGTGAAACGGGCTTCATCGGACATGATAATTTTGTTTTCACAATAGACTTGTTCTGTTGAATGTAAATTTCAACTATTTCAGAGCGCTCGCGTGGCGTGTATTGTTCCATGGTAAAAATCTGCTTGGACTGACGCTTCAAAAGGGTGATGTCATTAAGCGATCTGACATCTCTGTCAAAAGTTATGGCGTTGCCAGATGGGTCCGTCGAATATGGGCAACCCTGTATTTTGCACCTAGGGGACCTGGCTCTTTTTATCGACTCCTTAAAATGGTTTTCATAGCCATTGATAGAGATTTTGTGTAGAAACCCCCCTGAAAAAATATAAATGGATTTTGATTGATTTCATTTCACTATTAACACAAATAAATATTTAAAATTTGTATGTTTTTAAGTATTCGACACTTGGAGATGGATTTTTCCAAAACCCCGTCTTAGTACACACTTTTAGCGCAATTCGAAACTATTTTCAAAGTTTTAGCTCTCTAACCGTAACCGATTAGGCTGTGCGTTGATTTTCAATTGTTCAATCAGTCACTGAGTCGGTTAGGAAACCAATTAGTTGGGCGAAACCAATTTTTTAATTGATATCAGTTCAGAACGAACAAAAATAAATTTTGAAAATTATTTTGTGATATTTTAGAAAATTCAGTTTTTTAAAATCAGTTTTTAAATTTCAAAAGCTGTGACCATTTTTTTTGCCATTAAAATTTCACTCAAGTTTAAAAACAATCGAATAAAAAATAGAGCTCTTAGATTCCAAGCTTTTATAGACAATTTAGACTTAACTGTTGGGCCTGGGCGCTAATAAATCAGTCAGTCAGTATAATAAAAGATGATATGTTTAACATGTACTATTTTTAACCATATGCTATCCAAGGCAGTTTTATTGTTCTCAGAAACTTAGAAATCTTAAAAAAAAAATTAGCATACAAAAAAACAATTTAATTGTATGCTTTATATATATTTTGTTTCAATACTTTCTAAATATTATAAATTTATTCTTTATTCCATACAGTTAACGATAAATATTAATTAAATATTTATTTTTATTAATTTTTTATTTTTATTTATTGTTATTTATTTTATTTTACTTATTTTAATTAATTTTAATTTATTTTTATTTATTTTCATTTATTTTTATTTCTTTTTATTTATTTTTAGTTTTGTTTATTTTTATTTATTTTTTATTTATTTTTATTTCTTTTTATTTATTTCTATTTATTTTTATTTATTGTTTTTAATTTGATTTCTATTAATTTTTAATTTGTATTTATTTTCATTTATTATTTATTTTCATTTATTTTATTTTATTTATATTTATTTTTATTTAATTTTATTTATTTTTATTATTTATTTATATCCATTTTTTTTAAAGTTTATTTATTTGTATTTATTTTTAATTATTTTAATTTAATTATAGTTATTTTTATTTATTTGTATTTATTTTTATTTATTTTTAATTATTCGTATTTATTTTTATTAATTTTTATTTTAATTTATTTTTATTTAATTTAATTTTTTTATTTATTTTATCTATTTTTTTTTTATTTATTTTTGTTTATTTTGATTATTTTTATTTTTTTTTTAATTTTATTTGTTTTTTTTTTATTTTTATTAATTTAATTTTTTTTAAATTTTATTTATTTGTATTTATTTTTATTTATTTTTTATTTAATTATATTTATTTTAATTTATTTGTATTTAGTTTTATTTATTTGTATTTATTTTAATTTATTTGTATTTATTTTTATTAAATTTTATTTATTTTTAATTCTTATTTATTTATTTTATTTAATTTTTATTTATTATTTATTTATTAATAAATATTGAAATAACATCACAATATTTATTCACCGCTCGTGACTCACGCCGTGCTCAATTCACAGTCACTGTTTGATAAATTCACCTTAACAGCAAACGGTCACACCATTGTTCTCTGCTCTCTGTTTCAATTTCAGTATTTTCTTGCCGAGCGTTTGGTTCGGTTCACACGCTGTTTTGCTCCGTTTCTCTCTGTGTGTGTGTGTATGGTCGTGCGTGCGAGTGTGTGTGAGTAGAATCAAAAGAAGGAAGCCGCAAACTAAGGAAAAAGAAAATTCCCAGAAATCTTATCAATGGGCAGAGCAGTGCATAAAATTTCACAAAACAAATAAATAAATAACAAAAATGAAGTAAAACCGCGTCCATACAAGATTCAAGTAGTTTGTTAGCATTGTCCGCCTACGCCACGCCCACACGCTCAAGAATGGCTGCCACGGTCTACAATCGCCTACACAGCGGCGTTGGCATTGTGGCCCTTGGCAGCGGCAGCAGCAGCGCCTCCCCCTCCTCCTCGTCCTCAGCAGCCGCCTTGCTGGGCCACTCACAGCTGACGCGTTCCTTGGAAAGGATACTGGAGGAGGCACATTTCAGTGGAGAGCTGATACTGACCAATCGCAAGCTGAAGGATTTTCCAAAAACCGGCACCAAGTACTCGCTGACGGATACGGTAATTGCAGGTAAATATGCAAAAGTTTAGGGCGCGGCTTCTCAAGTTAAGCCTCATCAGCTTTTCCCTTTTTTTTTTGCTCTTGAAAATCAATAATTTGGCAGGCAGCAAGATGAAGCATCAGCTGCTGCTCTCTACGCCTCTCTCTCTCTCTCGGTCTATCTCTCTTCCTCTCCACCAAGGACAATTTTCCTTTTGCTTGCACTATTTGCCGCAGTTTTTGGGTGGGTTTTTATTGTGGCCAGTGCACCAGGAGTTCATAGTTCCTGCCGTCTGTTCAAGTTCAACCAACTTTCGTTTTCCTCTTGCTACGCCCAAAATGCAACCGAACTAACCGAACCAACCCACCAGTCCAACCCCCACCCACTCTCTATCCACCACCCAGACGAAATGTGGTTGGGCCACCACAAACCATCTGTTTTCATTAGGCACTCGCACTAGACGTCGGCGACATCCATCGATTTTCACTTGGTCTTTGTTTTATGATGCAGCAGAAATTTTTTCCCACAAAATGAAAATTTGCAAAAAATCCTAAATAAATTTCATAAAATTCACAAAAAGTGCAAAGTCTCAGATTTATGAACTATTTTCGTCAATCAACATTTCGCAAATGCCAAAAATTAAAATAATAAATATTTAACATTTTGACACTTTGCTCACAAAACAAAGGCATAGAAATTTGAAATTACAGTAGACTCTCTGTAGAGTGAACTTATTGAAGCCAAGGGGGATATTTATTTAGGGTATTATCAATTTGGGACATTTACTTCAAAAAGACAGATATGGTAGAAAGGATCATATTGTTTTTTTTTCTTATACTAAGTAGGATATAACGTGGGAAAAAAAAAAATAAATGAGTTTATCTTTATGTTCCAATTAAATTCCATCTTATTCTTTTACTTACCATAAACTTTATATAATATCATTATACCTCTAACTTATAACTATTTCCTCCATTTTTTTTTTTATACTATTTATACATTCCTGATCCGTTCGTCGTTTCTTTAAATAAAAATTTAAGTATTAATGAAATTTTAATTGAAGCATTTTTTTATACACTTGAAAAAGTGTATCTTAATTTTTATTAGTAAATATTCATTTCCGACCCCATAAACTATATATATTCTTGATCAGGACGACGAGCTGAGTTCATGTCCGTCTGTCTGTCCGTCTGTCTGTTTCTACGCGAACTTGTCTCTCAGTTTTAAAGCTATCGGGCTGAGAATTTTGCACAAGTCTTCTTTTTACTGCACGCAACTAATATGTCGGAACCGACCGGATCGGATGACTATATCATATAGCTGCCATAGGAACGATCGGTCTAAGAACTAGTTCTAGTTAGAAAAACTTTTTTTTTCCATCGTAGCGTCACTAATCTTGGTATATGTTAGTTTTATATGCTTCCACATAATTCTGGAAAAATGTATCAAAATCGGATCACTATAGGATATAGCTGCCATAGGAACGATCGGTCGAAAAATAAGACTTTGTGAGAAAAACTTTTTTGATTTCCATCGTAGCGTCTCAATCGTAGTATATATTTGTTTTATATGTTTCCACACAATTCTGAAAAAAATCTATCAAAATCGGATCACTATAGCATATAGCTGCCATAGGAACAATCGGTCAAAAAACTAGTTCTAGTGCGAAAACCATTTTTGTTTTCCAACGTAGCGTCACCAGTCGTGGTATATATTAGTTTTATATGCTTCCACAATTCTGAAAAAATCTATCAAATTCGGATGACTATAGCATATAGCTGCCATATGAACGGTCGATTAAAAAAACTACTTCTAGTGAGAAAAACTTTTTGTTTTTATCGTAGCGTCCCCAATCTTAGTATTTATTAGTTTTATATGATTTCACATAATTTCGAAAAAATTATCAAAATCGGATGACTATATCATAGCTGCCGTGGGACCGATCGGTCGGAAAATGTGTTTTTACTAAGAAAAGTTTTTTTATGGTATCAAATTTTTATTATCACTGATTTAATAATTTTAAATATTTGATATCTATATCTATATATATTTTCCAGTTAAATCAGTTGGAGTAAAGTTTTCAAGTGTATTAAAACTTCGGCACAGTCGAAGTTAGCTTTTGCCTTCTCGTTTTTCTCTGAATTAGACCGATTAAATAAATCTGCATACATATAAATGACTTACCCCTGACTGACTTTATATTCATTATCAACTAAGTCTGGGCGCGAGCAAATAAATGTCAAACCTTCCGTTCCGAATCCATGTCTTTCCTGTCCCGATACTAAATACAATATTTCAGTTCAATACCGTTACGACTCCATTTTTAATTTTCGTTCTTTTAACTTTTTAAATCACATTCGTTTTTAGGCTAACGATATTTGGATTTTGTTCTTAAGATACCAATTGGTTTTTACTTTAATTAAGTCGCTTGGTTCGATATCCTGCAATTCGATATCAGTAAACGATTGCAACAAATCAGTCGGACATCTACCTCCACTCAATCAATCTCCTTTGCGATAGGCAGAAAGTAGTAGGTATGCCTATGGCAACGTGTAGGCTCATTTTACGTATAACCTGTAGAACCTCAAGGCAGACATGGCCAACTCAATGCGCAAAGCGCTTAACAAACCTTTGTATCAATGCTGAACTGATGTTAAGGCCATAAAAGTGAAGAACAAAGGAGTTCGTCTACAACTTTTCTGTTTTTTGCCCTGCCCTGAGTCGAACTGAACCGGTTCGAACCAGAAATTCCGACTTTCATTTTACTGTGAACAGAACCTTGAACCGAACCTCTTGTGAAAAAATATCCGAATCTGTTCCGAACCAATACTTTCGTTTCGGTTCAACAAAACTTACATGGATTAGTTAAGCGAGCGATTTACTGTTACAAGAAGTATCATGAACAACAATTGCTTGAAGAAATAATAAAAGGAAATAATTGAATTAAAGTAAATATAAATTCAGAAATTCTGTAAATGTTTTTTTATTTTTAATAATTTATTAATAATTTTATTTATTATTTATTATTATTACTCTTCTATACAAATTTCGAAAAACTCGGTACAAACCAAGGTTCGAACAAAAACCTAAGCACAAAAACCTTGTTCCTTAAATTTCTGAACCTTAACCATCGGTAAATTTTGATTCGAACCCGAGAAACTGGACCTCCATAAAATTATTTGGGGTTGCAGCCCTGATTTTTAAGACCTTTTCAAAATTTTAAAACATTTGTCGATGTGGTCTTGGACAATCTTCAAAGGAATATTATAGATCATTGACCGATTTTATATTTGATTATTTCTTTCTATTGCTCTCATAAAATTTTATAATAATTTTCGTATGTTGTAAAGGGAGGTTCAATGTCAAAGCTTATTTTTTCCACCGTGGGGAGTTGTTTTAGAGCAGCGTTGGACGCGATATTTCAGTTTGGGAGATTTCCAACAACAAGAAGACAAAAAAGCGAGCCTGACTCCAGAAGCCGTGTCGCACACACACACTGCATATATTTTGTTCTTGTTCCCGTCTGATTTTATTAATTGACGCCATGAATTAAATATTACTGAATTTTGAGTAAATTCTTTAATGGATTTCATTTTTGACGAAGTTGTGCTTAGGAGGTTTTTGTACCATAGAACATACTCTTGTATTGACTTCGTGAATACTGCTTGTCTTCTGTTCACGATGCTGAGAGAACGTACTGGCTATATCACTAGCTACTATTTGTAAGTCTTTTCGCATGGCAAAAATAATGCAAAATAAAAAGTGTGAGAAATAATTCGTTCGGCATACACTAAAAAGAACGACAGAAAATCAAAATCTGTTCGAACTTACAAAAAGTTATAGCCATGTGTTTTTCAAATCGCTTCCGACCCAAAAACGACCCAATTCCCATACGATTTCGATCGTTTTTGGGTCGCAAGCGATTTGTAGAACACATAGGATATTTTTTGTAAATCACAAAACCTGAAATATATATCTGCCGTTTTACTTCTTTATATAATATTATATTTGTGTTCCAGGAGCAAAATCCCATTTAGACTAGGTGCGAGTCCTATTAGGAGCACCCTGGTATATGAGAACTCAAAGAATTGAGAAAGAGCTAAATGTTTCAAATAAATAAACAGATTTCCGATTATTTAGAAAGTCTAAGGGCTCATCCAAATAGTCTTGCCAAATGCTTCTTGAGTAGTCGAAGGAGAAGTGGCATTATTATAAGTAAGACGTCTAAAAAGGATTTACATTTATGACCTTCCCGCAAAATTATTATTAAACATTAGATTATAGATAATAACACTAGTTTACAGCGAAAAGACCCATTGAAGCCATTATTTTTTAATGATGTATTTTGGAATGCTGAACTCAAAAATGAATTTCAAAAAAATTTTGTATGGATACGTTTTTGAGATAGAATTTTTTTTAGTTTTTCGATAGGTACCCATACCTTTTAAGCCATATCTCGAGTTACAAACTTTAGATGAAGTCAAGCAAGGATTAATCAAAAGGTTATGCAGTTCCCAATAATCTAGTCACAGAACGTTTTCCAATCGGTTTAGTAGTTTAAAAGTAAGAAGCAAAAATATTTCGAAAAAAATGATTTTTCTCAAAAACGTGAAAAATTTGATTTTCTAAAATCTGTAAATGGTTGAAAATAAAAATCAAAAAATTGTTTTTTCTTTTATTCTTACAAATTGCCCTATTACGAAGATAAATAGATAATATAGATAAATAGATAAATGGATAAATAGCGAAGTTGTAAGCAATTGTGTGAAAAAACTAGGGGTAAAATTTGACTATTTTACGTGATCATTAAAAAAATTTCTTTTTTACTTTGCTTTTTGCTCAATGTAAGAGTTCCAATAGAAGACAAATCACAAAAAAAAAATTAAGAGCAAGGCCAAAAACGAAGAAAAAATTAAAATATTTTTTTAATAAATACATAAAACAATGAAATTTGACTGTTTGAACTTGTACTCAATTGCTTACAGCTCTTTTATTTATCCATAGATATTCTTTACCAATGCCTTATTTTCTTCGTAGAAGTGCTATTCGTAAGAACAAAAGAAAAAAACAATTTATTTTTATCAGTTTCAACCTTTTACAGATTTTAGGAAACCCAAATTTGCTCGTTTTTGAGAAAAAAATCGATTTTTTCGAAATATTTTTGCTTGTAGCATTTTAACTACTAAACCGATTGGAAAATGATCTTCAACTAGATTATTGCAAATTGCATACCCTTTAGATTAATACCTTGCTTGACGACATCTTAAGTTTCTATCTCGAGATATGTCATAAAATGTAAGGGTACCTACCGAAAAAACTGAAAAAAATTCTAACTCAAAAAACGTATCCATACAAAAAATTTTTGAATTTAATTTTTGAGCTCAGCATTTCAAAGTACATCATACAAAAATAACAGCTTCAATGGGTCTTTATTTTTTTTTTTTTTTTGTAAACTAGTGTAATTAAAGCAGGAATTTAAACCGAATCATATATCGGTTCCGATTTCGGTTCGAATTTAAATTCGGTACTAGATTCGATTTTAGTTTTAATTATATTTGGTAAACGTCCTGCCCGCTTTGTGGTATTTTTGTTGTATTTTCAATTTTTTATCATAAATTATAGCGATGCCATCAAACTGAAACTTAAGGGTATTGTACCTTTGACAGTGTTTATGAGTGTTTTTTACAAAAAATTCTGGAGGGAAAACCATAAGAGTTTTTTCAATTTGGTTTTTTGTTTTGTGTTACTAATTAATTAAATAGTAAAATAAAAAAAAATTTTGGAATTCGAGGCTCTTCTTTATCTTCCCGCCAAATTAAGGCCCCAAAAAAATGTGTAGAGGTGGTGGCCATGATTCCGGGACTCCAGGTTATCGGAATTGAAAACGGTAAATGAGGTTATGATCAGAATTGATGTAATTCTGGCCCGTACCTCGATCAAAAAAAAAATTTTCTAAAATTTACAAACATTTAAAAAAAATTAGATTTTTGATAAAAAAATTTAAAAATTTTTTTCTACAATTGGTACAAAGAAAAAAACATGTTTTAAAAAAAACGCGGTTAGAGTTTTCGAGCAAAGTTTAAAATACTCACGTTAGCAAGAACATTGCTCCGTTGTTTAGAATATTTGAAAATGGTTTAAAGGGGATGAAACGGGAATGTCCAAGTTATAATAATAAGGCAAAATAACAAAATTAAAAAAAATTTTTCAAAGGAGAAGACCCCCTAAAAAAATTTTGTACTTGTCTATTAAATCTAAGACTATTCTATAAATTTAAGATTTAGTTGAGTTGCCTTAATTTGCAACTTTAGCCTTCATATAATTGGTTTTTGCTGTGTATTTTGGAGTGTTTTCTGAGTTAAGAGGACTCCTGATGTACAAAAGAGAGCCTTTCCACCAAACAAAACAAGTTTACTCTCATTTTTCTATAAAATATTCAACATTTTTGGGATAGCCAATTTAGATGTTAATTTGCGAACTTTTATGGTATTAGTTATATGTCTGGCTTTTAACAGAGGAACTTATCTTGGGTCTAGGATTCTAGGATGCCCGCTTCGTGGTGTATTTTTGGTGTATTTTTCAAGTCAATTTAATTTTCCTACAAATTTTCAATTTCTTATCATAAATTATAGCCATGCCATCAAAATGTAACTTAAGTTGGAAAATCTCTTTCGTTTGGGGTTAACGTGCTGCTTCCGGTATTTTCCCATTAAAATTTCTGTTTGTGGTTCAATGCGTTTTGTGTCCATTTTTGGATTCTCGTTACGCGTTTGGCACAATTGAGTCATCGCGGCACTTTCTTACCATCTAGAAAGGCGTGACTAATTAGTAATTAAAATACGATGGTGTGAATGGCAAGGGGGTAGAAAAAAAAAACAGAAAGAGCAGAAGGCACGCATAAATATTATGTTGTAAATATTTCAAACAACAAATTGCCAACAACAAATGCAACCCCCATTTGGGTTTCAAGTTGCCACTTGGCCAAGAAATCAATGAGAGCATAAAAGGGCTTTTTTTTCTTCGTTTCTTAAGATTTGCAACCCTCATAAAGGACCTGCTGTCAACATGTTAACCAAAACCATTTGTTTACGGCCTCCACCCCCTCAAAGAATCGCATACCTTGAAGGCATTTAATTAACACGCGTGTCACGTAAATCAACCAAATGAAGTCTCCTAACTAGGACAGAGCAACCGAAACCGAGTCAGGAAATTGTTTAAAATAATTGCAAGTAAATAAAAATGCAGCTGCTCTGCCAGAGTGGACAAAGAAGGTAGCAAAGTGACTTTGGCAGCTGCGCAGAGGCGCCAGTGTTGCTGAGGCTGTAAAACTCTAAACAAGAAATGTTTCTGTTGCTACCTTCTCCAAAACGGAGTCCATTATATCAAGGAGGGGGGCGACAACGACGACTAATCTTTTGTCGTATCGTCTGCTGTTTGTATGTATGTATGTATCTGTTGGAGTTTTGTTGATGTTGTAAATATATATATAAAAGACAGATAGTTTCTTTTCTTTTTTTTTTGTATTTTTATTTGTTCCCACTTCTTGCATAAAGAGACAGCCGAGAGGAAGTCATCAAATAAGTTTGTTGACGGCACGTCTCAATCCCAGTGCCTTTCAAACTGTTGTCTGCGTGTAGTTTGTGCTTTGCATGCGCAATGGGGAGAATTTATTCAAGTGCAGCGTAAATCGAGAAGGTAACGTGAATGAATCTTAGGCATATAAATTATTATCAGATCTACAGACATTTCCGATTTCAATCAAATTAGAAGGAATTGAATATGGTAAAGGAATCGCTAATCCATTAGAAAAAGGGAAGATACAATGGGAATGCGTTTTTCAAAAACCATTTGATTAATTTTCTTTCGAAATTTCAAGTTCATAGCTTATGTAATTTCTGAAAAATGGCTTTCAGCCACTTTGGAACCTAATTTTTAAAACTCGTTCGTAACCAATTATGATCCGTGTAAAAAATAATTTCATATTACCAATTAACAGATCAAATTTTTAATTTTTGTACCGGTTTAATATGGTCCGGAACCAAATTTCAGGAAAATATCTCTACTCACCATTTCATAAATTTCCAGCTTAAATACTTGTAATCTCGAACCACTTTGGAGATACGTTGAAATCAGGTGCACCGAATCAATTTCGGTTCCGGTTCCGGTTCTGGTCGTACCGAAACTAATCCGGGAGGTTCTTAGTTTATTTTGGTATTCAGTTCCGTCCGTGCCTTGGTTTTTTATTTCGGTATACCGGTACGTACCGTGTATGAACCGGTATAATTTAAAAACTTTAGTCGAAGTATAATAGAAATGGTAGCAACCTACACAACAAAAGTTGTTAAAAAGAAGAGAAGAATTACTAATAAACTTTACTCGAAAAAAATGTCCTAATAATAGAAAGAGCAAAAAAGATCTTTTGATATCTGTGAAATCTTAAATACCTGTTTTCAGATAACTTTACCGTTCAGAATTTAACCCTGCTATTAGGTTAAGTCCATTTGGGCAATTATTAATTAATTTTCTTTGTAAATGCAAAATTAAGGATAATTTAATAATATTTGGAATTTTGAACAAAATAGTACAGACAAATATGATGGAACTGTTATTTTTATTGAAAATTTCAGTATATACCAGATGGTCCCTTAACTTTGCATTTATAAGTTTTTGCTTACGTTTGCCCAGTTTTACCCTGAAGAAATCCTGATTGAAGCAATAAAAATGAAATAACAAAAAAACTCAGAACCGAAAACTTTCGGTACAATGTTTCGGTTCTTTTCCGTCATTCCCCAACAATAAAGGTTTCCGAAATCCTACCCCCAAAAATAAATAATAACGGTTCCGTTGCCTTCTATACGTTCTGGTTCGGGTTCGTTTGACACCCTGGTTGAAATACAATGATTCAGTCCAATTGTGGATCTAAGCCAATCTCTGTATACTCTTGTTCAGTGACTGGTTCAGTGAGTTGTTCAGTGTCTCTTGTTCAGAGACTCTTGTTCAATGACTCAATTACTGTTGATAGTAACTCTTCTTCGGTGACTCTTGTTTAGTTATTCTAACTATTGTTCAGTGACTTTTGTCTTGTTCTCTTTTGTTCAGTTACTCTTATTCAGTGGCTCTTGATTAAATAATCCTTAAGTGACTCTTGTTTAATTTCTTTTGTTCTGTTCACTCAGTTCTTTACTCAATAACTGTTCAGTTCATTGCTTTCTTTTGTTCAGTGACTCTTTGCTCATCTGTTTGTTCCCAATGTATGGCAACTCTTAAGCAACTTGCTGCTGTGACATTTCATACCATTCTAGCACAGATATTTTAGAATATATTTTATCGAGGTGGCTAACAAAATGAAAATATTAAGAATCTTAACCTTAACCTTTAAAGCTAGGTTCGAGCCGCTTTGCGTCGCATTATATTCGCACGCCAATACACTCTCTCTTTTTGCCTCGCTCTTTGTGACTAAGGCTGAACTACCCACCGCAACCACATACACATACCCAATACCTATCAAATTCAAACAATTGGTTTGAATGACCGTTAAAGGTCACCATGCTGTGATAATAGTTGACGATCAATTGAACAATTCAACTAAACAACAGCAATTTGAGTCTTTGAAAAAGAACAAGTGAAAATGTTCAGTGAAGTAAACAACCTTTATCTAACACTATTGCACAAATATGTTTTAATTTAAAATATGGCACAATTAGCATTAAATTGCTTTGGAACATCTGTTCACTCTGTTTATCATAAAGCTTTATTTGGGCCTGTTTCCGTTTTCAATTTCAATCAAATAGTTTGCGGAATCGGAATTGGTAAATGTTTTCGTTTCCAAAAACCGATTGTTTCATTGGACGAATAACTTCATATTTTCAATGATGTTCAATCGACTTTATTGATGTCAAAATTTACTAACCGAATTCTCTAGGCGATTCGAAAAAATAAGAACCTTTACCAATTCCAATCGATCAAATTCGGAAACGAGAACAGGCCCGATATCGCCCTTTCAAAAATCGGTAACAAAACACAATTAGCGGGAAGCTTTGCTTTTATACCCTTATTATGGGTATTAAAATTTGTAACGCATAGAAGAAAGCGTCTCCGATCACATAACGTATATATGTATGTATAACTCCTAACACAACTCAGTTTAAAATTATCTGGATAAAACCTGGTACATTTCTAAGGACTGTTCTGAAAAGAAACCGCATGCTTTTTTTTTGCTTATATCTTTAAGATTTCTATTCCGATTTGATCAATTTTTTTTTTTGGGAAAATTATGTAAATTTACTTTAAATATTGCCAAAACTTATTGAGTAAAAAATCATTTTCCAACACTATTTGCCCACACTGCTTTTAAATATTGTTTACCAACACTATTTTCAACATTGCTCTTCAACATTGTTTTCCAAGCTGGATTTTCCAACATTGCTTTCCAACATTTCTTTCAATTGGAACTTCATCATTTTTTCAACATTGTTTTACAAGCACTGTGTTCCACATTTTTTTCAACATTGTTTTCCAACACTGTTTTCCAACATTTTTCAACACAATTTTTCAACACTGTTTTCCAACACTGTTTTTAACACTGTTTTTAACACTGTTTTCCAATAATGTGTTTCAACACGATATTCACCTGATACCAACATTTTCTAACATTCTTATTAAACATTGTTTTCGAACTTTGTTTTCCAACATTGTTTTCCAACAAAAATATTTGAACATTGTTTTTCAGCTCTGTTTTTCAACACAATTTTCCAAATCTAATTTTATAACACTCGAAAATTTTATTTTCTTTAAATTAACATGTTTCACCCGTTTTATATTTGATTGTGTGAGCATTTCCGACCCCATAAACTTCTATCACGACGAGCTGGGGTCGTTTCCACGGTTGTCAAAAATTTCTTTTCCTTTACCCGAACTATTAACCGGCCCTTTATTGAAAACATAGTTTTCTCACTAATCTATTCTTATCTTTCTGGAAATGTTCGGCCGAGCTATTCATATAGCTGCCAGGACGTTTTCTCATTGTTTCATATTTTTTTTATATGTTTCCAACTACTTCTAAAAATTTTTCAAAATCGATGATTAGCGTATCGCTGTCAAAAAAAAAAAGATTTACTAACCAATCTTTTGAAATTGTTTTAAATGCTTTTTTTTGAAAAAAAGTTACAAAATCACTAATATAATGAACAGTATTCAAACAAATATTCCCAAAAAAAAAAAAGGTAATCTCTCTCTTATCTACGAAACGTATTGAGATAGACGGATAAGGCTCTTGGTACTAATATTTGTCTGTGTATATTCATAATGTGAATCTTGAAGTTCATTAACCCGCTTGGGTAATGCGGCGAGGTATTAGATTTCCAAAATTTTAACAGACTCTTGTCTTGATTAAAATGATTTAATTATTAAAAGAAACAAACTCAAGGGACAATTTTTGAAATCATTTTGAGAGAATTGTGTGAAATTTGTATGTAAACTCAACCTTGTTTATGTCATTTGTCAAATGACGTATCTGTATGTAGATTACGCACGATTTTTATCTAAACTGATACAGTACAGGTGCTTGTACTGATAAATGCAACTCAGCTGCAATAACCAAGTTTTTTGTTTGCTTAACAAATCCAGTTAGAAATCATATCTATTCCAGTTATAAATATATATATCTTACCCAATTGGGGACATTGCAAACTTGACACAGTTAACAAAAAGAATTCCAATTGAGTCATTCATTAAATTTATAAAGTGTAAGCATATTATTCAATAGAGGCAACAGCGCAGTGGCGGCGGCATAAACAATTTATAATTAATTTTAATGGCCCAACAGCGCACAGCACGCGTTTGCTCTATCGCCTAGATACACAGACACAGTCGAATGAGTGTTTGCCACTGGCAACATACGGTGGCATGAACGAAACAACAAGCGGCAGCAGCTGGCTATCAGATTACAATAACTGCAAATAAATTAAAAGTGCTATCAAAACAATAACAAAAAATATATTTGAAAATATGTTTAACTAGAATAAATAGTGTGAGGAGAAGCAGCTGTTGTTCGTTCTTCATTCTGTCAGTGTTTACACTTGACCAAGACATTTTCAAAGAAATATGCAAAATTGCAGCGTCTTTAAGTAAACATTTGGTGTGTGGCTCATGTGTGGGTTTGGAGTGTGTACTTTGTGTGTGTGTGTGTATGTATGTATCCAGCTCTACTTTCAAAATCAATTTGTAATCAATTGAGTGAGGCGATTTCATAAGAGTTCGCTTCGGTTCCCGGTACGTCCATATTTTTTTTGTTGCTTCGATTAGTTCCAAGTTGATCGAAGTGAACGGAGCAAATTGGTGGTTGCTCCAGATAAAAAACATTTCAAGTGCCTTTTAGTTGCATATACACACATTTATACATATATTTCACTAGTTGTCTAATTGCGATTAAAGGCATATAAATAAAATGTTTGAAAAATGTAGTTATCAATTCGTTCGATGAATGAAAGATAATAAAATTTTGGCACGAAAATAACAAAGCAAATTAATAATTTGGTTCCCCCTCACATTATCTTAGCCGTTGCTTTGAGTTCTGGCCTAAATGGTTCATTTTGGATCACGCTGGAATCATATTGTATCTCTAGAGCTACAATGGGTTGAAAGTACAGCTTTTCCTTGAAACTTTGGGGTGGATTATGTAAAGAGAGAATTATTTTCCCATTTATGTGTCCTAAAGTTCTGACAAAACAAATTTCATACTTATTTGCTTAATATTGACAATTCTTCCAAATTAAATTCCATACTTATCTGCTATAAAATTACGATTCTTCCTTAAACTTTCCCCTTTTCCGGGGGGGGACCTTGTGGTATTTTTCCTAATTAAAAATAGGTTTTTTTCTACTGATTTTCGGGTTTTTTTTCTTAACAAAATATGATTCGAACATTAAATAAAATTAGACCGCCATCTTTATTATGTATTAAAGTATTAAAAAAAAGTTTTAAGTCTAAATATTCAAAATGGCCGTCGTGGCACTCCTTACAGCGCAGGACCGTTTTTTTAGGTGCCTAAACGGTGTACAAGAAATCTGAAGAAAAAACAAAATATGGTTATCATCTATAATATTAACTTAGTCTGACGTAGGATTTTTGTTAACAGGAACGCCTTTCAGAGCACGTCGGTAAAAGGTCGAAATTTCATTGAAGTAAAATTCTATTGTACCTTATTTTAGAGGGTTCAAAGTATTTTTATAAAAATTTATTTTTTTAAATTTACAGTAAAATTCTAGTGTACCTTATTTTAGAGGGTTCAAAGTATTTTTGTATAAAAATTTATTTTTTTAAATTTTACAGTAGACTTCTCCCATAAATCACGCCACCTTTTCCGACCTTAGGTGGTAAATTTTTACAAAATTTTTGAATTTTTTTGACAAATTAATTTTCATACTTATCTGCTTAAAAATGCCGATCCTTTCTTAAACTCTTTCCTTTTTCGACTCTGGGAAATAATTCTCCAATTTTGGAAAATCCACCCCAAAGTTTCAAGGAAAAGCTGTACTTTCCACTTATTAAAGAAAAAAATTTTCCATTTATTGGTCCCATAGAATTTACTAACCGAATTTCATTTCACATAATAACATTTGCTGTCCATTTTCCGACCTTGGCAGTGAATTTTCCAATAGTTTATTATTTTACTTTTTATTTTATGAGCTCCGAATTTTATTTTAATTGTTTAATAAATAAGTTTGTTTGAAAATAGGGATGAAATTTATTTTTATGGGGGGTTTATATTTATAAATTTGGGTGGTTTGTGTTTTGAATAAAGTAAACTAATTTAACTAAGTATAATTTTAAAATGACCTCGAATCGGTTAGGTTTCAAATATAAAAATAGAAAGGTAAAAATGGATATTTTATACGATATAAATATATTTTTAAACAATATAAACTGTTAAATTTTAAAAAATACATAGAAACCTGCATTCGTAAGGCTTGTAAATTGAATTTCATTCAGATCGTCTCATAAATTAATGTTTTTCCGACCTTGGGGGTGGATTTTTTTAAAACTGGCAAACACATTTTTAATCCTTTTGCATATTTAGCTTTTAAAACGAATTTCAAGTCAATCGGATCAAACAAATAAATTCCTATACAACATTTTTCCGTAATTTTATTTGCGGATGGATTTTCCCAAAATCAAAATATCATGTTTCTCGTTATTTTGCGTATTATAATTACAAGCCGAGTATATAAGTCGGGCTAAGAGATATTGCATATATATAGATATTTCATATATATATATTAAGATATAAATGAGAATTTGATTCAGGTTATTCTTTACGGGCGAATTTCTAAAATGTAAGACTTCTGAGTGTATATATTGCTATTTTACCGCTTGAAATATATATTTGAAATAATCATTAAACAATAAAATGAATAGTAAGAAACCGAAACAGTACCGGTATTAGCGTTTTTGGTATGGTTCCTGTTTTTTCCGGTTCCTATTTTAACGGTTTTCGGGTAATTTTTTTTTTCAAATTTAAGTGGCCTTAAGTTTTGACAAACCAAATATTTTTGTACTTATTTGCTTAAATATTACGACTATTACTTAAATCACGACCCTTTTCCGATCTTGGGGGTGGATTTTCCCAATTATACTTATCTACTTAAATATTACGATCATTCCCAAACCCTTTTCAATTTCGACCCTGAGTTAATGTTATCTGCTTAAAAATTATAATTCCTACTTAAACTCTCCCCTTTTTCGACTCTGGGAGAGGATTTTCTTAAATGGGAGATGTTTTTCCCATTTATGTGTCCCAAAGATCTGTCAATCGAAATTTAATACTATTCTGCTTAAAAATGCCGAATCTTGCTTAAACCACGCCCCTTCTTTCGATCGTGGGGTGGATTTTCCCAAATTAAAGAATTTGTGTCCCAAAATTTTATAATAATCAGCTTTTCCTCTTTTTTTTTTTTTTTTTTTCTAAGGCCTTTTCGTCTGAATTTAAGTAATTTTCATATTTAAAATCATTTTTCTCTTCTTGGTTTTGGTATCCTTCCTTTTCCACCCCTATTTGCTCCCCCCCATCCAATAGCCTCAGTCTGCCCTTCATGTCTTTATCCAGCAAATATGAATACAAATATGATTCATGCATAATTTCATCGCCCCACTTTAGAATTTTCCATTTGAGCAATAAAATTGAAGCAAATTAATTTCAATAAATCCATCAATAGAAATCCATTGTAGCCAGACCGTCTGTTAAAGCGCACCCCAAGCTGGCTGCCTTAATGGCAACACAACCACCAAAGTAAATATAATAGACGGACTTGGAGTGGCAAACGACACATCCACTTCCATTTGGTCTTGTACACAAATATGAGCTGATGTACCATATAAAGCAGCGACCGGCTGTTGTTGTTAGTATTTTTTTTTTCTCTCTTGTGGCTTCTCTAATGGCACGTGGTTGTCGCCCACATGGCTAGCAGCTCAGCTCCATTTGCCAAATGTCGTCTGTTGGAGCGCCATCAATTTAATTTTTTCGTTACTTCCGGGGTCCAAACATTCACAATACAAACACACACACACAAGCAACACGCCCTTCAAAAACTTAAAAGAAGAAAAATTGCAAAAAAAAAAAAATGAAAAATGGCAGAAATGAAGTCCTTTACAATACCGTGTGGTTGTTCTGGGCATTTATGTAAAAGGAAAGTGCATAAATTCTTATGATGATGAACTGAATAAATTTACAGATATTTTTCTATATGATTTGGCAGCACTTTATCTGTAACAGTTTCACGGTCGCCATATGTTGTCCAATGATAGAGGAAACCCTAGATTTTCGGGTCTGGTTACGTTGGCAAAAATTTAAGCGCTTAAGCTTGTCTATTACCAAAGCATATTATTTTTAGCCCGCCTAAAATTAGTTTTTAACATTTTTGGTAGAAAATATTTTTTAAAAACCTCTTGCACGTTCGTATCTGAGCTGTAAAAGCGCGAGTGAGCTTTCAAATTGGAAAATGGTGTTGATAAGTTTTTATCAGTAATTACACAAAATATTAAAGAACAATTGGAAAGATATTTGCTCGATTAGTCAACAAATGTGGAAAATGTTAAAAAAAAAAATATAGTGCTACATGAGGAAGCGATCAGGCATAACACGCCAATACCATCTTTAACGGCAGTCGAAACGACAGCCGCCAACAGTTGGTACATGACAAAAAGGAGTTAGATGAACAACATACGGTCCCAATTTCTGTAACGCTACACTCCTAGTAACAGTAATATGTTTAAAAAGCGCGGGCAATTTCAAAATTTTTGCGAAATATGTTACGGAGATGTCATCGGATTTTCTTTGAAAAAAGTTCATGAAAATATTTTCGTCCGCGTACAAATGTCAAGTTAGATGGTAATAGATACTCTACCAAAAAGGCAATTTGCTACCTCTTTTCTTAACGGTCCATTATCTAAAGCGGACTGCGGTACTCTGCGAGACAACAGAACGCGAAAAAGGCGACCCGAAAAGAGGCCTACTTCGTACACAAACAAATGCTTAACAACCAGAGTTCGTAAAATCCACAAAAAGTTAACATCACGATGATAAAAAATAAAATTATTTACATATGGAAAAAATATTTTTTTCATGTAACTAACACAAGTATATTTAACACGATTGTTATTAACAGGCGTGGGACTAATTTGAGCTGACTTCTTTACGCCTGTAAATAACAGTCTTGTCAAAAATGCTCGTGTTAAAAAATAATATTTTTCATATGTAAATTATTTTTATTTTCAGCTTGTTGATATCATGCGTGTAAAGAAATATGTGTGTTATTTTACGAACCCTGTTCACAACGGACTGTCATGCACACAACAATACAAATAAAATTAAAAATTTTACACGCCTGTAAAATATTGTGTAGATAAATTTCTTTCACATTTTTTTTTTACAGAAGGCAGCTTGAATTTTTCACACGCATAATAGACCATAAAATTAAAAGTTCTTGAAAACATTTTCGTAGGAATACTATCAAATTTTACTACTATAAACCAATTTCACATTTATTCATAACCCACTTGGATATATTCAAAAGCAAAGTATCGAAATAATTGGACGCAACTTTTCTCTTTTGGATATTTTTATTGAAATGTTGTTTTGATAAAAGTTCTTAAAATGCCTCTTTTTATGCAAGGTTACAAAGAGAGAAAAAAAATGCAAAAGAGACTATGCGTTTCCAAAAAACCGTAACTTGTAGGTTTGCATTATTGCATTTCAATGTCCCGTGCGACATTGTAAAACCACATTTGTTATCAGTGCGTCGAAAGTTCATTCATTAATCCAATATGGGGTACAATTAAAGACTTTTCATTCCATTCAAATAAAAAAAACTTTGCTAAAAAATAAGAAGATTTGTGATCTTGGTACTTATATAAAGTTGGTCCCGTGCGACATCGTAAGTGTGAAATTTTAAAATTTTTTTTTTACATAAATGATTTTTTTTTTGGAAAATCATACTTTTAAATTATTAATATCTAAATGAGTAAAAAATAGTAGCAAAAAATTGAGATTTCCAAACGGGGGAGGAGAAAAGTTAAAGGACAATAAATTAATTTAAAAAGTTTGTTTTATTTTTATTTTTAAGTGAAAAATAAATACATTGAACCCTTCTGTTGGTTTCAAAACATTTTAAATAAGCTTGTTTATATTTAATTTCTTCAAAAGAGCAACTGAATTAACATATTTATCATGTTGGAAAAAATGTCCCGTGCGAAAGTACTTAAAATTTAATTTGAAAAAAAAGAGAATCATGTTTTTTTTGGGTGAAATTAATACCATTTTAAAGTGACATCAATGCACAACATTCTAGAATTTAACAGATTCAAATATTAGCTCAGGTTTCGCTGAAATCGGCTTTGGAATTGTTGGTCGCAAAAAACACTTTTGGTTTATTGCAACTATCTTGAAAAGAAAAAATGCTCAAAATCAACCTTATCACAAATTAAAGGTCTAATGAAGAGCTATAAGTTTTTTGACAAAACAAAATTCCGTTTTATTTTAGGTTTCTTGCACTTCAAAAGTGTTCGACTGTCCCGTTCGACATAATGGAAATGCCCATATTTTACTTTGTGTTACGAACCCTATTAACCCTGCAGCTCTGGTTTGCCGTTATTTTACATTTACCTTTATTCCTTCACATACTGTGCTTGAATCTCAAAGAGTTTGTTGAGCTCGCACAGGGGTTTGATTTGAACACCGTAGCCTTGTATTTACTCATATCAACAGGGTACAGCAGGAGTCGGTCCCTAAACCTTTAGTTCAACTCTATTGCTTTATTTTGTACTTTTTTGGGGCGTTTCCCCAAAAAAAAAAAAAAATCCCTGCCTGGGCCGCACCCTTTGATGCATTTGGATAATTGCTGGTGGACATTTTGCAAAATTTATGACTCTTTTTGACGCAGCGGCCGACGGCGGAACTTAGGTGTGTGTGTGCGTCAACGAATTCCCCCCCACAGGAATGAACCAATTTCAGTGGCGCGACTAAAACTTAAAAAATGTGATTTATTTTGTGTGAGACAATAAAAAAAGAAGAAATAAATATCAAATTTAAAGTTGGCACCGAGCCAAACAAGCAGCAGCTGGCAGGTTCACCCACAATGCAGATTCCTGATTGTGCCACTTTTTTTTTTTTTGTACACCACGAAGTGTCGAAGGAAATAAACGGGAATTCAATTTCCGCATTGAATCAACTACAGGAAGCGCCTATCATCCTGTTGAGGCCAGGCTAAAGTTTATTCAACCTGCTCTCAACTGGAAGCCATTGCCATCTTAAGCTTTGCAGTGTTCCCATTTTTGTATGCACTCGCCTACAAGTGGAGGGTTTAATGCTTGGAAGCCATAGACGACGACGGGTGTTGCATAGAGAGAAGCCTAGAGTCATCGCCATCAGCTTTTGTTTGGATTTATATACATAAAGACCAGGCAGCCAGCCAGCTCCTCCTCCTCCTCCTGCCGCCAGGTTGTTATTGTGCGTAAATCACTGCAAAAAATGCCAACATGTTGTCGTCAGCCAAGTTTTTATGACCAAGTACCTAGCAATAGTTTCATAAAGTGGTTGGCTGCTGCTGCTGCTGCGCTGATGGATGGATGAATATACATTTTTACTCTTTTCTTTTTTTTTTTAAATATTTTTTTGCATGTCTGGCATTGCGTAAATGTGCTGGAGGGTAGCTCTTAAAGTGGCCATTTCATACGCACTGTTGGTTAGGTCAGTGTTTACCTTGAAAAGTCATAAAGAAAACTGAAATTGAGGCAAACTGGAATTAAATTGCAAAAGGATTTTAAGTTTCACACAGTTAACCAGAAATTCCACTTAAGTCGTCTTCATCAATTTCAATTAATTATTTTATTACCTTTTTTTTTTGCTTTGCCATTAACCTAGTTTCACATAGCTTTTTCTATGTTTTTCTTTGAGTTTGAATTATTACCAATCTCTTTGGCTGGTTTAATGGTTTTAGTTTTTATTATCATTGTAAATTGCATTTGAGTCGCCACACACTCAAGCAAACCCAATTCAATATGTCAGGAATTAGTTTTATTGGCACTTATTTTTTTATCTGAATGATTTTATCGGAGGAACGTTAAACTCAGGCCTTTAGAATTTTATTTAGTTCACTAAAGGCCTTGTTTAAGTTTGAAGTGATTTTAAGTGGGTTTTGTCCTGTTAAGCCGCTTTTATTTATACACAAAGACTAAAGATGAGGCAATTGTCTTGCCTCCCATTCCCTCATCTTAGATATAATAACTTGATGAAGCACTTGAACTCAAACTGAAGTGTTTGCGACCACACAATAAAAGTGTGATATGGTTTACTCTTCTTTACATTTACATCATTTATGCTTCTGTTAGGGATTTTCACAATAAGTTTTAAGTTTTTGCATTTACGCAGATAAAAAGATTTGTTTTCTTTTTTTGGTAGATGAGAGAACTGACGAGGGTTGTCCCATAACACTTGCTTACAAATTGTAATAAATTGTACATTTGACAAGCATTTGGAAAATATTTTAGTGTGACCGTTAAAAAAGCTGCAAAACTGTTTTCCCCTACCTATTTAAAAAAAACGGTCACACTAAAATATTTGTAATTTGCAAAAAAATACCTTAGATATTCCTTTCGGTGTGGTGTTATTTCAAATTACAATTTTTTTTTTGGTACTAGAAATGGTACGATAGTTCTCCACATCTAAAAAAAAACATTTTCAGAGCAATGGATCTGAGAATGCTCTGATAATATTCTCATTGGTCATTCTGAAAGGCCTTACTCATCTGCCGAAAGATCGCTCTAAAAATAAGCTTGGCCCTGCAAACTCGTTTTTCCTCGTTTTTTTTGTAAAACAGCTGATATATTCTCAAAGGTAACTGAATTGAATTTTAAATTAGATTTTAGAACTCCGCTTCCTGGACCTCCAAACTTAAAAAAATTCCAGGATAGCTTTATTAATTTCGCCAATTTTGGTTTTAATATTTGTAAATCTTCATTTCTGTGCAGAAAATCAAAAAGTTAACTAGCATCAGTTGTTGATACCTTTCACAATTTGGTTTAGTATTCAGTGGAATTAACGTAGGTTAACAAAATTATTCGAAATATATATATCTTACAGCGTTTATATTTTAAAATTTTGGATTTACGTCTTTGGGGAACTCTACCGTTCAAGGAATTACTATTGTCAAAGACAGCGGCAAAAGAATTTTTTAAAGAATTCCCGAAACTACCGACTTAAAATGCTTCTCCGGACCTTCGAACCGGAAATTCGTATGCGTGTTTGACTAATGCATTCGTGTTAGAGTTTTTTGTTGCAAATATTTGACACGCGACCATCTCTACTTTAAGGTACAAATGCAATGTATTTTGAATAAAATTATGTTGTTTATTTTGGGATTATAATTTTGCGGAAGAAGTGTGAACAAAATATTTTTATATTGCGTTTTATATATATTTTTTTCTTAAATTTGTTAAAGCTAGGTACTGAGTACGTTCGAGTTTTTGTTTAGAAATATGCCTTTTGCTGTGCAAAACACAGTGTGACCATATGAAACCATGTATTACGTTGAAAATTTAATTTTGTGCTGTTTTTCAGTTATCTTGAGGCTGGTCACACTAAAGAAATATCAGCAGTTTAATACAATCCACACAATCTATTGATATGGCAACTCTCAAATTTGCTTTTGCGTATTACTTAGCCTTCCGAAGGCAAGGAATAACTCCTGAAGATTTTTTTATACCCTTGCAGAGGGTATATTAAAATTGTCACGATGTTTGTAACGCATAGAAGGAAGCATTTCCGACCACATAAAGTATATATATTATTGATCAGCATGACGAGCTGAGTTCATTTCCGCCTGTCCGTCTATCCGTTCTCGTCTGTCCGTCCGTCCGTCTGTTTCTATGCTATCTCCTCCCTCAGTTTTGAAGCTATCTTGACCAAACTTTGCAAAAAGTCTTTAAATACAAATACGCTGCACATTTGTCGGAATCGGCCGGATCGGATGACTATATCATATAGCTGCCATAGGAACGATAGGTCAAAAACTAGTTCTAGTGGGAAAAACTTTTTTTTTTCCATCGTAGCGTCACCAATCGTGGTATATATTAGTTTTATATGCTTCCACACAATTCTGAAAAAAATTTATCAAAATCGGATGACTATAGCATATAGCTGCCATATAAACGGTCGGTCGAAAAACTAGTTCTAGTGAGAAAAACTTTTTTGTTTTCCATCGTAGCGTTACCAAACGTGGTATATATTAGTTTTATATGCTTCCACACAATTCTGGAAAAATTTATCAAAATCGGATGACTATAGCATATAGCTGCCATATGAACGGTCGGTCAAAAAACTAGTTCTAGTGAGAAAAACTTTTTTGTTTTCCATCAAGTAGCGGACTTTCAAAATGCCATGGGTGGTCAAAACAGTCAGTGAGATCAGGTAGGACCAGGTATTTATAGGGTGTATTTTTTAAATAAAAACTACGTTCTGAAACACCTATATTTCTATGCAGAATCGAAGTTATTTAAATGCCTTCTAAAAATGTTAATGCAAAGATGTCGTAAGCTTTTTTTTAAGGAAGTTGAAAATGGGATCGTAGACATGACAATATTAACTGAACCACTAAAACGAAAAAAACGCGGTTCGCTTTGCAAAAAACACATTATGAGAACGAATCGGCTTAAAATCTTTATTGAGAAAAACTTCTTGTTTCAGTGGTTGCGCCTTCTGCTAATAACTGTCAGGGGTACAAACTCGCGAAGGATGTTTCCTTCTGGAGTACATTTTTTTACTGAAGATTTTTGACAAGAAAAAAAAGGTGGAAAAAATATTTTTAAATACAGTCGAACTTATCTTTTACGAACTACCTTACCGTGCAATTTTCTTTTTAACAAATTCATTTCCCACTATTTCGTTTAACTCTAAAACAATTATATTTTACGAATTTTTGTTTTGTTTTCAAATATACCAAAATAAAATCAAACGCTGACTTTTGGTTAAGGTATTTCTTGTTCAGGATCTCGTGATAAGAAATTTAAAACTTGCCCGTCCCAATCTATCTTTGAAATCTTTCTCGACCCTCTAGTCCGTAAATGTAAATTATGGTTTTGTGACTTTAATTCCTGCTTCAACTTAATTTTGTAAGCATATAAAATCAAGTTAATGTTTATGCGTCTCATAAATAAAGCTTGAAAGACTTCAAGACTTGGGGTATCGTTATCAGCTAATTATAATAAGAAAGAAAATATATTTTCTTTATTTATAGACGTGAGGTTCAATCTCTGTTGTTCTCTCTAAGTGAATCCCACCCCTCCTACTTTTTCTCCTCTTTTTATGGCAGGTTTTTCCAAAAAGCTTTACGCGCAATTTGAAGTAATTATTTTGAGTTGCTGCTCCGCACCTCATTCTAGTATTTTTTTTTACGCATTTTCCTACCCGACCTCATAACTCGCTTGTTTGTGCGTTCATTTCGCATGCAAATTCATTTAGTTAAATTAATTGCTCACTCCACAAGGAAAAGGCAACTTGCCCAGTTTTTTTTTTTTTTTTTTTTTGTTATGCTAAATTGCCGGCATATTGAGGTCATGCGCTCCACTGTGGCGTGTGGCCTGATAAGGGAAGAGTCTTTTGTGTCTGCTTCCTAATTAATGTCATTTTCCTCTCCCCTATATTTTCAGATCTTTCTCGAAATAGATTCTGTGAGTTACCCGAGGATGTGACCACATTTGCTTTTCTGGAAACATTGCTGCTATATCACAATGCCATACGCAGCATACCAGAATCCGTGAAGCAATTATCCTCACTGACTTATTTGGATTTGCGTAGCAATCAGCTGTCCACGTTACCGCGAGAGATTTGTTTTCTGCCACTGCAAGTGTTATTGGTGTCTAACAATCGTTTGGTCACACTACCCGATGAATTGGGTCGTTTGGATCAGACTTTAACGGATTTGGATGCTTCATATAATCAATTATCTAATTTACCCGCTCGTTTGGGAGAGTTGAGATCATTGCGTTCTTTATCCCTGAGAAGTAATTTGTTGATGTATCTGCCCAGAGAGTTGACTTGCCTCAGTTTGGTGTCCTTGGATGTGAGTAATAATCGTATAGCCAGTCTGCCGCTGGAGATACGTCATATGGGCACACTGGTGGAACTGCAACTGGAGAATAATCCCCTGACTTCGCCACCGGCTAGTGTAAGTGGCAGAAAAAGCAAATGAAACGGATTTACTTATCCATTTTCTTACAGCTCTGCATGCGTGGCCTGGTGCATGTTTTCAAATTCCTGGAAACACAAGCCACCAAAGATGAAAAAGGTGCACGTACGGGTGGCAACTATGATGGTTATACCACTTTGCGTCGTGCTCCTCGCCACAATTCCAGTGGCAATGTCTTGGAGGCCAGCACCACAGGCAACACTTGCAACAGTCAACGATTGGTCGCTCGTCATCAAATTGATTCCGGTTATAGCACTAGCGATGGTCTGGACAAGCGCTGGTCGCATGATAATCCTGGCAAATCGAAAACAGATTCACCCTTACATTGCTCCACTTTGCCACGTGCCATGGCTCCCAGCAGTCTTATGCATACGGCCTTGAGTGCAGATTTGTTAGATGCCTCACTAACCTCCAGTACCAGCACCATAGTGGATGAGAGTCTTACCCTAAGTGCTGGCATCTCACCAGCCAATTCGCCCTGTAAACAGCGTGTGGAATATAGCTCCAGTAATGGTTCATCACCGGATCAGGATGAGGATATCATGTTGGATCATCAGGAGAGAAGTGTTCACGGCAGTAATGGCAAGCTGAATAAAAGCCTGAATAACATACAAACCTACAAGTGAGTTGACTTTAACTTTAATCCCGAAACGAATATCGGTTCCGGTACCGGTTCCGGTACGTACCGGAATGAGAATATCGGTTAAGGGTTCTATTTCGGTTTTCAGTTTATTTCGGTTTTAGGTTCCGAACAATAAACCATACTTCGTCGTGAACGTGAGGTCAAACTTTTTTTTTTGAGAGACTAGCATATAACCCGGCGCGCTTCGCTTCGCCCCTCAGGATAGCCGCCAAAATGATGAAAAAACGTTTGGCAATGATCCACACCCGCCCCATTTTCCGACCATCAGAAATGAGAAAATTATTTTCCACCTTTTGGCCCATTTAGCGTACAAACGCTGAAACCACCCCGGCACCCATTATCCGACCTTGAGGATGGGTATGCAAACTAAAACTTTATCCTATTTAATTGGCCCATAGAGCTTTCAAACCAAATTTTACACAATCGGCTAAAATCCACCCCCACACCCATATTCCGACCTTTGCGTGAACTTCCCGAAAAATTTAGTAAACGAATTTTATTCAGATCGGCTCCAAATAGCCATTTTCACTGAACCGAAATACGCCCACCATTATTTGGCTCTACGCAAAATAACAAAAAAAAAATAAAAAAAAAAAATTAAACAAAAATAAAAAAAAAATTTATCCCCACCCTTTGGGAAAATTTTCCAACATACGGTACTCTCATTTAACTTATTTTGGTATACTATCGCTACAAACAGTTTAGGATCAATCGGATGAAAATAGTGTTTTCTATATAAATTTTCCGGCCATTTTCCTTGTGGGTGGGCCTTACAGTCGAAAAATCACATGTCTAATTAATTTACATACTATGCTTGCAAACCAATTTAGTAAATCGGATGAAAAATAGATTTTTCCATATAGAATTTTCTGGGAATTTTCCGACTTTTCCAGGCAGATTTACTCATTGTTTGAAAATCTCATGTCTAATTATTTTGCATAGTATCTTTACAAACCGAGTTTGAAGCCAATCGGATGAAAATAGTTATTTTCCATAAAAAGATTTTCCGGGAGTTTCCACGAATTTTCGGAGCCGATTTTTCATTATCGGAAAATCTCAAGTCTAATTATTGAGCTTACCATCCTCACAAACCGTGTTTTTGAAAGTCAATCGGATGAAAAATAGTTTTTTCCATGAAGAATTTTCTGCATTTTCCTTGTGGGCGGATTTTCTGGAAATCTGAGAAACAGGTGTCCAATTATTTCGCTTACTTTACTTACAAACCAAATTTCAAGTCAATCGGATGAAAACCCAAATTTTCCCCATAGTAGCTTTTCCGTGAGTTTCCACCCCTTAGGGTGGAATTTTCCAAAACCCGCCTTAGTGCTCACTTTCAACTCATAAAGAAACTTCTGTGAAAATTTCAACTTTCTATCTCTTACCGTTCAGGCTCTACGTTGATTGCCAATGAGTCAGTCAGTCAGTGAGGACTCTCTTATATGTAGAATGTTAAACCGTAGTCTTAATGTGGGTTCAAATCTGTCCAAATCGCTAAAAGTCTCAATACAAGCAAGGTTAAGGCAAATTTTACAGCGGATTATTTCGAACCAGAAATATTGGTCAGTTTTATGAGAAATGTCCCTAAGTCGAGTTTGTCTGGGCGACATAAGAAAAAAGAATTCCTTAATTCTAGATTTTTCTGATTGTGGGATACCACTGAAAGCATGGACAGAAGCGAAATTGTTCGCTTCCGCACTAGGGCAGGGTTTTGAAAATTAACCCTAAGGAGTGGAAAACTCCCGGAAAAGCTACTGATGGGGAAAATTTGGTTTAGTGACTAAAGTAAGCGAAATAATCGAACACCTGTTTCCCAGATTTCGGAAAATCCGCTCACAAGCAAAATGGTCGGAAAATTCTTCATGTTAAAAACTATTTTCCATCCGATTGACTTTAAACTCGGTTTGTAAGGATAGTATGCAAAATAATAAGACATGTGATTTTCCGATATTGGAAAATCCTCCCGAAAAAGTCGGAAAAAATTCTCTAAAAATTCGTTTTCATCATGGCTAATACTCGGTTTGTAAGGATAGTGTGAAGAATTGTTAGAAATGTGATTTTTCGATGGTGGAAAATCCGCCCACTAGGAAAATTCGGGAAAATTCTTTATAAAAAATTGTTTTTTTATCCGATTGTTAAACGGTAAGGATAGTAAAAATAATTGGACATGAGATTTTCCGATGTTGGAAAATCGTCCCGATTGGGGAAATGTCCGGAAAATTCACTGTGAGAAAATACTATTTTTTTCATCCGATTGACTTCAAACTGGGTTTGTAAGAATAGTATGCAAAATAATAAGACATGTGATTTTCCGATGTTGGAAAATGCCTGGAAAATTCTATTTAGAACAAATATTTTTTTCTTCCGATTGACTTCAAACTCGGTTTGTTAAGGATAGTGAGTAAAATATTAAGACATGCTATTTTCTGATGTGGGAAAAACCCCTTTAAGTCGGGAAATGCCGGAAAATTCTTTTTAAATAAACTATTTTTCACCGATTTAAACTCGGTTTATAAAGATAGTGTGCAAAAAAATGAGACATAAGATTTTTCGATGTTGGAAAATCCGCCCGAAAGGTCGGGAAATACGGGAAAATTCTATAAAAATTAAAACTCAGTTTGTAAGGATAGTTTTGCATAATAATTAGACATGTGATTTTCCGATGTTGGAAAAACCAGCCGAGGTCGGTTTTCTAAAATAGAATAAGTGTGAATTTCTAAAATGTAAGACTCTTTTTGAGTGTACAGCTGCGAAAAAATAATAGGACCACCCTCACAAGCAAATTTTCCAAAGACGTTATAGCTTCATTGTAACATTTAGGAAACAACCTTTGAATACGTATTTAGAATAGAAGACTCTTAAAAATTATGAAAGGGAAAAAAAATTCGTGGTTTATTTACCGTTTTTAAAGAATTTAAGAATTTTTATGAAAAAAATAGGGAAAGTAGGGCGAAAAAATAATAGGACCACTTATCAAATATGTACTTAAAATTACAAAAATCCCCACTTAAATAGTTACTGAAACATAATTGTATATTAAAGCTAAGATTATTCAATAAATTTCATATTTTATTTGGGATGCCTTTATTATTATAAAGGCTGCGCAATGTCCTGGAATCCCGATTCTATTTAAACCGTTTAAGAGAATCCTGTTTCAGGACTCTGAAAGTCTTCCCATACTGATCTATGATGATTGGCCTTTAATAGTAACTGCCTTTTGATATTGAACCACCGATTCAAGTAGGATTAAGGTCTGATGACTGCGCAGGCCACTCCAAAAACTTTCTCAAAATGTTTTCTCCACGCCATTCCTTTGGTTTTTCCTGGGGTCATTGTCTTGTTGGGCAAACTAGCGGGCATCTCATATTCTGTGTTAGGAAGCATCAAATATCAAAAAATATAACCCATCACATGCTAATCCATTAAGGTTTTTCATACAATATAGTCGACCTACTCCATAGTAAGAAAAGAATCCCAAATACCATTACATTTAGGCCTTCATGTTTAATGATTTTTCCAATTAATATTTTGGATTGTTTTCTGAGTTAAAGGACTCCTGGCGTATAATGAGAACCTTTTCCAACGAAAACATAACAACTAAACTTTAATATTTCTATAAAATATTCCCACATTTTGGGGTCCAATTAAGATGTTCCTTTGCAGATTCCATGCGCTTACTAATATGTGTGGCTTTAAAAGAGGAGGGACTGTTCCTGGGCCTCGGGCTGTGAGTTTTGTTCTCTGGGTCATGTGGAACTTTGCATGACATAGTTATAGCCAAGATCTTTTTGAGCTCCAGTTGCAGCCCTAAAATGATCCCCTCTTCATCCTCATAGGATCCATCTGTTGACGTGAAACTGGGCCGGAATGCTTTGTGCAATTGTTTCAGTCTTGTCTTTGTAGTTATTAGTTCCGTATTATTTTATTTGAATACTTATTAAGTCGAACAACTTCTTGAAAGGATTTTCCAATCAAAATCGATTTTTGATGATAACACTATTTTCTGAACTCCAGTGTTTTCCACGAGCCTTGGATTTGATTTGAAAACTTTATACTTGATGATCAAATAATAAATTCAAAGTCAAATCCCATAACCACATGCTTTTCGTCAAAGAAATTCTGCATAATATAGCGGTTTCTATGAAGAATGCAAAAGTGGTCCTATTATTTTTCACCAGCTCTTTATCCATAAAAAAATAAAAAACAAAATATTGAGAACATTTCAAGGGCAGTTCTACTTTTTTGCTTATTAGGGAATACTAAGCAATATTAAAAAAAACAAGACTTGAAAAATCGCAACACTAATTGTTTGTTTTTTTCGCAACTGCATATCTCTTGGAATTTTACCAGTTGGGAAATATATCTTTTTTATAAAAATCATAAATCAATAAAATAAATAATGAGAAACCAATACAATACCGGTATTAGCGTTTCGGTAGGGTTCCGCTTTCCGACCCTATTATAACGGTTTTCGGTTCTAAATTTTAATAGGTTCGTGAACCGCTCTGGCTTTAAACGGTTTATTTCGGTTAACGGTTCCGGTTACGGTATTATTCCCTGCTTTTTACCATCCAACTTTATATTTTCAGAGAGTATAAGGAGGCTTTAAAGCAGCAGCGCAATCAAGAGATTAGTGTCTACAAACAGAAGCATCCCAATGCCAATGAAGAACTGCCCCTGACCAATGGCACCTTGCCCAAGTCCATAATGAAGCAGCCAAGTGTACAAAATGGTCACAATGGCAACGGCAACGGCATAGATGATGTAGTTATACCAAAGAAACCCATACAAAAGGTCATACCCTCACGCAACACCGAACTAAAGTCATCGCTACCCTTGGAACAGCAAATTTCTTCTTCGTCCTCCTCCTCTTCCTCCTCGTCTTCTTCGGCCTCCTCGGATTGCCTGGGTTATGTCAAACCGCATAGTCCTCTTATAAATGGCAACAACAATAGCAAGTTCAATACGTCCACTGCCACCTCCACGAATGTCATCAAGTCACCCGTGAGTGCCACCACCAAATTGGGCACCATTAAAACTCATCGCACTGTCACCTGGAATCATGATATACCCGCTGAGAAGCTGAGCTTTACCATGCGTCGTGAATTCGATCGTCAGCGTGAGGAAACTGAATTGATGACGCAATTGAGAAGCGTAAGTGAGGCTAAATTTTAATGAATTTAATTTACTTGATTTCCTTTTTTTCTAGATCATTGAAACACGCTTGAAAATGACCCTGCCCGAGGATATTGCTTCGGCTTTGACTGATGGAGTTATACTCTGCCATTTGGCCAATTATGTGCGTCCGCGCTCAGTGGCCAGCATACATGTACCCTCGCCGGGTGTGGTGAGTTGAGTTGAGAGTAGCAGGAGGCAGGAATTAAGGGGTACACTTTGAGGCAACTTGTGATTGAAAATTTTAAATACATTCGTGTGCAAAAAGTGATTTATAAACCCCTCGAGTTGATTTGGATTGCAACATCTAGAGCGTAAAAATTGGCTATGTCTTTTTTCAATGCTAAAAATATGTCTTAACTGGCAAAAGAACACATCTTTTAGTACAATAAAAATAATATTTTTGGATGATCCATTGGCTATTATTCATATCAATTTGGACTGTAAATAACCATATCCATATTTTTCATCCATTTGAGATTAAACAATGTTAAATTGATCTTAGTTTTTCATCCAATGGAGCTGAAACATATCCAAAGGTTGCCAAAATGGAGCTGAAACATTTCCAAAAGGATATGTCAATTTTAATCAGGTTCAAGTAAAACCACAAAAATTATTTTCACGCCATGATAAATAACATAAAGGTAAAAATAATTATTTTCAACATGAAATAAAAAATATACACAAGTGAAAAAAATTATTTTTTTCATGCAACTAACAAACATGTCAATAATTTAGGTTGCCTTTCTTTACACCCGTAAATAACAATCGTGTCAAAAATGCTCGTGTTAGTTGCATACAAAATATTTTTTTCTATGTAAATTTTTTTATTTTCTGTCTGAAAATAATTATTTTTTACAGCTTGTATATTTACTTTGTGTTAATATCTTGCGTGTAAAGAAAAATGTGTGTTATTTTACGAACCCTGATTTTAATAGGATATGTATTTTAATATCCCCCAAAAAGAATATGTAGATATCCAATCCTTCACCTACGACTTTTCCCAATCTATCAGGCATCATACGAGCTCTGAGTTGAAAAATTGTATCGTTCTTTTGAAGAAGTTTATCGTTCTAGTCTTAGTCGAAATGAGCAATGTCTGGTGAATACGGTCAAGTCCTTGAGATGTAGTGAAAACTGTGATCGAGTGTTGTCGTGCTGAAAATTCACTTTGTCTTGTCTTTTGACATATTGGGGGCGTTTGTCCGTCAGTTTTGCATCACTTCTTATTGGTTACGTTCACCTTAAATGGTTTCTAGGGTACAAATGTACCCCAACACACTTTCAATGCAAGATTTAAGTATATCCTAGCATTGAAAGACAAGGAAACAATGTTTTCCCTTTATTCAAATCTTGGTATACGTTCAAAATATCTTATCTTACAATCAATACAGAAATGTTTGTTATAAAATATATAAGATAACATTTATTTCGAGCTTACAAATCGGATTCCAGATAAATCGATTGTAATATACATATACTTAATTTATTAGTATAGTACATAGGGAACAGGGACATAGAGGGCCATTTTAAAGCAGACAAACTCGCGACACAGGGCTGTACTACCAACCTCATTCTCGATAAGGAAACTGTCGGTATGCCCATGGCTACGTGCTGGCTTGTCATAAAAAATGTCCGTCAGTTAGTTCTGGCGGAACAACGCGACTGACCTGGCCGATTCGCAGCGAAAGAGGCTTAGTGGACCTTTGCTTGCTCAGCAGCGCACACTGCGGGGCAATTGTAAGGTCTATTACGGGTCAGGTCTATCACTACTATAATAAAGTAGAGTCTGTCTAACACTTCTTCTATACGTGCCCCGTTCTAAGTTGTCCAAGGCAGAAATTCCTTGGCTCATACTTCCTAAAGCTGTATTTTCACTTGTCTGAGAAAAATATCTCAGGAAGTTGTGAGTTGGCTGTCAAAAAACTCATGATTTTCTTATATGGGATATTCCATATCAACTCAGTCAACCCAATTTTTTTTTGTCTCCAAAGGACTATATATAGGAGGACTAAATGAAGGTATTCTCATCTATATATAGTTCTTCTAATTGATAGCGATAATTAATTTTTTGTAGACAACAAAATTTACCCATTGTTAGGTCAATATAATGCCCTGACCTAACCTAAAACATCGCCAAACACGCTTTTAAAATGTTTAAACTGTTTTGTTTGTTTCACAAATTAAAAAAACAGAACTCTTACGAATTGGTTGCATATGAATCTCCATTTTTAGTGCGGAGTTCTCATCTTTATGATTTTGAAATCTAGGTGGATAGGATGAAAATGTATTTTTTCCTAAAAGAATTTAGAATCTTCGAGGACGTTGTAGACACAAGCATAGATATTTTGAAAATAGAGCCGAAAGTAAACATCAAACATTTTCATAATATTCACCTACATTTCCAAACGCAAAGATGAGAAAACGACCTTAAAAGTTCGAATTTTTGAAACACTGTTTTGTTTCAAAATGTTTTTTGGATCAATTGTCCAAAAACTCTTCTTCATTTGCTTTATCAACCGTATCGTCAGAAATGTTCAATCATATCTGAGTTATCCACAGCAAAAAAAACAAATAACTTTTTGAATTTTATGTTGAAACGAGACCGAAAATAACAGTTATGGAGTGAAAAAAATTACTACGAAATATGGATCCCCTGATAAAATGGAGTAGATGAATCTTCATAATTTTGAATGGCGAGTCCTTAAATGGGATTAATTTTTATTTGCAATTTTTTATCACAAAAAAATTTTGTTATATTATAATTTTTAAATTAAAATTTTGTTTTAACAGTTAAATGGTAATTAGTATAAAAAATTTTGAATAACAGTTAAAACTAATTTTATTATAAAATTTAAATTAATTTCATTTTGAAACTTTTATAATAAAATTAAATTTTATTGTTTTGAAAATTTTTTATAATAAAAATTTTTTAAAAAATTAGTTATCTAGTAGATTTAGAAGTAAATTTTTCTAACAATTAAAAAGTCAATCTTTATTATAAAAATTACAAAATAAAAATTAATTTAAATTTTTATAATAAAAATTATTTTTTAACTGTTATATAAAAATTAACATTTATCTGTTAAAACAAAATTTTTATTTTAAAATCATAGAATAACGATTATTTTTAAATTTTTATGTAAAAATTAGAAAATAATTGTTATTTCAAAATTTTTATCCAAAAGTTATAACAGTTACGGTCCCTGGTTGAAACTAAAGTTCTTGAATTCTTAAGTCTTTCTTCATGGGCAGCATTTAAATTTGTAGTAAATAGTAACGTCTGCTGAGACGTTGTTTGAAATAGCTATACGGACAACCTGATTTCTCTGAAATATTGCTTGGCCTTAATATACAGGATGGCTGATGAATATTGCTACAATTAAGAAGAATGACTTTTTATTCATGTTTAGGATCAATAAATTTTATTAAATATAGCTCAACTAGTTATAAAAATAATTGAATTTAAATGCCAACCGCGAGATATCGGCGGACAATCCGAATTCTTGTTTTTAGTGTTCCATTTATTTATTATACACTTGAAAAGTGTATATTAATTATTCCCAGATGTTTGTAACGCATAAAAATATTCATTTCCAACCATAAATATATATATTCTTGATCAGGACGACGAGCCAGAGTTCATTTCCGCGAACTAGTCCTCAGTTTTGTGTCTTCCTTTTACTGCACGCAACATATGTCGGAACCGGCCGGATCGGATGATATACATATAGCTGCCATTGGAACGATCGGTCTAAGAACCAGTTCTAGTAAGAAAAACTTTTTTTTTTCTATTGTAGCGTCACTAATCGTGGTATATGTTTACTTTTAAAAAGGTTTTGAATACCAAGAGTTTACCCATTAATGAGTCCTTATAACTTTATTTTGATATCAATAATAATAAATCCCTTTTTTCCTGCCAGAATAAACTCACAATGGCCCGCTGTCGACGTAATGTGGATAACTTTTTGGAGGCATGTCGTCGCATTGGTGTGGATGAGGTGCGTATTTTGCATATAAAATTCCCCCACGTATTAAAGTCCTTTAGCTTAAGTTGTGTAGTAAATGGTTTGGAATTGCTTTTTGTGTGCTGTTGGTAGCTTTCACTTGCTTAGTAAATAACACACACCCACACCTCTATACACCCCTATACACCCCTCCCCCTATATACATACATACAAAGAAAATGATGCATAAAATCTGTTATTGGTGTTGGTTGCAGGAGTTGATTTGCTCCTGTTCAGATGTTGTGCCTGATATGGAACCACAACCTTCTCATCCACAACAACAACAACAACAATCACGTGCTGACGATGACTATGATGCCGATGTCTATGTCAATGATGATGGATCTAAAAATTCTTGCCGTGTGCCAAATCCTTTGGTCCTACTGCGCACAGTTGCCGCTTTGATAGCCTTGGATGCGAATCCACATCATCAGCATATGCGTTATGTGCAACAGCACCAAGAAGAGTTACAATTGAAGCTGAAGCAATCAATCTCCTCCTGCATCCAACAACAAGAACAGATGTTGCAACAACAACAACAACAATTAGAGAATGTTTTATATGAAAATTGTGAAATGGAGGCGGCGGCGCATAATGCTGATGATGTTGATAATGATGAGGAAAATGAGGCAAATTTAAGCTGTAAACTGTATGAATTACCAGCGGCTGGAAAGCAGCAGCAACTGGGTACAGTGGGTCAATTGCTAAGGCAGGCCAAGCAAAAGACCTATGAGAAAATCAAACACAATCTGCTCAGTGCACATGGTCAGCATAGTTTCCAAATCAACAGCAGCAGCAGCAACAATAATAACAATCGTGGACCCCTACAAACTATAGTGGAAAATGAGCATGATGTGGCCTCGGCTGGACCGGCTGGTCATTATCAGCTAATCGATGAGAAGCAAAGGGAGGAACAGCAGCAGCAGCAGGTGGAGCAACAACAGCATTCAACACTATCCAAACGTATTGAATTCTTTGAACAGAATGGCGTGAGCAAACCCAAACTGGAGGTATTCAGCATTTATCGCATAGGAGAGCAACAGCAGCAGCAGCTGGAATCGAAGCAGTTAAAACCTCACGAAGCTGGCACTTCGTTAATCAAACATGACTCTCATACATTGACTGTCATATTGTCCTGCGTTTTTATAGCCAGCTTTTTGTGGCTGGTATTTTTTCCTTTACCTGGCTAAAAGGTGTTAGTGTAGGTTTATGAGTGAGTGAACAAAAATGAGTTACTAAACAGGAAAAATTGACATTTAATTGCTCTTTTTTGTTCAGTTATGCATTTTTAAATGCTCTTTTTTGTTCAGTTGTTGAGCAGCTTACTCACTTGGCCTATTTTGTTCAGTTGCTCATTTTTTTAATTGCTCTTTTTTGTTCCGTTGTTCAGTTTCAGACTCACTTGGAATTTTTTGTTCAGTTACTGACTCACTTGGCATTTTTTGTTCAGTTTCTTAACAACTTGGTATTTTTTGAGTGAACAAAAATGAGTTACTTAACAGGAAAAGCTGCTATTTTATTGCTCTTTTTGATTCAGTTATGCATTTTTAAATGCTCTTTTTTGTTCAGTTGTTGAGCAGCTTACTCACTTGGCCTATTTTGTTCAGTTGCTCATTTTTTAATTGCTCTTTTTTGTTCCGTTGTTCAGTTTCAGACTCACTTGGAATTTTTTGTTCAGTTACTGACTCACTTGGCATTTTTTGTTCAGTTTCTTAACAACTTGGTATTTTTTGAGTGAACAAAAATGAGTTATTAGTAAGTGTATTTTTTGCTCTTTGATTTTGTCAGTTGCGCATTTTTAAATGCTCTTTTTTGTTCAGTTTCTGAATCACTTGGTCTTTTTTTTGTTCAGTTGCTCATTTTTTAAATTTTTCTCAGTTTCTCTGTTTGTTAGTTTCTAGTCTCTTTAAATTTTTTTGTTCAGTTTCTGACCCACTTGGCATTTTTTGTTCAGTTTCTTAACAACTTGGTATTTTTTTTGTTCAGTTGCTCATTTTTTAAATGCTCTTTTTTGTTCAGTTGTTCATTTTGTTACTCAATTAGTATTTTTTGTTCAGTTGCTCATTTTTCACATGCTCTTTTTTGTTCAGTTTCTTAATCACTTGGTGTTTTTTTTTTTGTTCAGTTGCTCATTTTTTAAACGATTTTTTTGTTCATATGCTCAGTTTCTTACTCACTTAGTATTTTTTGTTCAGTTTCTTTAGTTGCTCATTTTTTAAATGCTCTTTTTTGTTCAGTTTCTTACCCACTTGGTATTTTTTGATCAGTTTCTTACTCACTTGGTACTTTTTGTCCAGTTGCTTATTTTTTAAATGCTCTTTTTTGTTCAGTTTCTTGCTCACTTGGTTTTTTTGTTCAGTTGCTCATTTTATAAGTGCTCTTTTTTGTTCAGCTGTTCAGTTTCTTACCCACTTGGGTAATTTTTTTCAGTTGTTCATTTTTTAAATGCACTTTTTTTGTTCCGTTGTTCAGTTTCTTACCCTCTTGGTATTTTTTTCAGTTGCTTACTCACTTGTGATTTTTTGTTCACGATGTGTGCTATTTTTCAGTTCAGTTGCCATTTAAAAAATTTGTTAGTGTTTCAGTTCTTAATGGATTTTTTGTTTGTTCAGTTGGTCATTTTTTAAATGCTCTTTTTAGTTCAGTTTTCCAGTTTCTTACTCACTTGGTATTTTTTGTTCAGTTGCTCATTTTTAAAATGTTTTTTTTTGTTCAGTTGTTTGGTATCTTCTTAACTTGGTATTCTTTGTTCAGTTGCTCATTTTTTAAATGTTCTTTTATGTTGAGTTTTTCATTTGCTGACTCACTTGGTATTTTTTGTTCAGTTGCTCATTCACTTGCATTATTTTTGTTTAGTAAGCTAGTTTAATTTTCAAAAAAATAACAAATTAGTGAGCAACTGAACAAAAATGAGCAACTGAGCAACAAAGTGAACAACTGAACAAAGTAACTCGCTTTGTTGGCTAGTGTAGTTTACAAGAAACTAACAAATGAGTGAATAACTGAACAAACATGAGTAGCTGAGCAACAAATTGAACAACTGAACAAAGTAATTCACTTTGTTGGCAAGTTTGGTTTACAAAGAAAAACAAGTAAGTGAGAAAATGAACAAAAATAAGCAACGTAGCAACAAAGTAAACCACTGAACAAAGTAACTCACTTTGTTGACTAGTTTAGTTTACAAAAAAAAATTAACAAGTGAACAACTGAGCAACAAAGTGAACAACTGAACAAAGTTACTTACTTTGTTAGCAAGTTTAGCTTACAAAAAGATTAACAACTGAACAAAAATAAGCAACTGAGCAACAAAGTGAACAACTGAACAAAGTTACTCACTAGTAAGTAAGGAACTGAACAAAAATAAGCAACTGAGCAACAAAGTGAACAACAGTTAAATATCTAAAAAAAAAAACAAGGAGAACGGAACAAAAGGACGAGAACAAAGTGAACAACTGAACCAAGTTTCTCACTTAGTTGGCTAGATTGGTTTATAAAGAACTTACCAGTAGTTGAGCAACTGAACAAAACTGAGTTAAAAAGTGAACAACTGAACTTCTGTTTAGTTTACAGTTTGTTTACTTACTTTTCAAGTAAACAACTGAACAAAAATGAGCAACGAAGTGAACAAATGAACAAAAATTAGCAACTTAGTATTCAACCGAATAAAGTTCTTCACTTTTTAAGCTAGTTATGTTTACAAAAAAAGCAAGCAACTGAACTAAAATGAGCAACAAAGTTAACAACTGATCAAAGGTACTCACTTTGTTGGCTAAGTTTTGTTTACAAAAAATTAATAATTAAGTGAGCAACTGAACAAAGTTGCTTACTTTCTTAGCTAGTTTAGTGAGAAACTGAAGAAAAATGTCCAACAAAGTAAACAACAGAACAAAAATGAGCAACAAAATGAACATATGAACAAAAATGAGCAACAAAATGATCAACCGAGCATAGTTCTTCACTTTTTTACTAGTTAGCTTAAAAATGTCCAACTGAACAAATTTATTCACTTTGTTAGTTAGTTTACAAAAAACTTAAATGAGCAACTGAGCATCCAAGTGAACAACTGAAGAAAGGTAACTCACTTTGTTCACTCACCAAAAAAAAAATAAAAAAGAAGCAACTGATTTAGTCCACTAAAAAGATCAGTTTAAGCTAAGCTAGTTTATTTATTTGCCTTTATTTTTGCCTTAGAATTTAAGCAAAACTATATTTGTATAACACAAACACACACACACACACACATTTAACTTGGTAGTGAGTTCTTGAGGCTGCTTTATACATACATACATACATATTTATGTATTCTAAATTTAAGTCCCAAACATTTTGAGGCATTTATGCGTGACAACCCAAAGACTTTGACTATGTAAATCAATTTTGTAAGGGCAGCAATTTAAAGGTATTCAGTGCTCTATAACTATGATTTATATTTTTTTGTAACAAATTGACAAATAACAATTTATGTTAATTAAGAATACCTTTAAAATAACTTGCTGCTATGTGAGATTTTATATATATATATAAACACACAAACACACACACACCACATATTCCTAGTTCAGCCTTGAATTGATGAACTCTAAAATCGAAAATCGAAAAAAAAAAAAAATCCATTCTCATTACCCTTTAACATATTTAAAATTATATATTATATATTTATTTGCTTTTGACACGTTTTAGGCGTGAGCTGTACTGAATTTTGTATTAACAAAAAAAAAAAAAAAAACATAAAAAACGAACTATACGCTTTATTTTTCCTTAAATGTATAAGTATAACAATAATGCTGGGTTTACATTAAGTCATAAAATGATAAATGACAAGTGTTTTGCCTTGAAAATTTTAGGAATTTTGTTCAAAATGTCACAAAATGAGGCAATGTAAACCCAGCCTAAGGTTTTCGTATAGTAAACTTGGAACATGAAGATAATAATTTTTTATTATATAAAGTTTCTCTAGTAAGTTTGGAACATGAAGATAATAATTTTTTATTATATAAAGTTTCTCTTTAATATATGTCAAACAGCATCTTTATTCATTAATTTAAATTAAAGTTATTTAAAGTAAAATTTTCGTTTAAATTAAATATTTTAAGAATTTTCAATAATTTTGTTAGTCTAAAAAATATTTAAAAATATTTAAAATTACAATTTGTATAAATTCAAGCTGAATACTGTATGAAAAGTATCTGCCAATTCAGAAGGAATCACCCAATACCTTTTGTATTAATTTTCCAACTTGCTATCAGCAAAAATCAGGTCCATTTTTTCATTTTCCTGTATTTTTAAATCTAGGTGGATATCAAAACACAAAATTCAAGCTGAAAACTGTATGAAAAGCATTGTCCAATTCAGAAGGAATCACCCAATACCTTTTGTATTAATTTTTCAACTCGCTATTAGGGAAAATCAGGTCCATTTTCTCATGTTCCTGTATTTTTAAATCTAGGTGGATATTAAGAAAATTTAAAATATCTATGCTTGTGTCTACAACGACCAGTGTATGATGTTAAAAGCAGCCTAAAAGTAGGCAACATACATTTACTTAATATCCACCTAGATTTGAAAAACCTAAAGATGCGAAAATGAACCTAAATGCGTGCTTACACCATGAAGTTGGCTTCATAAAGCTCTCTTCAATTTTTTTTCAATCATATTACCGGATGCAAAATTCATTTTCTCATTTTCATGTGTTTAAAATCTAGGTTGGTATTTAGAAAAAAAACGACCCGCGTATGTTGTTAAAATCGGCCTAAAAGTAGGCAACATAAATTTACTTAATATCCACCTAGATTTAAAAAACATGAAGATGAGAAAACGAACCTAAAGTTTGCTCCATAAAGCTCTCTTCAATTTTTTTTAATCATATTACCGGATGAAGCAAAATTAATTTTCTGATTTTTATGTGTTTGAAATCTACGATGATGCAAAATTTATTTTCTCATTTTCATGTGTTTAAAATCTAGGTTGATATTTTGAAAAAAAAAAAAAAAACGATCCGCGTATGATGTTAAAATCTGCCTAAAAGTAGGCAACATAAATTTACTTAATATCCACCTAGACTTAAAAAAAACATGAAGATGAGAAAACGAACCTAAATCCGTGCTTACACCATGAAGTTTGCTTTATAAAGCTCTCTCTTCGATTTTGTTTTGAATTATTTTAAAATGAATTTTCTCATTTTGATGTGTTTGAAATCTTAGTAGATATTTATAAAATTTCAAATATCTATATTGTAGACACAATGACCCGCCTAAGATATTAAAAGCAGGCTATCTACATTTACTAATTATCCACCTAGATTTTAAAAAACATGAAGATAAGAAAACGGCCCTTATTATCCGTGTTTTCACAATGAAAATTGCTTCAAAAAAGGTTTCTTCGATTTTTTTTTTTCAAATATCTATATTGTAGACACAATGACCCGCCTTAGATATTAAAAGCAGGCTACCTTCATTTACTAATTATCCACCTAGATTTAAAAAAAACATGAAGATGAGAAAACGGCCCTTTATCCGTGTTTTCACAATGAAAATTGCTTCAAAAAAGCTTTCTTCGTTTTTTTAAAAAAAATTTTTACACGATGAAAATTCATTTTCTCATTTTCATATGTTTAAAATCTTGCTGGAAATTTATAAAAATTTCAATAATTATGCTTGTGTCTAAAACGACCCGCGTATGATGTTAAAATCAGCCTAAAAGTAGGCAACATACGTTTACTGAATATTCACCTAGATTTTAAAAACATGAAGATAAGAAAACGGTCCTAAATCCGTGTTTACACGATGAAGATTACTTCAAAAAAGCACTCTTCGATTTTGTTTTGAAGCAACTTACCCGATGAAGCAAAATTCATTTTCTGATTTTCAGGTGTTTGAAATCTAGGTGGATATTTAGAAAATTTAAAATATTTATGGTTGCGTCTAAAACGACCAGTGTATGATGTTAAAAGCAGCCTAAAAGTAGGCTACTTAAATTTACTTAATATCCACCTAGATTTAAAAAACATGAAGATGAGAAAACGAACCTAAATCCGTTTTTACACGATGAAGTTTGCTTCATAATGGATTTTGTTTTGAAGCTTATTACAGAATTTTCTCATTTTTATGTGTTTGAAATCTAGGTGGTTATTAAGAAAATTTAAAATATCTATGCTTGAGTCTAAAACGACTTGTGAATAATTTTTAGAAGCAGCCAAAAAGCAGGCAGCATAAATTTTCTAAATATCCATCTAGATTTTAAAAACATGAAGATGAGAAAATGGTCCTAAATCCGAAGATTGCTTTAAAAAAGCACTCTTCGATTTTGTTTTGAAGCAACTTACCCGATGAAACAAAATTAATTTTTTCTTCTTTTCAGGTGTTTGAAATCTAGGTGGATATTTAGAAAATTTAAAAGATCTATGCTATCTATTGTAGACTTAATGGCACAGCCTAAAAGTAGGCATCATATATTTACTGAATATTCACCTAGATTTTAAAAAAACATGAAAATCAGAAAACGTCCCTAAATCCGTGTTTACACGATGAAGATTGCTTCAAAGAAGCTCTCTTCGATTTTGTTTTGAAGTTAACTTACACGATGAAGCAAAATTAATTTTCTGATTTTTAGGTGTTTGAAATCTAGGTGGATATTTAGAAAATTTAAAATATCTAAGCTTGTGTCTACAACGACTTGTGAATAATTTTTTGAATCAGCCTAAAAGTAGGCAACATATAATTACTGAATATCCACCTAGATTTTCAAAACATGAAGATGAGAAAACGGCCCTAAATCCGTGTTTACACGATGAAGATTGCTTTAAAAAGCTCTCTTCGATTTTGTTTTGAAGCATTTGACACGATAAAGCAAAATTAATAATCTGGATTTTCATGTGTTTGAAATCTAGGTGGATATTTAGAAAATTTAAAATATCTGCAATCTTTTGTAGACACAATGACCCGTATAAGATGGTAAAATCAGCCTAAAAGCAGGCAGCACAAATTTTCAAAATATCCACCTAGATTTAAAAATACATAAACATGAGAAAACGACCCTTAGGCTACATCTATAAATATGATAATGAGTCGGAAATCTGTTTTGTATATCAAAAATTAATAATCCAAAATCTGTTTTGTATATCAAAGAGAAATAATGGTTAAGTAAATTCTTTTAAAATTATTTTTTTTTCACATTTTGGTTTATCAATTGTAAATAAGCTACTATACGAAAACCTTATTGTTACACTGTGCATAAATAATTGTAAATTAAGTTACAACGAACTAAACAAACAAACAAGTACACTTTTTTTCTCTTCTAAGTTCCATGAAAAAACATATAACAATATATTAAATATAGTTAGACAGTTTAACCAGTGCTAAACAGATGATTAAGAAAGTTGAAAAGTAAAAGAATTGTTATAGAACCCTAGGACAAGGCCAAGTAAGAGAGCGAGAGCAAGTTGTATGGTTTTTTTTCTTCAGAAAAACAAAGCAGGGATACAAAAAAATAGTTGTAAAACCGTGAAATAGTTTATACAAAACATGTACCAAAACATAAACACTTCAACACACACAGACACACACTTTTTCTAACACGAAATCATTAAAAAAAAAATCAGAATAGTGCCTTTGACTGTGTTTTCATAGTATAGAAAAAGCAATAACTTTTCATGTACTTTCATTTCAAACGCTTTTCCACAACTCTCAAAAAAATAAAACTAAACCTTAATTGTATTATTTAAGTCTCTTAAATTTGTGCTAAAAATTTACATTCCTAATTCCTTTAAGTAAAACCTATGTACTTAACTTTCGCTGAAAAAAACAAGTCTAATCAAATTTCTACAAGAAGCACAATCTGTAAACTCTCAGAAAATATATATACATACACATATTTACTATATAAATATATATATAAAAAAAGTATATTTTGTCTAACAAAATTACACATACAAAATCATACGAAATCAAATGAATAGAAATTTAGTCATTAATTTTTTATAAAACATATTTAACAAGAAAACGAAAACGAATATATGCCAACTTTTCAACTCCATGTAAACCAGATTGTCAAAAAAAAAAAAAAAATACCTTGTGGAAAACTTCCAAACCAAACAAAATCTGTTGCATTTATTCTAAGCACAAAGAATATCAAACAAGCGCTATATTAAAAAAAAAACAAAAAGAAATCAAAGAAAATATATATATACATACATATGTAAACGTATAACTACATGATAAATGGTTTCAATTTTACATTCGACACGGTTTGAGCGTCATTGTAGTCAGGACGCAAACCCTGGTCACAGTGACTTCCAAACTGTACATTATGGTTTGAACACAGAATAAAAGAAATGCCAAACTGTTCAATTAAGATAAATTATTATTTATTCAAATCAATTTTGCAAACGGGTTCTATAAGGAACGGTTTTTTGTGGCCGAAAACTGCAAAAGACAACGCTTCAGTCGGGTTTTTTTCATCGACCTAACTTATGGTTAGACAGCGGATTAAGGTATAAGTAGTAGGCCAGGGTAAATATATTTTACAGAACCTTTTTGTGATCTGTTTTTTTTTTTCAGAGACCTAATATAAGAGTTATTTTCAATAAACTCTTTTTGAAATAAAACAATGAAGCTAATGTGGTAAAATTATTCAAAAACCTTTTTTTTTACATGAAAACCTTTTTTTTTCGCCTCTTAGACACTTTTTACCCTGGCCTACTAGGATTTAATAACACGTTGTCTACCTATGATATTTCAAATCTGATATCAGGAAAAACCACAAAAAAATGTATTTGTATTTGATGAATTCAAATCGCTTGAAAACAATTTATTAGATGAATTTATAAGAATAAAAACAAATAGCTGATTCTTTCCGTTCCGTTTCGGCCAAAATTTAATAGAACTCAAAAACAGAAACAGACATATATTGAAATTGAACCGTGTTGTGAGCCGAACCGAACCGAAAGAGTTTATATTTTCAAACGGTTTGCATTCCTGGTGTCAAAAAATAAAGTGACAGCACGCGTTTCATACTTCGGTCTAGCACAATTTTTACCATGACCGTCGCCGACACATTGAATATGACAGAAGAATACAAAAAATGCAGGTAATCCTGCAGTGTTAAAAAGTACTCGAATCTCTTAAAATCTACAGCTGATGCATGAAGTTTCTCTATGTGAGACTTTACGTTTGTGACTCCAAATGTTCATATTAAAGTTCAAGATTGGCCAAATTCGACGTGAAAGGCACGAATAAGTGTTGAAAAACGCAAAAAAGAGCTAATTTAATATTCGCTGTAGAATTAAATAATAAAATTCAATATATTGCATATTGTAGAAATTTTTTATTTTTTTTTTGTAAATTTTTTGCAAACCAAAATCCAATATTTCAGATGGTGAAAGTTAGGTTTTCCGATTTTACCCTCCGTAAGGACACTCTACTGTACATATTATCCAAATGAACCATCAGTTAAGAATCTTGATCTTTCACATTTTCTCAAAAAGGAGTTTTTAACAAGAATAATTTTTTTTGGTATATCCATCACATTAAAAAACCACCAAAAATTTTTGAGTGCTATACATTGTATTCCACAGAAGTAATTTTGGTTAATATAATTTTTAATTGTAGTAAATATTAATTCTTGTATCTGCAGAAAAAAAAAATTAAATAAAAATAAGACTAAAAACCGAGACATTTAGATAAAAATACAGACTGGTTTTTGGTAAATTTAATGCAACAGATGTTCAAAGCCTGATGTAGTATTTATAAAACACTGGAACATCTTATCTCGCATTTTAATAAAATATATACGTGATTAAACGCAAAGAATAATAGCATTGGTATCTGAACTGTTAGAACAATAAACTTTAATAGGCTATTCACAAAGAACACAATTTATATCTTACATATATTTACCGTGCCCAAATTTTTTCATCTTTTTAGAATGGAGTACTATCTATATTTCGGGAAATGGTTGGATGTCGGAAACGTTTTAATTGAAAATTGTATTCTTGTTTTAAAAATTTTCCCCAAAAAAATTTAAGTTCTGTTGCCATTTTTCGCCTATCTTTTCCCTCCAATAGAGACACCTCCACTAACAATTTTTCCAGCAACACGGCGTTTTTTTTTTTGTTTGTGAGGAAAAAAGAAAATCCTTGAGTTCTAAATCAGGGCTGTACTGCAGATGACCCATCAATTCGACCCATTCGGTCGAAGAAACAGAAACAGACTTCCGCGAAAAATCGACCCTGAATTCGTAACAGGAGAAGAACAAGATTGGTCGTCGACCAGGTCAATTAAAGGGCAAGCATTAGATATAAAAAGCATTTGGAAATGTCTTTCCTATATACTTTTTGGGACAATGGCCCCCAAACATTTTCGATAATATTAATATAGGGGGAGTATGGCGACTACTTGAGCAATTTCACATTTTGATCCTGTATCCACTGTTTTACTTCCAGGCAATATAAATGGGGGCTGGTAAGTCCATTGAATCCTAACAAAAATTTTCAAAAATTGTATGAGTGCTTTGAATTTCATTTTTTGTAGACATTTGCGTTAATTTTGACGTACAAACATCAGCTCACATGTCTCATAACCATTTCAGCAGCACAAGATTGGAAGCAACTTAAAAGTCGTTTAATTGCTTTGCAAGCAATTTTACAAAAAAATGCAAAAATTAACTAACTTACCTCTTTGCATAGTGACTGCAGATCAGAAACTTATTGTCCTTGAACCTAATCTGATGATCCAAAAAAAAGGCCACACTTTTAGCGATTATAAAGACGAAATTAAAATCAAGCTGAATTTTCGCCCACAGGCACGCTGCAAATGTGTCGGAACCGCCTGGATCAGATTACTTTATCTTATAGCTGTTCGAAAAATAAATCTTAGTAAAAAACTTTTTTCGGATGATTATATCCTAAAGGTGGGTTAAGCTATGGTCAGACTGGGTAAATATTTTGAACAAATTCTTCGAGCATGCCATGTGTGTTTCTTCCTTTTTTTTTTACTTTTAGAGAAGGAAATTAAGCCAAGATCTGACCGAAGCTTAAGTAAGATTTTCTATTGTTGTTGTTGTTGATTTTCAGGTTTGTATACAAGACACCTTAAGACTTATAATTCCTCATTAATTTTAGATTTGCTTGTGCTTTTTGCTTGCAAATCGAATTTACTTAAAAAAACTTTTGATTTCTTTAAAATACAATTTTAACAATTTCCTTTTTATGTATTCCCCAAACACAACTAGAATCTAATTTGCTGTGCTGCCGACGTGCTAGAGGGCAAAGGTGCTGTCCAAGTGGCCATAACGGTGGGTGAACTATTTCGTCTACATGGCAGTGGATTGGTAAGCAACAACCCAACATCATCGTCATCAGCAACAGGAAGTGGCAATAGCAGCGGAGCAGCCACACCTACAAAGTCACCAACCCGAACAACACGTTCCACATTGTCGCCAACGCCTTTGAACTAAGGGAACAGTTTTTTTTTTTTTGATAAAAATACAAACACAAGGGTTTCCTTTTTGAAGAAGAACAAACGTTGTGAAAAGTTGGCCGTTTTTTTTTTATAATTTGTTTATGTAAATACACACACACACAAACCAAAAAAACAAACAATCACACACACAAACAAACACAAACCAACGAATTTTAGTTTACTTAAAAAAAGTCATAAGTATTTATTATAAAAAAAATATATGAATTTATTTAGTATGCAAAAAGTGTTGCATGAATGTTATTGATACACCCATTTGTTTCTGTTATACTTTTATAATCACCCTTATTTTTTGGGCCAAAATTCTGAATATACCAAAATACTGTTTTAAGTATGCAAAATCAATCTACAACAACAACACATTCATCTACATAATTAATCACATTAATATTGGCATAATTTAGTATGGCACATTTATTATGTAGCTTAGTCTTACAATTTATACATTTATACGAAATCGAATGGCACTAGAAATTGTAAGTCTTCGATTATATCAAAAAATACAAAAAAAAAAAGAAAAGATAACAAATAAAATGAAAATGTCATACGTACTTATGCACATATGTTTAATTTACTGGGCACTTTGCAGAAAAAACACTCGAGGTTTAACAACATTTTTCTTGGCAACTTTTTCCACGGATTTTCAATTTGCTGCCTGCGCCTACCAAACGCATACAAGTTTTTTTGTGTTTTTGTGTTTATGCTGGCAAAAATTGCAAAACGGCAGCTGCGGATAAGAAAAAGTTTTTGTTTGTAGTTTCACAAAATTTGCATAATGCGCAAAGTCAGCAATTGAATGGGCCAAAAAAAAAGAAAGAGAAGAGAAGAGAAAGAGTGTGTAGAGCTTAAGTATTATGTGTTGGAAAATTTGAAAAATGGAAATTAAATAGCCCAGCCTCTCTCCCTCCCGGGAACACAAATGATAAATTAATTGGCTAGATATACATTTCTTTACTTTATAATAATTTTGAATTTAATTTACTACAAATATATTAAATTTGTTCAACAAAACGCCCCAGCGACCTAATCTAAATTTAAATAGTTGAAGGCTTAACCATTCACTTCCATTTTAAGTTGTTTAAGTAATTTTTATACCCGTTAAAAGTCAATCTGTTAATATTTTGTGGGTACCTTAATACTGAACTATTGAGTAGACAAAATAAAATAAATGGATTTTTTTTTTTAATTTTTACCTGCGGCGCTATTTTTTTAAGTCATCCTTAAAGCCCTATCGGACCTGCAAGGTAAGTAATTTATCTTACTTTGGCATATATTACGTCAAGGTTTTTTATACCCGTTAAAAGTCAATCTCACATATTTAGTTAATATTTTGTGGGGTCCTGAGTGGACAAAATAAAAAAAATTTAATTGTTTTTTTTGTTTAATTTTTACCTGCGGCGCTTTTTTTTTTAATTTAACCCTTAGCCCCTATACGGACCTGCGAGGTAAGTAATTTAGCTTAGTACGGCATATATTATGTTAAGGTGGAAAGAAAGACTTGTAGCTAGATTTATTAGGAAATTACAACAAATCTTTAGTTTCAAGTAGGGAATCAAACCGAATCGAATTTCGGTTCCGGTTCCGGTTCTGGTACGTACCGAAACTAATGTTTCGGTAAAAGGTTCTGTTTGGTTCAGTTTATTTCGGTATTCGGTACCTTGGTTTTTATTTCGGTATACCGTAGTATGTACCGGATAATTTAAAAATCTTTAATCGAGATAATAGAAAGGTAGCAACCTAAAACAAAATTAAAGAATTAAACATAACACCTCACAAAAAATAAAATATTAACACAAAATTGTAAATGCAAAAAATTAACGATAAATTAATAATATTTGGAATTTATTGAACCAAAATAGATGCAATGAATTAAGAGTAAATTGTTATTTTTATTGAAAATTTCAGTATATACCAGATGGTCCCTCAACTTTACATTTGTAAGTTTTGCATTTACTTTACGAAAAACGATTAAGAATAAAAATAAAAATAAACGGTTCAGGTTCGCATTTACGTTTCCAAATAACGGTTCTTGGTATACGGTTTGTTCGGCGTTCCGGTTTGACACTCTGATAAAAACATATTTTCGATAAAACAGCGGATTTTCATGGAGCTGTTCTTAGGCCCATTCACCAAAAATTAAACTTTGTGATAGGTCATTCGGCTTCAATTCTTTTCTTACAGAAGTTGAATTTTATAGGCTTTCAAACCCAAATCGACACGTACAATTCTTCACGTGGTTGAGTAACACATGCCCAATTGCAGAGAACGGCGACGAATTGACATTTCATTTTTCACAGAGCACGAATTTTTATAATAAATTTCAACAATTTGCAATCGTTGCTCGTTTGTAAGTCTTTCCATGATGAAATGGCAGAGTATAGTGAAAACTTTTCACTTTGACAGATGACGTTTGGACGCCATTACCAACCAGTGCTGCCAAACTGAAAAACTCATAAAAAATCTTCCCTTATATCTGGCCAAACTAGACTTACATTCCACCTTGACGTACTATATACTGAAGTAAGCTAAATTACTTACTTCGCAGATCCTAAACTATTGAGTAGAAAGAATATATATTTTTTTAATGCGCAATGTTCTCAATTTAACCTGAATCAATTTTATAACTTGAAAAGTGTATATTAATTTTGCCCAGAAGTTTGTAACGCATAGAAATATTCATTTCCGACCACATCAAACTATATATATTCTTGATCAGGACGACGAGCTGAGTTCCCGCGGTGTGTGTTTCTACGAATAGTCTCTCAGTTTTAAAGCTATCGAGCTGAAATTTTGCACAGAGTCTTCTTTTACTGCACGCAACATGCATGTCGGAACCGGCCGGATCGGATGACTATATCATATAGCTGCCATAGGAACGATCGGTCTAAGAACTAGTTCTAGTTAGAAAAATTTTTTCCATCGTGCGGCACAAATCTTGGGTATGTTAGTTTTATATGCTTCCACATAATTGTGAAAAAATTGATCAAAATCGGATGACTATATCATATAGCTGCCATAAAAGGGTCGGTCAAAAAACTAGTTCAGTGGGAAAAACTTTTTGTTTTTCATCGTAGCGTCACCAATCGTAGTATATATTAGTTTTATTGCTTCCACACAATTTCGAAAAATTGATCAAAATCGGATGACTATATCAAAGCGCCAAGAACGATGGTCGGAAAATGTTTTAGTGAGAAAAACTTTTTGTTTTATCGTAGCGTCACTAACGGTATATGACAGTTTTATGATTTCATAATTTGGAAAAAATGTATCAAAATCGGATCACTAAGAATAGTGCCATAGAAACGGTCGGTCAAAAACAAGTTCTAGTGAGAAAAACTTTTTGTTTTCCATCGTATCGTCACCAATCTTGGTAGATATAGTTTTATTGTTTTACAAATTTTTTAAAAATTTATAAAAATCAGATGACTATAGCATATAGCTGCCATAGGACCGATCGGTCGGAAAATGTGTTTTACTAAGAAAAGTTTTTTTATGGTATCCTATTTTTATTATCAATGATTTAAAATTTTTTAATATCTGATATCTATATCCTATATAAAAAAAACAAAAATCAAATAAAAAAAAGTTTCATGTCTATATTATAAATCAGCTAATTTATCCAAAGTTAGCAAAAAAAAACGAACAGCTTATTCTGTTTGGAGCGAGCGTAAACTCTAGTGTGACCCTTCGAAAGCAAAATACCACCATAAATCAAACGGTCACACTGTTGCTTTTTTTTTTTGCTGTGTTTGTTGTGCAGATCGATCACGAACTTTTAACTTATGAAATGATTTACTATATTATAAAGATACTGGTAAGTAATACGCCATATAAAAAATCAGATGTTTAAAATAAGCGGAATTCTACGATGTAGAGCTATGGGGAAAATGGCCTAATTAGCCATTCTCGGCATTTTTAGTTTCAATTTGCAGCTAAACCATTAAAGATATAGGATTTCGGAAACCAGAATCAATATTATTTGAGCCCCTCTACTTAGAATCGGGGATTAATACCGAATCCGGAACCGAAACCGTTTACCGAAATGAACCGTTTCAAGTCACGTACCGGTATCGAAACCGGAACCGATATTACATTTTTTTTAAGAACCGAAAACCGTTAACCGTTTTAATAGGAACCGAAAAAACCGGAATCATACCGAAACGCTAATACCGGTGTTTCGGTTTTTTATTTTTTATTTGATTGATATAAAAAAATTCTTAAAAGCGTTAAAACTTTTATTTGCTAAATATAAGCCCTCTATCTTAATGTAAAGCATTCCTTAGTCTCGGAAAAATCCTTGCTTAAATATAGAAATGTTAGAAACAAAAATTTTTTTAATTTTAAATTTCGCTCTAAAAAAACCGGGTTAAATATTTCGGAAAATTTAATGTTAGGTAAAGCTAAGGCAGATTTCATGTTTTCAACTGTTTTGGTGTTTTTAAGAGCTGATATACCTGATATTTGAGAATTTTTCCAGCCTATTATGAGCTATTTTGGACCCTAGTCTTAAAGTATGAGTTTAAATCAGACCCGGCCAGCTCATAGCCACGGGGGCCGAGCGCTTTCGTGTTTTCACACAGACGCGAGCCGAAGTCATGTCTGTCAATTTTAAAAATTTTATGTGGAATATTCTTAGAACTCTTTTGTAATTCTATTACATCCATTAATTTTTGGATATCTTGAAAAATTTTTTAAATTTTGGAATATTAAACAAAAATTTTACTGTACCGGTACGTACCGGTATAAAAAAAAAAAATTATACCGAAATAAAAATCTGTTTAGACTCCTCAAATCATCCTAATATAATTCAGACGCAGTGTTTCTGGTCTGCTTTTGGGCTCCTATAATGATCCAAAGAAAAGATCATGACAGCAGGCAGTTTCAGTTTTTAATACTGCATCACTCGAATTCAGCAAGAACATGGTAGAAACAAGCAAAGGCACTAACTATAGGGTGGCTGATGAATGCTGCTACTTAAAAATAACGTAATAGATTTTGATCTGTGTGGTTAATCTGTTACTTTCTTTGATTTGTAAGTTTTTTTATATTAAAAAAATGGCGTCAAGATACTTTAGGCAACGGAAAATAATTTCTATGTATCTATTATTAATGGCAAGAATCATTTAGCCACCCTATTGATAGACTAATATATCTTAGAAGCAAGTTAAAGTTAAATATTGGACATGTCATAAATATGTTAGAGTTTTTATTTGACATCAATTTCCCCACATTACAATAAGTCACGGATGGAGGCACTTAAACATAAACCACCCACCCAATGTCAGTGACATTCCTGACTATCTCATCAATTAGTCAGCTCCCTGTATGTGTGTGTGTGTGTGTGTGGGGCATCACTTATTACTAATTCACACCACAGCGAGCATAATAGCCAAAAGGATGTGGAGCAGGCCAACTCATTTGTCACAGTGAAATTTATTAAAATGATTATCTCGTACCTACATTTGGCACAGAATGCGTAATTTTTGTGCCGGAGGAGAAGAAAGGAACGACCTATTTTTTGTTTAGTGATGGGTTGCACTTGTTTTCTTATTACAGTTTTTGTCCTCTTTCTCTGTGATAAGGTTGTCCCTTTTTTTTGTTCCCCCTGTTCCTTTGCTGGGGTCATAGTTTAATTGTGGCGGCCCACTCCCCCCTTCCGCCCCCCCCCATGCCTTATGCCCTTGGGCTTGAGGGCAATTAGTTGAACTACGCCCTGGGGAATTTGCGATAATTAAAATGCTGCTGTATGCCGCAATATTTTTTTTTTAAGCTTGGCATATCAACTAATCAGATTGCTCCTATTTCAACTTTTGGAAAAGGCTCTGTGAAGGTCCTTCCTATTTTTTTCCACGCAAAATCAACATTTGCATTTAATTTGATGGTGAAAAGCACTTTAATTTATTTTCCCAAACCATTCAAAGTCATTTCCCCAATATTCCACTCTAATCCTATTAATTCAAATTCAACAGACTCAAGTAAAGGAGCAGCAAGCTGAGCGAGTGAATGAAGGAGGTGGAGGATGTGGAGGGAGGGCAGAGGAATTGTTCTTTTTGTTAGCCAAAAATTGAATGCATTGTTTTCAAGCAAAAATATTTTTCGTAAACTATTTTATGGAACGTTCGTGCGAATCGCTTGACGCTGACGCTGGTTTTGGGTCTTTGTGTTCCGGAAGCGATTTCTTTTGGGCCACCAGCAGCACCTGACGCAATCAAAATCAAAGCAAACCCAAACCCAATCAGAGGGACATTGGATAGTATTTGTGTTTTTTTTTTTCTTTTTCTGACAGACTTTTCAATGACTTTTGAAAGAGTGTTTGATTTCGATTATTAGAAAGCTGAAGGCATTTTCTACTCAAGATTTGTGCAATTTGCAGGCAAGCTGAATAATAGAGAGACGAGAGAAATGGTAAGAACGAACTGATGGAAATTGTGGTGTTGAATGGACACAAATACTTGCCTATATGCACTTGAGGCAAGTGAAAACAAAATATGTGAAAGTTTTTAAGACAATGCAATATGCTTCAAATGTCCTAGTTTTTTGGCATCATTTTTCATTTCTCTTTGGTTCATTCTAACAAATATGTATCAAAACAGGTGATTTTAACAAAAGATCTAAAAAATCCTCTAAAAAACAAAACGACCCAACTCAAATAAGATTTGTAGAACACTTGGGAATATATTTTCTTTTTCAATAATGACGTATTAACTATCATTAAACACAAACAAATTTTTTTAAAAACCGATTATTCTAACAAAAAACCCCCAATTAAAATATTTAAAAAAATTTTTTTTCTAAATATGATGAATAGTCTGTTTAAATAGGTTGAAATGATGAAAATGTTTATTGCCTGCTTCAATTTTATGGCCGCTTTAAAAATATCTATGCTTGAATCTACAAAAATAACGGCCTAAAAGTAGTTAACGATCATATTCTTAATATCCACCAAGATATTCAAAATCTAAACATATATTAGATTTTGGCTGCCGATTCTTCAGCAAATAACTGAACTTAAACTCAAGGCATGAAACCGCTCCAAATCGAACCTTACAGAACTGTCTTGGTTTGCGTTTTTGCATGGTCTGGGTCCCGTCGGAAAATGAAGTCAAAAATATTTGTAAATGCTTGTAAATAATTTTGCCAGCAAGCATGAAGACCTTACCTAACCCTTCAGTTCTATTGCTCTCATACAAAACAATCCATGATTTTCGACAAGGAGCTTATTTTCTCAAATGGGTATCAGCAGACAGTCATAGCAGACAATTATGCACAACTTAACTTATTCCCTTATAAAACTGAAATGGCTAACAAACTGAACGTTGCAGACTTAATGAGTCGCTTGGAATTTTGTTAGAAGATGCTTCAAATGGTAGAAGAGGACGGAAACATGTTAAACTGTTGCCTCGTCTGACAGGGCACAATTTGATCAAAACAACGATAGCAAACAAAAATTGTTCAACCCAAATACAAGAAAAAAAATTTGTTAAAATGGCGCAAATCCATACAATTTCACTCAGACGGTATCAAAAAAAAAGGAAACAGATGTCGCAATGCGCTCAACGAGCAGCCAGGAGGGAAGCGACATTTAATATCAATTTATTTAATATTCAAAAAGAATCAGTAAAAATTGAATGAGCTTTAACATTTAAGATTTAATGTAGCAAATTCATCATTCATCTTGTAAAAAAAAAAGATGAGCCTGACATATCAACGAAGTTGTATAATTATACATTTGGGATAATTATTTGGACATTGTTCTGTTTGAATTGAATTTCAAAGTTTATATTTATGCCTTTAAATGGGTCATACAATTTTTGTGAGTTAAACAAAATATCACAATCCGCGGTCCAAAGATCCACACATCGCGAATATAAACCTATTTTGGACATCCCAACTACTAACATTTTGCGAGATAAATTAATATGTAACAAAAATTGACAGAGAAAATTTGTAAATATAAATTTTATACTTTCTCTTCATTGCTGCACGGAAAGGATCGACCAAACACAAATTTACAGCCAAATTGACCGTTTGAAGCAATTATTTTATTTTTTATGTATTTTGGAATGCAGAACTTTCAGTGAATTTTTACATTTAAGCCATATCGAGTTGGAAACTTAAGATGAAAACAGGCACTGTGTAATTTCTATTAATCATAAGAAGATCATTTTTACTTCAATGCTAAGAAAAAAATTCGAAAAAATGGATTTTTATTCTCAAATGTTTTTTTTTTTTCTAAAAATCGTTAAAGTTTGAAACTTAAAAAAATAGTTTTAATGTTTTCTTCCTACGAATAGCATTTCGAGAAGAAAAAAAGAAAAAACCATTAGAGATCGCTAAAACTCAACTTTTTTTTCCCTTTAATTTTTTCCGATAGAAGATACATGATAATAGTTTATTCAGAATTTAAATCGGAAAGATGCACGCAGCGACGCAATAAGATGTTAGAAGTTTTATGTTCGTTCGTTTATCACGAAAACTCAACTTTTTTTACTCCTTTTAATTTTTCCCGGATAGAAGACATGATAATAGTTTATTCAGAATTTAATTCGGTTAAATCGGATGCACACCGTAGCGACGCAATAATTTATTAAAGTTTTATGTTCTTTGTCGTTTATCTCGCAATCTGATAGCAGTGGGTATCTCCAAAAATAGGCCTATACTATTAATTTTTGTTGAATCACAAACGATTTGGGTGGCTGACTTCATTTAATGACCCATATGATTTTTTTGAATTTAAAAAAATATTAAAAATATTTTTATATGTGAGTGCGAAAGAAGGGAAAATCTTGACATATATTGCTATTGCTATGAACTTTTCCTCCCCTACCTTTTAAGGAGCAATTTTTTTTAACAAGGTTTCCTCAGTAGACAATTTCTACTCATGCTGAAAGTGCGATATGTGATGTTTTCCAAAAAGCACTGTAGCCTCTTTTTTTATATATTATTATTTTGAATATTGAAAATGTTAACCCGTGAAGCTTTATCTTCTCCAACTATAAATACATCCGAGAAATTAGGGTCTTTATTAATTCCTTATCTTTATTTATTGATTAGATTTTAACTTACATCCATCTGGTGTAAAATATTTGAGATCCTCTGCAGATGCGAGGTTCTCAAGATAGAAGTTTTTTCCCCGTCCAAATCATGAAATGTTTCATTTGAGGTGCCTTTACAACCGCTTAATGGTTTGGATGTGGGAGGACGGTTGAACAGCATTCGGTGAATATTTAATAGGTTGATAATGGAAGTCACTCTTTTGCTTTAAAGATATTATGTTCTATTCCCTAAATCAGACATAATTTTTTTAGTTCTGTCTCCTACTCGCTCGTGCTCGTACCAACAAATTCCCCAGTGTCAGGATTGACTCCGTCAAACACCCATGACTTGGCTGGGATCTCCAAATTACGGACTTCCGGCGTTTTCTGTCCAATCTAGGTAACTCATTCGTTTCATCTTGAATGAATAAAGATGCGAAAGACATTTGGTACAATTTCTTTAATTTTTTTCTCACGCACATCTCTACTTCACACAATTTCTGTGGCGCCACATTGAAAAGTTCTCAGTTATGTAAACATTAGATACAGACTATATTAAATCGAACCGACAACATCTTACTTGTTACGTATATTTTTCTGATTTTTTTTCATGACCATTTTCCGACCTCGCTGTTGATTTTATACCTGCGGTTTTTTTGTCAAATTTTCTTAGAATTGTTTCAAATAAGGGTTAAGCTTGGTTAAAATTAGTGTACACAAAGAATTAAGTGGAGAAAAACAAGAAAACCATGAACACTTTTCTAGCTATTATTTTGAAATGCGCTCTTAAAAAAAACTTAGGGTAATGGATCATTAAATAAATTTTATTATCTTATTGTTACACAGACTTTAATTATTCAATCTCAGTTTGGAGTAATTTAATTTCCATTTTCTCCTTACCCCAGAGACCCAGTGGGTGACCCCAAAAAACAAAAATATCGCCCTTCATTAAAGCCTTTCCAGTGCCTGATACGGCGCACAGAGGTACCTTAGTTTGCATAATTCTCATAATTTAGAGAGATTCGCACACAGTTTTTTAACTCTACCCCCTGATTCTTTTTTTTTGTGGGGGAGGGTGCAAGCACCGGCTTCTTTTTACCTCATGTGTCTGCTTTTGTAGCAGATAATCCAAATCTCATTACGCGAAAGTCGTACTTAAGATTAAAAATAATTATTGCAATTTCTGTGCCATGGCATCGTCATCACGTAGCCGCCGTGTGTGCGCGCCCACCTAGTACGCGAAGAGACAGAAAAAAAGTGAAAATTCAATTAGAATGCGCCAACTTCATGTGAACGAGCCCAGCCAGGCGGCTCTAACTGTCTGGGCGCTTTGGGTTTCCCCTTCACCTAAAATGCACTGGCGGCATGTTGTGGCGTTGCCGGCGTCGCCAACGCGTAATCCTTTTGCCTGCCTGCAAGGTAACCACAATAATTTGATTTTACTTTGCTTTAACTTCATAAAAAGTTTCAAGTTTTTTCACACACACACACACACACGCACACCCACTTTTTTTTTTTGTCGGCCTGTTCTCTGATAAAGTTTTTAATTTTGCAGCTGAAACTCATTTAGAGCAACGAAAAGTGGGTATGTCTGCTGCATATTAAATGTGTGTGTATGTATATTCCAAGCATTAAAGCAACTTCGCTTAACCCAAACATCAAGTTACAAACTTTTCGCTTAGCAAAAATTTCAGAAAATTAGTTCCGCGAACTGGAAAAATACACAATCTTCAAATTCATCTTCATAACATTTGAGTGAGGGGAAATTGCATTCAAATGAGCAAACAACAAAATTTACACAATTGCTGTGGGGAAGTAAAATTATGGCAAATATTTTATATATTTTTCTTTTCGAAAAAGAATAATATTTAAATTGGAAGACGTCTGATAAAAATAGATTTTGTCTATTTTTGAGAGCTTGTATAAATTTAGTATTATTTGAAACATATGTGATCTTGGGAAAGGCAATAGCTGATCAAATATATATCAAGATCAACGATTTAAAATAATTATCTAAATAAACTAGTTGGAATACATATATTTTCAATATCAAAAGAAATTTGTTGACGAAATACAAAAAAAAATAGTTTGTTTAAATTTATTAGCTTAGAAATAAACAAAGTCTATTTTAAAAATTTCAGTAAAAATACGGAAAATAATGTAAATGTGCTTTGTCCTTTCTTTTGTGTGTTTTTGTGGTGTGCTGTTCTAGGCAAGCTTAACCTTAAACCAATTCTATTTCGTGGAGTAAAAGTTTGCTGAATTATCATGGATTGTCGTATCTGCTGATACAATATTATTCATTCAAGTATCTTCTTTATAATACTTTAATTTGTTTTTGCCCGATTTTGCCCGAATTCGTAAGGACGTGATTTTTTTAAAATAACTTTGTGTTTGAACATCAGAACTGCTTGAGTTTGGTAATCACATACAGGCCTGTTCTACAAACCTCTAACAACCTGAAAGCAACCAAAAAGCAATTATCGATATTCCAGAATTCTATTCTGGCTGTTTTCAAAATGTTGTTATTAATGTGGGGACATTTGGTCTACTTTTTTGATAATAAAGAATTTTAAGTCAAATAAAATATTAGAAAGATCAAATCCTTAATATGAAACTGATCGAATAATATTAAGATTATTAAGAATTTAACAATTCCATGCAATAAAAATGAGTTTTAAAATCTTTTACCCCAAAACAACGCAAATGTTAGCGAGCAGCGAAAAGCAACCATAATCCAACCTCTCAACTTATTCGAAATTCAACGATTACATTTTCGGAGTTACAATTGTCTTATAATAATAAAAATCATCATCATAATAAAAACGTCATTATGAATAAATTAAAATATATGATTAAAAGATTAATTCAATGAAGTAACCAAAATATCAAAGTATCGATAAGAGTACTTTTGTGAGAATGTCTAACCGAAGAAGACAAGTAATCAGCTGTAAAAAAATGAAAGTACGCTTTTTTAAAATTCTGTCAAGAGCCCGTAATGCCTGCTGTTATGGAAGAGCATTTTTTTGCATTTTCCGGAATGTACAGGGTTGCCCACATTCGACGGGACCCATGTGTTTTTTAAAATCAAAGAAAAAAATAAAAAATTTGGCGGTTGGCAATCTTAATCATTTAATTTGTTCCAAGTAGATTTGTTTACATCAATTTTTGAATATGATATCTCTCAAATGGCCGCCTCTGGCGTTGATAGCGTATTGTGCCCTTTTTGCAGCATTTTCCATCGTTTTCGCCAACATTTAGGCCGGAATAGCGGCTATTTCTTCACGAATGTTGTCCTTGAGCTCTTCTACGGTCCTTGGCTTGTTAACGTAAACCTTTGACTTCAAATATCCCCACAAGAAGAAGTCAGGCGGCGTGAAAGCGGGGGGGGTGGGTCCAAGTCACCACTTTTCGACATCAAACGGCCCGGAAACAATTTCTTCAGAAAATCGATTGTTATGCGACTTGTGTGCGGTGGAGCGCCGTCTTGTTGAAACCAGAACTGCCTCATACGCTTTCGACGAATAATTGGCATCACAAAATTGGTCATCATGTCGCGATAACGCTCTGGTTGATGGTAACAGCATGGCCATTTTCATTTTGGAAGAAGAACGGCCCAATGACCGTTTTTCGCACTAACGCCGCACCAAACTGTGACTTTTTCGTCATGAAGAGGCACTTCTTGAATCTCTGAGGATTTTCAGTGGCGTAAATACGGCAATTTTGCTTATTTACGGTCCCATTCAATGTGAAATGGGCTTCATCGGACATGATAATTTTGTTTTTGAGCTTTCACAATTGTCTTGTTCTGTTGAATGTAAATTTCAACTATTTCAGAGCGCTCGCGTGGCTTGTATTGTTCCATGGTAAAAATCTGCTTGGACGTGACGCTTCAAACGCGGTATGTCATTAAGCGATCTGAATCTCTGTCAAAAGTTATGGCGTTGCCGGATGGGTCCCGTCGAATATGGGCAACCCTGTACATATATTGTAGGGCAAACCTATAATTCTCTGAACTTTCAAACAAATTCGTTAAGTAATTTCGAAGATATACCAATATTTGTAAGGGGACACTTTTAGGTCTACCTTCTTCTACATGACTTTCTCACTTTACCAACTGATGTTGCTAAAACCGTATCCGAAATTTTATGAATATCTCATCAACGAAAAATTATTTTGGAAAAGATGTGAGGTGATTTGACACAAAAAATAAATAATGCAAGATTTAATCAGTTGACGTATTAAAAATCATTCTGCGAAGGAAGAATAGCTCGTCGAAAACATCAAATTCGATCTATTAGAAGGTCTGTATCATTTATGGCCCCAAGAAATAGATGACTATGTGTGAACTTATTTTAAACTTTAAAACGCGTTTTTCTTAAAAAGAGTGTTTTCAAGTCGGTGATCACTGTATCTCCAAAACGGTTGACGCTATTGATTTTGACATTTTTTACACATCCGTCTTAGTCCGTGTTTACACGATATGGGTTTTGCTTCATGAAGCTCTCTTTTGATATCGTTTTGAAGCAACTTCTAAACTTGATGCGCATTTTCATGAAAAATTTGCTTCATGAAGTTCGATTTCAATTCGCCTGAGAACACGAGTTATCGATAATCAAATAACCCACAAATCTACCCTGCATCAGCTTAAAAATCGGAACAAAGCAAAGAAGAATTATCCCAGCTTCGCCACGGTAGGTCATGAAGCTTTGCCAGTTTTCGGCTGCCCCTCTTCACCTCTCCCACAAACAAAAACTGCATAAAGAACTTCATGAAGAAAACTTCATTGTGTAAAGCATGGACTAAGTGCTGTTACTGGGATTTGATTGAAGGATTAAGATATCCGATAATTATTATTATTTATTTATAATTTTTAAACCATTTATTAGAAATTTTTTGCTCAAAAATTACATTATTTTTTTTACACTTGAAAAGTGTATACAATTTGCCCAAGTTTGTAACGCATAGAAATATTCATTTCCGACCCCATAAACTATATATATTCTTGATCAGGACAACAAGCTGAGTTCATTTCAGCTTGTCCGTCCGTCCGTCTGTCAAATCTGTCCGTCTGTCCGTCTGTGCGGCCTGTTTCTACGCGAACTAGTCTCTCAGTTTTAAAGCTATCCCGAGCTGAAATTTTGCACAGAGTCTTCTTTTTTACTGCACGCAACTAATATGTCGGAACCGGCCGGATCGGGTGACTATATCATATAGCTGCCATAGGAACGATCGGTCAAAGAACAAGTTCTAGTTAGAAAAACTTTTTTGTTTTCCATCGTAGCGTCACTAATCTTGGTATATGTTAGTTTTATATGCTTCTACATAATTCTGGAAAATTGTCATCAAGAAATCGGATCACTATAGCATATAGCTGCCATAGGAACGATCGGTCGAAAAATAAGTCGTTATTATTTTCTGATTTTCATCGTAGCGGCTCCAATCGTAGTATATGTTGTTTTATATGTTTCCACACAATTCTGAAAAAATTGATCAAAATCGGATGACTATAGCATATAGCTGCCATATAAACGGTCGGTCAAAAAACCACTTTTTAGTGAGAAAAACTTTTTGTTATCGTAGCGTCCCCAATCTTGGTATATATTAGTTTTTTATGCTTTCACATAATTTTGAAAAAATTATCAAATCGGATGATATAGCATATAGCTGCCGCAGGACCGATCGGTCGGAAAATGTGTTTTTACCCCAAGAAAGTTTTTTATGGTATTAAATTTTTATTATCAATGTGATTTATAATTTTAAATATCTGATATCTACATCCTATATATATTTTACCGGTTAAATCAGTTGAAGTAAAGTTTTTTAGTGTATGAAACTTCGGCACAGTCGAAGTTAGCTTTGCTATCGTTTTATTTGTTGATTTTCAACTAGTCCTTCGATCCAATCAGCATTCATCTATTCCCTAAAGAATCTATTTTTTGTTATATTTCTGTCGTAAACCAGATATAAGGTGATCACCGCCAAACGCCTTTTTGGGGGTAAGAACTTTAAGGAGATTGTCTACAGGAGCCGTTTCCTTCAATATTTTTACATGATCTAAGTGCCATTTAAAACTTAAAATAAACCTATCTGAATAATTATTACTTCCAACTATATATAAAAATCCTTTCATACAAAAACTTATTTTTGGGCCTCATAGCCACGTATAACTCCATAAATCTGAAATCAGTCAGCGCCCGTTTGTGATATTTGTCCACCAGAATGATGATAATCAATACACTGTCCAACTCTAAAAATGTGATCAAATCGGGACCAAAAAAATCTGAAAGGGCATGTTGGTAGTATAAAAATCCTGGCTGGGTTTCGTTTGCCTAGCTGCCATTTTTTCTAAAGTGAACTTTAAGTTTTAAGAACTCCATATCTCGAAAACTATTTGGAATTTTGCTTTTTTGTCTACCACAAAGTTGTAGCTCTTGATTTGGCCTGGCTGGCTGTTGTGACAGTTTGTTTCCATCCTATGGTGGTGCTTCTGAAAGTCAAATTGCATCGGTGACAAATAGCTTACCACTGCAGCTTCGATCCATGTTCGAACAAAGCGCTCTACAATATCTTTTCAATGGTGTCCAGCATGGAGAGCGGCCTTTAAGACGCTGGCTTGTCTTTCTTCGGGATAAGCAGCATTCTTTGGGTGTTCCATTTTTTCGGGAAGGAAGGATCCTTGAGACATGTATTATATAGAGGAGTTATCTAGGATCCAAGTTTACTTTGTACCGCTCTTTTGACTATTTTGTTGGACCCAACATTTTTATAGTATAGATTTTCAGTGCCTTAAATTAGTTACATTGACTTCAACACTATACACACAAAAAAAAAAAAAAATTGTAAAAATCACATTTTCAACTTTGGCTAAAAAGTATTGTAATTAATGATTTTCTTTTTGATTTTACCAATCTACACGTAAAAACGACATTTCAATCAACTGCGCTGGTATTTTGATTTTAAAGGCAGACACTTTTGCCTTCAAATTACAAGTTCACTTTTGATTTCCATATAGAATCAAAATGTTCGCAATTTTGATCAATTGTGTGCGATTTTGTCAAGTCGATATGCTAAAAATGGGAACGAAACAAAAAAACCCTGGTCGGCTACCACCACCAGCTTAACATGTGCTCTGCGCTCAATTCCTTCATAGCGAGCGTGCAGTAGCCGAATGCGTTGGGAGCGTTTGTCTTTCGGTATGTGTGTGTCCCAGAGGTCGTGTGTTCCGAGTCCAGACAAGGTAAAGATTTAATATTAAAAAAATAAAATTCAGAAACAAACGAATTCAGGAACAGCATCGGGGAAAGACCGACTTTGTTTTGTAAAGGTTTTGGTTGTTGTTGGTGTGTGCAAAAACACACACACACAACAACCCACTAAAACTGTTTCACAAATTTTTATTTTGTTTTATTTCAAAAAGTAAAACACTTTAAAATCAAAATGGAAACAATTTTGAGAAATCAAAAGTGAAACCATTTATTTTGAAATGAAAAATTGTTGGGCGAAAAACAAAATGGGAAATTGGTTGCAATGAAAAATGTCGGATTTACCAACGTTTTTTTGTGTGTATATTTTGAGTAAACTTAGCTTTATCCAACAAATGAAAATTGTTTAAGATAATATTAAGCACTTTTAACTACTTTTAATCTTTTGATATCTTTAACTTATGCTTTTCCTGCGAAATCCTTAGTTTTTATTAAAAGGATATCGTTTAACATGACTGCAAGCAAAATATGCTAGGATTTGGTGCTGTAACTGACAACTTTGCTTTTAGCCATAGGCGGAGTTGCCTGTCAAAAACTTTTTAGGCATCGTCAATGCTATCGTCATTTCTTTGACTGTGCACATGATTATTACACACACACACACGTATAAATATCTACCCCCACCGAACCCACACAGATTGATAGACAGCCACATGGATAACTTTCGACCGAAAAACTTCTTCAGCCCCGCGCAGGAAAACTTTTTATGTAAACGCAAATTTCAGCCACAATGAGAAACCCCAAAAAAAAAAAAAAACTAAAAATCAAACTTTAACTTAATGAAAATGCAATATTTACCCGGCTGCCGGAAATTTATGCAATGAGCAGCCAAACGAAGCCTGTTGATTGTGTTAAATGAAACCAAAGTAGGCAACTACCAAGGCCTTCATTTCAAACTCATTCTCAAACTGTCTAGATTTCCAAATCTCTCATAAAGCTAAATTTAGTGAACCAAGTTATTTTTTGTATTGATCAAAATGCCCGTTAAACGCAAGAAGATGAAACACTCGGCGACTCATAGTGTCACCAAACGTCGTCGTGCTAAACCCTTGTCCGTCAAGGCACGCAAGGTGGGTGCTGCACGCAGTCTGCGGGATTTAAATCGTGTGGAATTGTCTCGTGTGGAGTCGGCTTTGAATGCAGCTGCCACTTTGGGTGGAGTAACTAAGACGGAACCGGAGATCGAGCAACAACCCTGCTGCTCGCGCAGCGCTTCCCTTCCAAATGACAACGAGTCCTCGTCCAGTGCCATTTGGGATCCCAAACAGCGCAAACGTCTGGTCAAGGCCATCAAGTTATTGGACTTTGTTGAGGGCAAGAATAGAGATGAGGAGGACGACGACACTGATACCGATAGCGATTGGTCGGCGACTAGCTTAAGGGATGCTAAAAAAATGGCCAAATTGCTGCCACGCAAATATTTTGGTTTTTGTGATGAATGTCGCGGACGTTGTCGCAGCTGTGGCACACGAAGGGGCATGGATAAGAAATAGAGTAAGAGTAGCGCAAAAAATTGTAGAATTTAACTAAATTTAATTGAATGTAATTGTATAATAATTTGTAGGCGTAATTATCTTTCATAAAATTAAATAAAAAACTATTTAAAATTTAAAAATTCTACTTATTAAAAATATATAATTTCAAAATTTTTCTCATAAAAAAATCTGTTTTAGACTGGTAGAATAGTGTGTCCTTTGACACGGTCCTTCATTATTCCTTCTATGCTCAAAAGTCCCAAAATTTGCCTTTAATATATTTATAATATATTAAAAATAAAATATAATATATTTGTTAAATATATATATTCCAGGTGTTCCACAAATCGATTCCGATCCAAAAACTGGTCAACTCCCATATGATGTTATTGGGATTGCTGGGATTTTTGCACAATACTTCAATCAACAATCTTATTTTATGTAATTTTGGGAACATTTGTGGACCACCATTTGAGTACATATTCTTCTTTTTGTTAAAAAAAAGGTGTGACTGTGGTTATCACTTACGAGCCTTTGGAAAATTGTTGAAATATTATTATTTATTGAAAATAGTTTATATAAACCGTGGGAAATGCCACCATTGGCTTGGAAAACAGTGTTTCACATCCCAGATCCCAGATCCCTGATCCCTGATCCCTGATCCCAGATCCCCAACCCAAATCCTGGTCCCAGATCTCAGACCCTAGATCCCTGATCCGCCATCCCAAATCCCAGATCACTGATCCCCAGATCCCGGATCATGATTAAAGACCCCAAATCCCTGATCCCCCATCCCAAATCCCTGATCCCAGACCCCAGATCCCGGATCTCCCATCCCAAATCCCTGATCCCAGATTTCTGATACCTAATCCCGGATCCCTGGTTCCTGATCCCAGATCCCTGATCCCAGACCCCAGATCTTTGATCCCCATACAAAATTCCGTAATCCCAGATACCAAACTCCAGATCCCCCATTCCAAATCCCTGTAATCCCAGATCCAGTCCCAGATCCTTGATCCCAGATCCCTGATCCCAGTGTGATCCCTAATCCCGTATTCCTGGTTCCTGATCCCAGATTCCTGATCCCAGACCCCAAATCTTTTGATCCCCCATACAAAAATCGCTTATCCCAGATCCCCAGACCCCCAGATCCCCCATTCCAAATCCCTGATCCAGGTCTCGGTCCCAGATCCCTGATCCCAGATCGATCCCAGAGCTGCGATCCCAGAATCCTTAGAACCCACAGTCCCCCATTCCAAATCCAGATCCCAAATCCCATGATCCCAGATCAGATTCCCTTGATTCAGACCCTAGATCCCAGCTAATTTATCCCAGATCCCTGATCCCAAATCCTAGATCCCAGATCCGTGATCCCAGAACCCTGCGTTATTTTAAAACTGAATTTTGCGCCTTCCAAAAAATCATTGTACCGAAATGAAAGATGTTTCACATTACTAAAACTTGATCGAAACTGTACCGGTTCTTTTCGGTTTGAAAATACCGGCACAAAAAAATCAAAATATTGGTAATTTTTTTATTTTTTATTTTGATCATATCAATTTTGTTTTCTGTGTACCAAATCGTCAGATTTCTTGATAACTGATTACTTTTCAATGTAGCGCCACCAGGAAATAATACCGTAACTGATAACGGGGAAATAAACCATTTAAAGCCAGATACCAGTATGTCAAACGGAACCGATATTAAAATTTTTTGAGAACCGAAAACCGTTAACCGTTATAATAGGAACCGAAAAAAACGGAACCATACCTAAACGCTACGATATCTTATTATTTATTTTATTGATTAATGATTATTTCAAACCATACATTTCAAGCTGTAAAATAATAACCCTATCACTCGAGAAAAAAAGTCTTACATCTAAAAATGTGTCCTTAAAATAACGAGAATTAATTTCTCTTTTCGGATATGAAAAATTTACAAAAGCGGAAAACTTTTCTTTGGTAAATATAAACCTTCTCATTAAATGTAAAGGTGTTCTAAGTCTTAAGCAAAATATTAAAATATTTGGCCAAAATGAAAATATTCATTTTAGAAATGATGTTTTCTAGATTAACAAAGAATTGCGGCCCCTAAAAAAAAACTCTGTTTTAATATTTTGAAAAATGTAATGTATGGAAAGCTAGGGCAGATTTTATGTTCCTTCTATTTATGTGATTTTAAGGCTAAGTATTTTACCAGGTATTATGGCTCCATTGGAGCGTAGCCTTAAGTTTGGGTTCAAATCCTTCCCGGAATCGCAAAAAAAAGATTAAATATTTTTGAGGTGTTTAGAGCGGATTATTTCGAACCATTTTAGGTCTCATTCCAGAAGGCATAAAAATTTATTTCAGCCCCAAAAATCTTATAAATAAGAGGTTTTTTGGAAAAAAGCGTTTAATCTTTTTTTCAAAGTGCTTTGGACTATGATTTGGTGAAAAGCATGGCGCCAAGAATACGGAATGTCATCTGGAAAGAGGCATTTATAAAGAAACTTTCATTTTCCTTTATGAGAAATAGACACTAAGGCGAAGCTTGTCTGAGCGACATATGAATAGAGCATATCTTAATTCTTGGGTTTTTATTCTGAGTGTAGGGATACCACTGGCAGCGTGAGCAGAAACGTTTGGCGAAATTGTTTGTCCAAAAATAAAAAAGGTTAAAAAATCGGTATTTTTAAAAATTGACATTTTCTTAAGACACCATTTTTTTAGTTCTATTACATCTATTCATTTTTAAGATATCTTTAAAATTAAAAAAAAAAATATTAAAAAATTATACTAGTACCGGTACGTACCGGTATACCTAAATAAAAATCTAAGTACCGGATCGGAACTGAAAACCGAAATAGAACCTTTAATCGAAACTCTCATTTCGGTACGTACCGAAACCCAGTACGGGAACGATATTCGTTTCCGGATTAATCCCTGGGCGCCACACAAACTTTGTAAAGTGCTGCCCATCGCCGATGCGGCCGATTGCAGTCAATGCTCAATAATTAATTAATTAATAAATAATTAATTTTCAATAGTCTCCTTTGCTTTGTTCCGATTGAACTGATGCAGGTTGATTGTGGGCTCGTGTAGTCAGGCGAGATGACATCGAACTTCACGAAGCAAACTGCATCATGTAAACGCGCATGAAGATTTTAAGATGCTTCAAAACCAAATCGAAGATAACTTCTTGAAGCAAACTTCATCGTGTAAACATGGACCAAGTTTGATGCCTATTGTTCTGTTGGTCATTTATAGATTTGACTGCTGATAAAGAATATATATACTTAACTAGCTTAAACACCCATCAAAGCGCGGGTCCTAATTGTGTTGATATTTCTGTTTTCTATACCGTTTTGTGACTCCATATTACCAATTCCCTTACAATTCGTGTAGTTTTTGGGTCGAAAGTGATTCGTAGAACACCTGGGATTAATTCTTTTGTAGTCAAACCATTTTACCGCAAATTTAGCCTTTCAAATCGCCTTTCAATTGCAAATTTTTCTCTAAAATAAATACACTAATTAAAACCAATATTATCATTTCGAAGATGAACAATCTACCTAAGACTCTTTTCCATTAGAGAGAATCCAATTGAGCTAAGGCCAATGCAGATATTTTCATTATTCATTCGCTGACTTTTGTGGCAAATAAAAAAAAAAGAAAGAAAAAAATGCCATAAAACATAAACCACAAAAGTAAAAGCCAATGCCAAAGTATGACTGCCGGGCATTTTCACACTTCACTGATCGCATACAATAACTAAAATTGAAAACGATTCCCTCCTTTTTTTTTATATATATTTTTCATTTTTGCTTTATGTCAAAATGAAATGAATAAAATATTAGCCAGCGTTTGAATTGGCGACACCCGGCGAGTTTTTTAATAAACTTCCAAAACTTCAACAAAATCTTTTCGTTATCAATTCAAAAAAAAAAGGGAAAAAGCCAGGGCAATTTTTAATAGTTTCGGATAACATATTCTTTTGTGCAGATTTTGGGGTGGAAAAAAATGCAATTTTGATGAAACGCGTTTTAAATTTTGCCTTTAGTATTTCCCTTTACCTTAAGCCAATTTGCATTTATCATTGCCAGCTAATGCCTCAATTAATGCCTCCTGCAGTTGTCGTCTACCGCACCATACAATCTGTCTAAGTCCTGCCGCCTGTTTGTGTTGCTGCTGCTGCTGCTTAATTTATGCCATGTTGCAACTGCAGCTCCTGCTCGTTGCTCGCGTTTGTGTTTGTGCAGCAGGTGAAGCAAAAACCTATTTTCTTTGCAGCTGATTGCATTTTATAGCATTTTGAACAGTTTCAATGCTCAACTCTCAGGCTTCTGTTTGTTTGTTTGTTTGTTTTTGTGTGCCATGAATGAATTTTTTAAACTGCCGCACCAAAAGGCAGTGGCGCAGTTTCGGCCTTTCACTAAACACAGCGCGAGGGGGGAAAGTAAATAAAAATTTATTTTTGCAAAATTCTTGCTTTGTTTTGTTTTGGCTTTCAATTTATTGACATAAAATCATAAAAATAAAGGGTCCGTCGCTGCTGCTCACTCACATTTGCCCGGAGTTAGATTTCGGTATGAATTTTATTTTTCGCCAACGCGTTAGGTGTGTGCGAGTGTTTTGGCCCGCCGGTTCTGTTCTGACACCATTTTATTTGTTTCGCATTTGTTGCGCCCCTCTTAACGAGTGCCATTATGCAGTTTAAGTTACGTTTAATAGTTAATGCAAAGCTTTTAAGCAGCCGCCAGCAGGCAACACGTCGTATGCGCAATGCAAAAAAAAAGAAGAAAGAAAAAGAAGTTAAAAACAGAAACAAAAACACAAGAAATGCAATTGTTGGGTATAAAAAAGTCAACTAGTTGATACCGTTTAGAGTGAAGCTCTTATTTCTATCTTTGAAATAAATAACGAAAAGAAAATTACCATCAAATCTGAAAAGGTCACACTGGTCACACAGCAAAAATCGGTCGTCGTCATGTAATGATTTCAACTCAATATCAGAAAAATTTAAGTTACATTTTCTCAGCAAAACTCAGCAAAATATAAAAAAAAATCCTTACGTAGTCGCTGAGACGCGGTGCGTCTTATAGTTACATTTAGTTGAATTTTGAATTTGTTTCTGATTTGCTCAGAGTAACAATAAGGGTGCAAACCAGTGCTCCTCACTGGCTTCAATCACTCATATTCTGTTTCAAATATTTTGTAATAAAAATAGAAGGCTAACATCGGCTACGTTGATGTTTTAAATACCCTTGTAGTTTTTGAAAGGCGCTACCATTGATAACAAAAAAGTTTTTCTCACTAGAATTAGTTTTCAGACCGATTGTTCCTATGGCAGCTATATGCTATAGTCATCCGATTTCGATAAATTTTTTCAGAATTGTGAGGATGTCTATGAAACTAATTTATACCACGATTGGTGACGCTACGATGGAAAACAAAAAGTTTTTCTCACTAGAACTGGTTTTGGGACCGAGTTTTATATGGCAAATATATAATATTTATCCCGGTCCGGCCGATTCCGACAAATGTGCAGCGTATTTTATTCAAAGACTTTTGCAAAGTTTGGTCAAGATAGCTTCAAAACTGAGGGAGGAGATAGCATACAAACAGACGGCCTTCTTTGTGAGAGATATGAGGTTTTTATACCCGTTACTCGTAGAGTAAAAAGGGTACACTAAGTTCGTGCAAATGTATGTAACAAGCAGAGGGAAGCATCGTCGACCCCATAAAGAATATATTTTATGTCCGTCTGTCTGTCTGTATGAATTTTACTCATGACTAAAACTCAACTTGATTAAATTCAACTTGATGAAATTTTCAACTTAATTAATATTTGCTATTACAATTTTATAATATAGAAGTAAAAGATTTTGATAAAGCAATTTATATTCTTTATGTAAGACTCCTCTTCTTCATCAGAGGAACTTAAGTTTCCATCATCATCGGAATCATCTGAAAATATTGATTTTTTTCTATTCCAAATTCCTTAAATGCCTTTACAAATTGCTTGCATTCTCTGTTGTTGTCGATATTATTTTCCTTATTTCAATGCCATAATCTATATAATTTGAAAATAACATTTCTGTTATTCTTTTAAAATTATGCTTCATGAATCGCTTACATGCTAAAGATGCTGATTTCCTCTTTAAGTTAAGGTCTATCCAGTGAACTGTTACTCCATATATCTGCTGTAGCGCATATGTGATCTACATCTCTTTAGCATTTTCCCAATATTCTGCTTCTCTGTTTCATATTTCGCCAAAAAAAAATTTTTTTCATAAATTTTCTGCCTGGAGTTTTAATACCTGGTTTATAAAGTTAGAACTTGATTTTTGCTAATATTTTAGAAAATTTGGTTTATTCGTTGAATCAAATGTTGGCCTTTATTTGTAAGCCTGTCTAATTGGCTGAAAAATGGGTTGATTGAAGACTGAAAAACCCTAGAATAAAATTCAATCGATTTTAAACCGATTTGTATACTTTATTACAGGGTTTTTTAGGGCGGCTATATTGATACTACGAAATATGTGGATCGCCTGATAAAATGGAGTACATGAATCTTAATTATTTTGAATGACGAGTCCTTAAATAGGATAAATTTTTACTTGCAATTTTATCAAAAAAATTTTAAAATTTTAATATTATAATTTTTAAATCAAAATTTTGTTTTAACAGTTAAATGGTTTTTATAAAAAATTTTTTTTTTAATAGCAATTAAAACTAATTTTTTTTTATAAAAATTTAAATTAATTTTATTTTATAATTTTACAATAAAATTCCTTTTAATTGTTATGAACAAATTTTTATTATACAATTTTTCTAAAAATTACTTATCTAAAATTTGTAAATTATAGAATATCTTTGATAGAAGGAAACAAGATTAACTTAAACCTACTAGATTAGTAATTTTTATAAAAATTTTTCATAACAATTAAAAAGTAATTATACTTGCAGGGTATATTAAATTGTCACGATGTTTGTAACGCATAGAAGGAAGCATCTCCGACCTCATAAAGTATATATATTCTCGATCAGCATGACGAGCTGAGTTCATTTCCGTCTGTCAGTCCGTCTGACCGTCTGTTTCTATGCTATCTCTCTCCCTCAGTTTTAAGGCTATCTTGACCAAAACTGTGCAAAAAGTCTTTAAATAAAAAATACGCTGCACATTTGTCGGAATCGGCGGATCGGATGACTATATCATATAGCTGCCATAGGAACGATCGGTCAAAAACTAGTTCTAGAGAAAAAACTTTTGTTTTCAATCGCAGCGACACCAATCGTGGTATATATATGTTTTATATGCTTTCACACAATTCTGAAAAAAATTTTTATTATAAAAATTTACAGAATAAAAATTATTTTAAAAAATATTCAAAAATTTGTATATAAAAATTAACATTTAACCGTTAAAAGAAAAAGTTTATTTAAAAAACATAGAATAACGATTATTTTTAAATTTTTATTAAAAAATTAGAAAATAATTGTTTATTAATTATTATTAAAAAAATTAGAAAATAATTGTTTTTTAATTATTATTAAAAAATTAGAAAATAATAGTTATTTCAAAATTTTTATCCAAAAAGTTATAACAGTTACGGTCCCTGATACAAACTGTAAACCTGATATACCCTTACTTAGCTACTCCCCCTACTCTGTGTACACATAAAAAACAGTTGAATTTAATTTTTAGTATTTTGCGCATTGGCTAAAACGGCTACTTGACAAGAGGCAAAAACTTTACCCAGTGAATGAGAGGGGTTTCCCCCTGGTCGCAGTGCACTAGGTGAAACATGCATGGCATGTAATTACATTAGCTTTTATTTCTATTATGCGCTCATAACATATTTTTTATTAATGCAGCGTTCCATTAAAAGAATTAACGACAGTAAAAAAAAAAAAAAAAATAAGAGGAAAGTGCACACTTGCCCCGGGGGGGTAATTAAAAATGATCGGAAAGTTGAGCCAGCATAATGATGTGCTTAGTGCAGTGCAAAAGTTGAACCATTCAGGGCAGAGGAAGGAAGAAACTAGAAATTCATTGGATAAGCGGTCAAGGGGTGTGCTTTATTTAGGTCAAAAAGGTTTAATAACTATTTAAAAAAAAAGGAAAATGAATAAGTTCAATTAGGCGGCGCATAAAATAACCAACTCGTATTGACTAAAGTAAGTAAGCCGGCTGGCTGCAATTTGAATTTGAATTGCAATTGCAAAATGGCCGCCGCCTGCTGAAAATTAAATAAAACACTCCGCGAGCACGAGCCACAGACGAAAAACTTTGTCATAGCGAAAAGTTTTCACTGCACACTGAACCAAAATGAAAATGAAGCCGAGCGTGAATGAGCGGGTAACTGGGGAGAGCTGACACACACACACACACAGAACAATAAAAAAAAGCCGCTGGCTGATATTTCATCAAGTTCAATTTAATTGCATTTCCACTGTAAATGCAACGCACAGAAAATGTAAACACAAAAGCCAACATTTTGCAGTTTCAAAACAAACATGAAAGGCTTTAAAATGATAAATTTAAAAGGTTGCCACCTTTTGTTGGGGTCAAGGTAAGGCACTTACATTATTAATCAATTGCCTGGAAAATGTTTGATTAGATTTTTTGATGTGTCATTAAGCCTAATCATTTTTCAAGTAGACTAACAAAGCAGCTGTTGCCTGTACCTAGGGACAAAGAGAAAGAGTGAGAAAACAAAGCATCTATCAATTTACAACCCACATCGATCTAGGTCCAAGACAAGAGCCTGCATAAGAAATGAAAATAATTTGCTAAAAAGAAAAAAACACCAAAAATTCTGAAAAGGTTTTTTTATTATTTGGGAAGGGAACAACTTTGTGATACTCATTGAAATTTAAATTTATAGAAAAAATGTTAAGAAACTTTAAGTTAATCAATTCGCTTGTTTGACAAAGTTGAGCTTACAACAAGAAACATAGCTATATTATTTTTTTTTATATTCAAGTAGGCCAGGATAAATGCGTTGAAGAGGTAGAAAAAATCACAAAATGGCATTTATCCTGGCCTACTTGGATATATAAAAATAATATAGCTATGTTTCTCGTTGAAGAGGTAGAAAAAATCACAAAATGGCATTTATCCTGGCCTACTTGGATATATAAAAATAATATAGCTATGTTTCTCGTTGAAGAGGTAGAAAAAATCACAAAATGGCATTTATCCTGGCCTACTTGGAATAAATTCTATCTTAAAGTATGCAAAATCCGCTGTCTAGCTATGTGTATTTCAGTCATGGTCAGTTTAACTATTTACCGGCCTGATCTAACTAGTTTGTAACGTTAATTATATAAAATTTAATAAGCCTTTTAAATGCATTGCATATGGGCATGTCGAACTGGACCTTCGTACACTTTTGAAGTGTAAAAAAAGTCAAAATAAAACGTATGTTTGTTTTGACAAAGGACTTAACTTATTGCTCTTAATTGGCCCTATAATTGGTGCCAATTGATTGATTTGGGGCAATAATTACTTTTCAAATTAATTACGAAACCCCAAGGCATTCGCACGGGACAAAAACAGAAGTGGTTTTGCAACCAACAATTGACCAGCCGATTTTAGCGAATCCTGAGGCAATACTTGCAATCTGTTAAATTTTAGAATGTTGTTCATTGATGACACTTAAAAACGGTTTTGATTTTACCCAATAAAAACTTATACTTTTTTTTCAATTCAATTTTAAGCACTTTCGCACGGGACATGTCGAATGGGACATTTTCTTTCTTCATAATAATAATGTTATTTCAGTTACTCTTTTGAGGAAATTATATATAAATAAGCTTAGTAAAAATGTTTTTAAGTCAACAGAAGATTTCAGAGTATTTATTTTCGCATAATAACAAAAAACAAGAAATTTTTAAAAATATTGGATCGTATCTTTAACTTTTCTCTCCACCGTATGTAGCTCCCGATATAAAAAAAAAAAGGATAAAAAGTATGATTTACAAAAAAAAAAAAAAATCATTCATGTAAGAAAAAAATTTTAAATTTCACATATACGATGTCGCACGGGACAAAATTTTATCAAGACCAAGATCACAAATATTCTCATTTTTCAGCAAGATTTTTTTTGTTTGAATTGTATTAAAAATTTCTATTTGTACCAGGGCTGCAAACCGGTCCTGAACCGAACCCCTAAAAACCAGTTCGGTTCGGGTTTTTTGGATTGCCTGAACTAGACCATGAACCAAACCTCTTACATTTTTGACGCCTCGAACCTGAACCCGAACCGGATCACATTTTCCAAAAATAAGATTCGGTTTACAATAATAAAAAAATTTTACAAACGAAATTAATGAGATATTCAATATTAAATCTTGAAGAGTCACTATGTCTGATTGTAAAGAAGGAAATTCCTTGTTCAAGAGAGCATATATTGAACAATTTAAAAAATTTTTTGAAAAGATCTAGATTCAAAGACTAAAAGTGCGCTAATTAGTTCGTGTGATGACTTCTAGGACAAAAGTATCTATACAGAAGAAAAACACCGAGACACCAATCGATTTCAAGTACAAGAGTATTAACTTAGTGTACGGATTTTCCAATTATTAAATTCTTGTCTCCATACCGTCTTTGATTTTAACTCGAAATAGTCTTTTTTCAACAACACGGGATTGATTTTAGTTTTTTTATTAAATGTTAAGAGAAAAATGATTTCGAACTTTTAGTTACTTTTCGTTTTTTCGCTAAGACATTGCAATTCCGAACTTGTTTTAATCTTTATGCAAAACTATTTGATTTTCAGGTAGAATCCGTACTTAAAATTAGATTTTTCGGATTGATACAAGAATTTTAGGATGGTTTTAATCCTTCGTACTTGTTTTAAGTAACATCAAGTTTGACTCGTACTTACAAAAATGTCGGAACCACATCAGTTTTATCAAACTAAATGACTAATTTCGGCTAGATGATATGTTTATAACAATTTAATATTTTTGAACCAATTGAAAGGATAAATAAATCGAAAAAAACTATTCTTTTTTGATCAAGTGAACCGAGGTCCGAACCAAAACCTGTGGTTCAGGGATCCGGAACGGTTCGGAACCGAACCAAAGATTACTCACGGGTTCGAACCTCCGAAACGAACCTCCTCCAAAATTTTGGAGGTTTGCAGCCTTGATTTGTACTCTATATTGCTATAGCCTCCAGTACTTTCGACGCACAGATAACAAATGTTGTTTTTCAATGTCGCACGGGACAACGAAAAATGCAATGATGCAAATCAAAAAATTACGGTTTTTAGCAATCGCATAGTATCGTATGCATTTTTTTTTGTTACTCTTTGTAACCTTGGAAAGATTTAAGAATTAGAGATTTAGGAACTTTTATCAAAACAAAAAGTGCAAGGGAAATATCAAAATTCGAAAAGTTGCGCTAGCGCGACTTTGCTTTTGAATATCTCGAAGTGGGTTATAATTAAATTTTAAATTGGTTTATATTAGTCAAATTTGACTGTTTTTCTACGAAAATATCATAAAGGGTTTTGAAAAACTTTAAAAATTTTTTGGTTTTGGTCGAAATTATGAAAATGAACACTAAAAATTTATATTTCTATCAATTTTATTCACCCGATCTTTCCAACTCCAACAGCAACCCGAATCCCATATAACTCTCTAAAAACTGGGCAAACAATTGGCAAGAAAAGAAATCACTTCAACACGTTGATAGGTAGGCGGGAGACGGATACCAAGTTGCGGCCATTTATCAGCACCAAAGACCCATAAATAAAACAAATAATACAAAAATATGCAAAATACCAAATATATATAAAAAGCCCAAAAATATAACTGCCACCTTCAAAAGGGAACGACAGAGAGAGAGAGAGAGAGATGGGGCAAAAAAAAGGCCCAGAACCAGGATACATTTAGCCTAATAGAAGTGCTGAATGAAATGGGCTCCGGCCTAGACCCGGAGGCGTGTGTGTTGCGTCGTTGCGTCAAACAAATGGCCGATGACCCATAATAAAAATTATTATGAATGAACAAGAACAAGAAAAACCCATTGGCCATGCCCATTCCCTCAATTGGCCAGGCAATGGGTTGGAGAGGGGGGAGGGGGATGAATGACTGGCCTGGCCTGGCTTGCACCCTTTGGGACCAAGCCGCATCTCAACTCGAGTCCGACAATGTGACCCGAGTAGCGATGCCATCGCAAATGGGCGCCTCTGAATTGTATGGGGCTCTGTGCCCGAGCACGTGCATCAAGATTCAATTGAGAGTTCTCTAAACAGAAAAATGGAAAGTGCGCTACAATGCGAGTGGTAGGGCTTTTGAGGCTGGTTGATAAAGTCACTGCTCAAAGATTTTTACCCAAAAAAAAGGGTAAACATTAATAGCGCCGATTTGAGGATATAGAACTTGGTTTAAGTTCATCAAGTCCCAAAGTTATATTCAAAATGAGTTCTTGAAGTGAAAACATGATTATTTAATGACGGGGAAGGTATGCCAAAAGAGGTATTCAAATTTTGAGTCTGCAGCTTTTTTGATGTTACCAAACTCCGAAACTTAAAAAAAAACCATCAGATTGCTCCGCTTGTAAAATGCGATTTGAAGCATACAAAATTAAAAAAATAATTGTGTTAGATTCAAAATTGATCACTCATACGTAGGGTTGCAGTTGGCATTGACTTGGTTTGAAATCATAATATTTGACAAAAGGGTATTAAGATCATTCACAAAAATTGTTTTAAAAACTGTGATAGATTTTACAAAAAAAAAAAAATTTGAACAGTTTTCCCCTAATTAGGGGCTTAGGAATCGAAAATCACTCTTCACGACGGTTTCATACAAAAATTTTTTTTTAAGTTTTTTACGAAGTTAAATTTTTTTGTAAATTCCAAAAATATGATATTTTATTCTCATGAAATCTAAATAAATAGATTTAAATGTCCTCTAATTTAATACATTCATTGCGCATTCAAAAGTTATAGATTAAAATCTAAAAAAAATTACACATTTTTTTACATAATTTTTATTATCAAAATGACATTAAATTATGAAATATTTAATTAGAAATCAAGTTATTGTTAGAAAACAAAAGGGAAGACTTAAAAAAATGATTTTATTGTGATTTTACTTAATATTTGGAAATTTTAAATAATTTGTTGTAAAAAAATTTTATCTAAAAAAGGTTGCAATTATTTTTTGTTTTTGGACCATAACTTTTGAAAGTGCAATGACATCAAAAATCTGTAGATGTAGTAAGTTAGAGGACATTTAAATGTATTTATTTAGAATTCACAAGAATCAGATATAAATTTTTTACAATTTAGAAAAAATGTTTACTTGATGAAAAACTTAAAAAAAATTGTATAACTCATAAAACTAATGATGCAGTTCGGTTCCTAGGGCCCAAAATAGGGAAAACCGTTAAAGATGGTCATGTCTTTTTTTTCGACTTGCACAGTGTAATTAATCTAAGACAGAAGGCAAATATATTCATGTGAATGCGTATATTTTTGCCCAATTTAAACTAATGTGCCTGGCAACAGGAAATTTAGACATCGTATTCGTCCACGAGCATGTGGTTCTATTTACATATTTATTAGTTGCTCTTATATTATTAACATTTTGAAAGCTGTAAAAATGATAAAGAGATTTCGATAACTATATTTCTAAGAAGCTAACATGTCGTATACTTAATTTTTATAAAAACTTTGAAGCCACTGCTCAGAGTTTAATCCGAGGGTTATTTTCTTAAAACTCTTCTAGAAATAAAACATTTAAGCACATGAGATAAAATTATTCTATTATTTTTTCGAGAGTTTCATTTTATAATTGTGGGTCTTAGGTTGCAATAACTGATAAAATCCCGGTTGGTTAGTTTAAGTTGATGTTTATTTGTAGTGCAGTTAATATTTAAAATTATGAATTAGAACAAAAAGGTAGATTAAGTGAACTTCTTGGATAACTTTAGTCTTTAATATTTCTTCTTAGTTTTAAGTCTTAGTCGTTTTTACGTCTTTTAAGCAGCGGCAGAATTAACCCTGCCTGAGATTCATTATCTGCTATAAATTTAAAGAATACTTTTATTTGTAAAAAAAATATAATTAGAAAATAATCTAACTAAGTCCTCTATATTTATAAAAATTCAAAACACACGTATTTTCTGATTAATAAAATAATAGACTCAAATAATTGTTATGTTCTAAATAATAAAACAAAGTCTTTATTAACTATTATTTATTGACTTTTTGTATATACTAACGAGTCTTATCCAAAGACCTTAATAACTGTTATATACTCGGAGTTAAAAAATAAAAGTGTAAATAAATTTTAATAAAAATAAATAATAATAAATAATAATAAAAAATAAAATAATTCACTAATTATCATCAAAATCAAGATGAAATCTCAAAAACCGTTATGCGTCCAAAATTCTGACAAAGATCGAAAAATCTTAAACCAAGAATATATTCTAATTTTATTCTAGATTAGACAATCATGAATAGAGCTGGATCGTTCTTGATTCAATGATGAAAGTATCTTCTTTTTAAGAAAAACATAAAATTTATTGTGTTTCTTATTTAATAAGTCGCATAATTTTGTCGCTAATATCTGAAGAACAATATTAAACTTTTAAAAGTTTTTATAGTATCTTTAGCCTGTCTGGGACTCGGATCACACGACTTTGGTTGGGGAAACACTAGAATGACGGAAAGGCCTATCTCAAAGCATTCGAGCACCGCGCGAAAACTCAGCGAATCACATATGAATAAGAATCCTAGTCCTAGTTATATGTTTAACTTTCTCTTGAAAGGCCCAGTGGGGTACTTGGCAGAACCGTTGCCATGAATACCGTTGTCATGGGTTCGAGTTGGGTTCCAGGCAAGCTTTTTTGTGTTTTTTTTGTGAAAATGGCACACCTAAGTAAGTGAAATTAAAAAAAAAATCGATTTTGTTTTTTCATATTTCGATAGATTTCACCTTTAAATATAACATTTTATTGGTAAATCGATATCACAACTAGTTTTTTGAGTTATAGCCAGTTAAAGTGCAGCCGCTCGGTAGCTAGAGAGTTTCATTAGCGATTTTAAACCCGTTTTTCTCGAAACAGCATTTACCGAATTTACTACCGATTTTTTTTTACTTGTTCTTTATATAGTTCTCCATACCATGACCTATCGATTTTTTTAATCTGATCAAAATTCAAATTTGGCAGGCCAAAAACTACCAACATTTTAGGTGAAGTTCGACTTTTATTTTTAATATGCTGTCATTTTTGTCAATTTTAGATTTTTTAGATTTTGATCGTAGGTCATGGTACGACAATATCTTCTAGTTTAACGAGTTTTTTTTTTTTAATTTCATTCACGGAGACGGCCGGCAGTGGAGGGCCTTTTTTTTCGCGTGTTGAAGATTGTGTATATCTTAAAAAACATTGAATTTTGTTTTCCAAAAATTTCGCAGTTTATTCTTAAAACATGTATAAATATACGTTTAAAATTTTGAAAAGTAGTAGTTTTTTTTTTATAAAAATTCTAAAAATCACCTTTTTTATTTAAGGTATTTAAATCAAGATTTTTCTAGATTGCAAGCTACTTTATATAGAAATTATTAATCATGGTTTTAGATTGATTTTTTTCTCAGTTTTTATAATGTTAGAAGGCGCTATCATTAACTTGTTCGGTGATATAGAATTTTTTTCAAAACAAAAATTGTAAATTAACTTGATCTGCTTCCAGGTATAAGGATCTTACATCCCATACACTTTAAACTCTTCCATTCATTCATAGATTTTCTTTATAAATACCTTTCGTAACAAGAAAATAATTATTTTTTTTTCATTTTGTAGCACTCAAACTTTAAACCAAATGAAAAATAATGTTATTTCATCATTGGAAATTTCATAATCTTTAATTTTGTACCTTGCTTGAATTCCATCTAATGTTTCTAACGCGAGCTATGGCTTAAAAGGTAAGAGTGCCTTTCGATAAAACCAAAATAAATCCTATTTCAAAAACGCTTTATATACAAATTTTGAATTTGATTTTCGAATTCGGCATATGTTACGTCTTTACAAAATTATTTTTTTAAATAAATATTAATTTACATATTAAATAAAAATATGTAAATTTGTAATATATTAAAATAAAAATAATCTTGTTTTACTGCTTATTTCTTGTATTATTTATTTAATCCAACTTTGGTAACTTATATAAACATATTTATTTTAAAGCTTAAGGTATTCTCTGTTACATGAATTTTGGATTGTGAAAATATCTTCCCTAATTCAGAAGTTATGGTTTTGCTCACTGGACATTTGAAAATAAATCGTTGCGAAATTTAAAAAAAAATATTTGGAACAATTGGAAATAATATTTAACAATTTGTTATAGTTACATATATTCTATAAGATTTCAAGCAATAAGAAATAATTCATCAATGGGTACAATTTTTTTCTTAAAAAAATTTCCCCTAAGTTTAGTTTATTTAAAAAAATGCCGATTCCCTTGATTACAGCGCCATTTGGCCAAAAGGGACAAAGCTTGATCCTGGGTACTGTGTGTTGTTGTTGCTGCTGCTTCTTCTACTCTGGCATTCTCTGCCCTGGGTAAAGCGTAAAATATGAAAAATATACAATACGAAGAACTCTCTAAACACATTCCGTACGCTTCATTGAGCTGTATGCATGTGTGTGTGTGTGTGCGACGAAATACAAATACAAATACAAGTGCGAGTAAATAAATAATAGAAATATTTTTCACAGCTATTTTGCATATTTTCACGTAAAGTCCAGTCCAAAAGGTGGACGAAGAAGCAAGAACCAAAGCAGGGGGCAGGGGGGAGGGGGAGTAACAGAAATGTTTTGGATATGTGCGATGTTTTTGGCATTGTTTGCCAACATTTTTATTTTTTTCCGAAACATTTTAAAGTGCTTGTATATATATTAAGAGTAAAGAATAAATAAGTAAATATACAAAAATATGGCCGGGCAATTGGGGGGAGGATGAGGTCGAAATCCATTAGCTGTCGTGTCTCAAGAGGAATGATAGCAAACAGCGGCGAACCTAATAGCCTCGCTTCGACGTGTTGTCCCTTTCAATTATATGCCCGGCCAAGCGGATCCTGCACTTTTGGGGGCAGAAGTGGACGGGTGAGAGCTCTCAGCTCTCGGGCGCAATCGAACATTAAAAATAATTTCTCATGCTAGTTATTTAAGAGTCGTTGGACGCCTTTGTGGCCAGCTTCGATTGCGGGTTTTTGAGTTTCTTTTTTTTTTTCAATTTTACACGTTTCCAGCCACAACATGAAGTGCTCTCATTGTTATTTTTTGTGTTCCCGCGGGTGGCCCCCTTGCCTCTCGCTCGTCTATTTGCCTCATGAAATTTATTGGCAACCGAATAATGCCAGGCACGTTCATTTGATTACATTAAAACGAAAGTGGCTAAAAAGGTTCACCCAGTTCAGCCCACAGTTCCCAGCTCTCAGTTCGCTGTCCGCAGCTTGGAAAGTAGGCGGGATTTTTTAAATAAATAAATAATACACGTGGCCGCCAACAAAAAAAGAGGGAAAGAAGAATGAAAATGGGGTTTTTGGTATAAAACAATAGAAATAGAAATGGTAAATTCTATTATTCACTTTGTTTGTACGTGTGTGTGCGCTTTTGGTGGGCGTGGCCTTTTGACCAAATGTGCGGTTTGAAAGTCAAACGCAAAAAAATTTTGAAAATAAAAATATTTTATGACTTGAACTTGGATATAGTTGTAATTGCTGCCAGACTCTGATTATTGGATGCAGTTGATAAGAAATACTTTACGTTAAATTTGCACAAAATAAGACCTTCACAAATTTATCTTATATTATACATATTGCAACTAATAATTCGTTAATATTTAAGAATTATTTTTGATATTTATAAAAAAAAATCAGAAAAGTTTACTATTTTCAAAAAATTATAAAAAAAAAATGTTTTGCTGCAGAGCTTCACATCTTTTATCTTTCAATCATACCTAGCATAAGCATAAGCAAGAAACAAAACAACAATCCTAGCAATGCAAAATTAACCGTTATATTTAAATTTTCGTTTTATGCTAGGTGCAGGCAAATAGCCGCACTTCAAGATCGACAAAAGAAAAGAAAGACAAATGATTAGGAATATTTTTTGAAATTTTTTTAGTAATGAGTATGACCTTCCTTAACTTTAATTAGCTCAAAAATTTCGATTTGGCATACTGTCCATCTTATCTTATCTTTTTTTTGCTTCTCTTTTTATCTTCATTATACACGTTTGGTTTCTCTGGGTTGAAAAGTGTATATTAATTTTTCCCAGAAGTTTGTAACGCATAGAAATATTCATTTCCGATAACCCAATATATATATTCTTGATCAGGACGACGAGCTGAGTTCAATTCCGTCTGTCCGTCCGTCTGTCTGTCTGTTTCTCACGAACTAGTCCCTTTTACTCAGTTTATTATATAGCTCCATCGGTCTAAGAACTAGTCTATTTAGAAAAACTTTTTTGTTTTTATCGTAGCGTCACTAATCTTGGTATATGTTAGTTTTATATCTTCACATAATTCTGAAAATTTATCAAAATCGGATGACTATATTATATAGCTCCCATAGGAACGATCGGTCTAAGAACTAGTTCTAGTTAGAAAAACTTTTTTGTTTTTCATCGTAGCGTCACTGAACTTGGTATATGTTAGTTTTATATGCTTTCACATAATTCTGGAAAAATTTATCAAAATCGGATGACTATATTATATAGCTCCCATAGAAACGGTCGGTCAAAAAACTACTTCTAGTGAGAAAAACTTTTTTGTTTTCTATCGTAGCGTCTCCAATCTTGTTATATATTAGTTTTTATATGCTTTTACATAATTTTGAAAAAATTTATCAAAATCGGATGACTATAGCATATAGCTGCCATAGGACCGATCGGTCGGAAAATGTGTTTTACTAAGAAAAGTTTTTTTTATGGTATCAAATTTTTATTATCAATGATTTAAAAATTTTAAATATCTGATATCTATATCCTATATACATTTTACCGGTTGAATCAGTTGGAGTAAAGTTTTTCAAGTGTATTAATACTTCGGCTGAGTCGAAGTTAGCTTTGCCTTCTCGTTTTAAAGTTTTTTACGAAGTTAAATTATTTTGTAAATTCCAAAAATAAAACAATTTCTTATTCTCGTGAAATCTAAATAAATATATTGAAATGTCCTATAATTAACTGAAGTTACAGGTTTTATTAAGTTTATTAAGTAAATGCTTACATTAAATATAAAAAGGTTTTATTTTCTTGCAGTTTACATCAAATTTTTAACTTGGAAAGAAAATTGAAACAAAATTTTTGTATAAACCCATCGTGATAACTCAAAGAAAAAATAATGCAGTTCGATCTAGGACCTAGTATTAGTTAGGGAAAAAATTTTAAAAATTGGTCACGTCTTTTTTTCTTATTGGAAAAAATCTGTTACACAGTGCACTGTGGTAGAAAATATTACAAAGGTCGCATTAAGCACTTCCACACACTTGGTTTGGCTCGGGGACTCCCGATTAGTTATAGGATTAAAAAAAAAGGTTAAAAAACATATCAGTTTTGAAAGTAAAATGATTTTCAGCCATCCAGCAGGCAGCTGGCTGCGTCGTAATCGTAAAAAGTGTTTGCTAAATAATACTCAAGCAGCAAGAACAATTTTAACAATTAAATTTTAAACTTCAAAAGTTTTAAACACAACAACAAAATACAAAAACTAATTAAAATGCATACAAGAATATTTGTTAAAACATTTTTATTGGAACATTAAAATAATCGTTTTCTGTTCAGGTGTTGTGCCATTTGAAAAAGTTGAATAACAACTATTATTCAATATTCATTTCAGTATTTTCTCGAGTAGCAAGTGACTCATAAGCATAAAATTATCCACTTTTAAAATGTCTTACGGGGACTCTATAACAGTAACAATCCGTAATTTTAATTTAGTCACAGACATCCTTTACCTTGATAAAGTACATATGCTGTCTTGAAAAATACATCTAATGGTGTATTTCAGTAAGCTTTATTTCGCTGGTATACAATGGAAAGTGGCAGCTTATGCACGGTTTTTTGGAGTGGCTTCTCCAGATGATCCCAAGCGACAAAGCAGAAGCGCTGGCAGCGACAATGAAATCGATACGCAGCACTTTGAGAAAAAGATCTCCATTAAAAAAGGCAAGGACATTCTTTACTAATCTTTAACTGATTATGTAAATATGGAGTGCACTGAACAAAACTGCATCACCGGTTTTTGTTCCATCAGCTGTTGTTTCCGAGATATGGCGGAAGAACGGTTTTCAAGTTCTTTTTGCACTCGGGATTTTCATACATTATGCAAAAATTTCTGGATTTTTATGGCCAATTCGACAAAGCACATATCAATACATCTGTAAAAAATCAAAATTTATGGCAATTTTTACAAAAAGGAGTCAAGAAGTTTTAGAAGTGTAGAATTTTGTGGCTGCCCAAATTCTTTAAGCAATGAAATCATTATTGAATGCAATAAAATTTACAAATGGCATAAGGTAGTCAATTGTTGAATATTACATTTAACAAGTGCTGCTTAATTAAGTTAAGCACCTTAGTTGAAGTTCTTTTCAAGCACTTTAAATGGCACTCTTCAAATATAAAGAGTCTTCTTCAAATGGCAGTTGGGCAGTTTGCCCATTTGTCGGACAGTATTCAAATAATATCATTGCCGTAAGTTAAGTTCCGTGAGCTACAAATGGCCCAAATGAGCCGGATGCTGCAACATAAAATACAACGCTTAATGCTTTAATAAAACGCCTCGTGGCTCACACACACACACAAAAACACAAAGCTTGGGGGTGGGTGGGTTGCTAGCAAACTGCGTCAACAAATTAAGCGAGAGCCTGGACCAGGGCAAAGGCATATACAATGGCACTTTAAGTATAGGTCAAGCTTAACACTCAGCTTTCTTCTCTCTAACCTAACCACCTGACAATGTTACTTTTTTATACCCTAGCAGAGGGTATATTAAAATTGTCACGAAGGCAGCAGCTACGACCCCATTAAGTATATATATTCTTGATCAGCAGGATCCGTCTGTTTCTAGGCTATCTCCTCCCTCAGTTTAAAAGCTATCTTGAAAAAAGTCTTTAAATATAAATATACTGCACATTTGTGGGAGCTATATGAAATCGGTCGAATCGGATGACTATATCATATAGCTATATAGAAAGATCGGTCCAAAATCGAGTTCTAGTGGAAAAAACTTTTTGTTTTTCATTGTAGCTTCACCAATCTTGGTATATATTAGTTTTAAATGCTTCCACATAATTCTTGAAAGATTTATAAAAAATCGGATGACTATAGCATATAGCTACCATAGGAACGATCGGTCTAAAAACTAGTTCTAGTGAGAAAAACTTTTTTTTCCATCGTAAATCGTCACCAATCTTGGTATATATTAGTTTTATATGTTTCCACATAATTTTCTGGAAAAATTTATCAAAATCGGATGACTATATCATATAGCTGCCATGGGAATGATCGTTCCAAAACCGAGTTCTAGTGAGAAAAACTTTTTTGTTGTCAATGGTAGCATCACCACTCTTGGTAAATAATAGTTTTATATGCTTCCACATAATTCGAAAAAATTTTATCAAAATCGGATCACTATATCATATAGCTAGCATAAAAACAATGGTACAAAAACTAGTTTTTAGTAAGAAAAACTTGTTTATTTTAAACCGAATCGTCATAAATAGTGGTATTATTAAAGTTTTATATGCTTTTACATAATTCTGGAAAAATTTATCGAAATCGGATGACTATATCATATAGCTGCCATAGAAACGATCGGTCTAAAAACTAGTTCTAGTGAGAAAAAATTTTTTGTTGTCTTTAAAAAACTGCAAGGGTATTTAGAATATCGGCGGAGCCCAGGTTAACCTTCTATTTATTTTTTTGCAAGCAGTTTGTAGCTGTTTGTACCCTGGAAAATGTAGCCATAGGAGGGTAAATTGAAGAGTTAACAAAATATAGCATACTTATTGGGGCTTAGTTAAATTGCATATGAGAACTGGTTTGCTTTAGAGATTTATACAAGTTTTACACGGTCGTAATCTAGATCGTTTAAGTTAATCTTTAAACTGGTCTTAAAAAAATATAAATCTTTTAAATACTGGGTACAACTCGGTCTGTCTAAGTCCATTTATTTTTTTGTATTATTTCCCATTTACTATTTCCTTTAGCATTTGCTGCTAGATTTTGTGCTCTTATTCACTTTCTCTCTCTGTTTCGCTTTATCCTTGCTTTTTTTCTTTATTTTATTTTTTTTTCTGTGTTTACTAATTAACCGAAACATGCGCTCCTTGTAGTTACGCCTTACTTTGGCACTTTCTTTGTTTCTTTGGTGGGCGTGTGTGAGAGTGTGTGTGGGAGTGTGTGTGTGTGTGTGTGAGTGTTTGTGGCATTGATGAAAGAGCCAGGCTGTGTGTATTATTTTGCAATTAGACTTCCGGCCGTGCTTGGGTTTGGAAACGCCTACATTTTTAGCTAGCGAAAATTTATTGGCTTAAAGGCGCATTTTGTGCACTGTGTGTGTGTGTGTGTGTGTGTGTCTGCAGTTAATGAGCTGATAATGAATTTTATTAAATTTACTACTCGTTGCATTTTCATCTGAAAAATAGATAAATTAACTCTTTGTGTATAATTATTATTATTATTATTGTAATAATGAGCGAGCAACATTATTTATAATTTATTGCAGCGTTGGGCCATGTAAATTGATCTGGTATTTCTCTTTTTTTTATATATATATATAATGTTTAATTTATGCACTTTGCTTATTAACTTTAATGGGTGGGAAATATAAAAAAAAAATTTAAATGCAAATTATGGGCAACCGCAATTGCACAAAAAAAATGAATAAACGACTAAAATATACTTTATAAATTTAAATAAATATATAGAAAATTATTAAATCGGTAAGAAACATTTGTTTAAACTTATAAACCAATTCACTTGTTGTTACCCATAAATTCCAGCTAAAGTGCCTGCTGCTGTACACCAATAATATTCGTACAAATAAAACGCCAATTGGTTAATTTATAAATGGATTTGCATCATACACCACACACTCCTCCCCGCCTGAGCACACTCTCCACATGCCGCAATTTGTAAACATTTAATACTAATTTAATTTAAACGCAATTAATTCGAGTGCTTGATTTGTGCCTAATTAGTTTGTTTTGTTGGCCAGCCAAAAATTTGCCATTTTTATGCATATACACGTAACTTTATCAACAAAAAAAAAAATAAATATATTGAAATATATATTTGTCAGTCGAAAAACTAAAAATCCATCAACCTATACTGTGTAATGGTAATTATGTTTGGTTATATTTATACATTTAAATATTATTTGTGCTGTAATTGAAACATTGATTTAATTAGCTTAAAAATTGTTAGTTAAGTCTGAGCACCCCCCAAAGCTGGAAATGTAAATGAGTGAGCACAATTGAAGCGTGAGTAAATTAAATTAATTTAAAATTGCATATTCAATTTGTTGTGGGTTATTAAGTTAATTATTCATTTAACATGATCTAAAGTACTGAAAGAAATCAAACCCTTAAAAAGTATCAATTTGAAGAAGACTCTTCAATTGTTTAAGTCAGACTCTAGGCTGGGTTCCTAAATAAATCAAAAACCTGACTTTCGTGGAATGTAACTTTCTTAGTCCGGCTGTTATTTTGTTAATATGATGTGTTTTCCTTGTAAATGGTTAGAACACAACCTGCCACAATTTTTTTTGGTATGATATTTCGAAAATTTCGCACTAAACAAATTTTTGATAGTTTATTGATAAAATAAAGTACCCCAGAAACTAGTTGCATGAAATTGGCAAACTGTTCAGCAATTTGAACAGCAAATTGTTTGAATAACAAAGAACTCTTTCATGTGTGACCACGTTTGATATCGATTAACGATTAATCAAAAACTTACCTCGGCAGAAAAATGGAATTAACTCGTGAACATTTTCGTGCAATCATTTTTCACAACTTTCGACGTGGATTATCACGACAAGAGTGCAACGATGAACTTAAATCTTTGTATGTCGATGAAGCACCATCCTATAGCACTGTGAAAAATTAGTTTAATGAATTCAATCGCGGGCGACGCTCGCTCGAAGACGAAGGTCGTCCAAAAACAGTCGTTGTGCCAGAAAACATTGATGCCGTGCTGGTGAACTGATAATGCAAGATCGTCATGTGACATACCGTGAGATAGAGGCATCCTTGAGCATTTCTTCCACCAGCATACATTCGATATTGCATGAACACCTGGGCGTAAAAAAAGGTTTGTTCTTGTTGGATCCCGCACAATTTGACAATCGCTCAAAAAAAGGCTCGTGTGGATTGGTGCAAAGAAATTTTGATGCTTTTGAAGAGTTCAAAACCATGTTTTGGAACGCCGATGAAAATGCTTGACGCACATTGCGCATCCGCGATCACTCACGGAGACGTCGGTTTACGCGTAAAAGCTTCCCTATAAAAATTATGTTTTTTCTTTCATCGATCTTGCAGAGAAGGGGCCTCATCCATTGTTTGAGCGATGCATGCAAAAAAATGTATAAATCTTGCTGAGAATACTTTGAACCAACCAACATGAAACCATTTTTGGTCATAAATATTCGCGTTTTCATAATTAGGCCAGAAATATATATAGCTACCTACGTAAGCAACCTACGTAAAAGCGTTAACAAATGATTAGGAAACAATTTTAATAAATTGTGCAGATTACGATCTACATTTTTTTTTCGTTGCTTTACAAAAATTTGTTGTAAATTTCTTCTATTTAAATTTTTTTAAAAAAGGTAAAAATTTTAATTGAACACATGCCCCACAAAACAATACAAACAAAAATTTTTAAAAATTATTTATGCAAATCATGGTAAGAACCATGTTAATAAATTAGTTACATTTAAAAAAATTATAAAATTTTTTGATATAAATACCAGCTTCTCAATTTGTTACAATCACAAACCAAATCATGAAGCTACAGACGATTTCCTTTTTGGGCTTATGGATCATCATGGCTGCACTGCCGAAATGTGTGTTTGATGCCTGCAACCCGGATAAATGGACCTGATTAAGCAGCATAGCGAAACATTTGAATGTTTGGCCTATTTTATGCATAAATAAAATAAACAGATGCAAAAAAAAATTTTTTTTTTTTTTGTTTTTCACTATTATTATAGCTAAGACATTCCCCTGTCATCCCCTTCAAAACATTTTCAAAAATTCGAAACAGTTTAGCAGATATTGCCATTTTAGTGGATCAATGTTTTTGCTTAAGGGGGTCTTCTACCTTTGAAAAAATGTTTTCTTTTTATGGTTTGCATTATTATCATAGCTTGGACATTTCCCTTTCATCGCCTTTAAACCATTTTAAGAAATTCGAAATAGTTTAGCAGATATAGCCGTTTTAGTGGAGCAATGTTCTTGCAAAAGTGAGTATTTTCTACGTTGCTTGAAATTTTAAGCGCGTTTTTCCCACGTTTTTTGACCTGGTAGCCATGATTGCGGCAGTTCTATGAACCGATTTGATCGCCATCATCAGATATTAATTCTGCCCCGTACCTCAATTAAGAAGAAAAACATTTTTTTACTATTTTTTTTACACTAAACTACATAAAAAAACTTGAAAAATGAAATAATTTTTTTTTAAATAACCACAAATTTTTAAAAAAAATATTGAAAAATATGATTGAGGTACTGGCCAGAATTATATGAATTCTGATCATAGCCTCATTTACCGTTTTCATTTCCGATCGCCTGGTGTCCCGCAATCACCTTTTTTTTCTAGATGCCTTAATTGGCAGGCCGATAACTTGTTGAACAACCCTCGAATTGAAAAAAAAAATTTTTTTATTTTATTATTTAACTAATAAATAACACAAAACAAAAAATCAAATTGAAAAAGCTCTTATGGTTTTCTCTCCAGAATTTTTATTAAAAACACTCAAACCATGTGCAATGTGAAGACCCCTTAGAAAACCCGCTAACTCAAGATATGGCTTTTAATTTAATCAATTCTGGTTATTCTCGCAATCCTAACTAATTAAATATTTAACAATTTTTTAAATGAAATAAATAAATATAAACTCGTGCCCACACCCATCTCAAGTACCAACTAGATTTTGAAAATGATTTATGCCACACTTCAGGGTAAAACCATGTTAATAAATTAGTTACATTTAATTGACTTGAAAATGGTAATACAAACATCGCTTATATAATTTTTCGATATAAATACCAGCTGCCCAATTTGGTACAATCACAAACACACAATCATGAAGCTACAGACGATTTCCTTTTTGGGCTTATGGATCATCATGGCTGCACTGCCATGTGCCCCACGCAGCGGCAACAGTTGCACTGGGCGTTGACCTGGGGGCAACAGATTAAACAGCCATAGTTCACTTTTCTAAGCTGACGAAAAGAATAAAATTTCTTAGATAAAAAGAAAATAGAATGCGTTGAAGTATATTTCCCTAAAAACGAATTAGAGTCTGGAAAATAAAAACAACCTACTTATTGCTTTTTATTAAGAACATCTTTAGGAACATCAAATTTCAGCTTCTCTACTGATTGGTGTCAAAAACCCATTCAACAGCAATTAACTGAAAGATGACACAAAAAAAATTAAACTGAGTCGGTCCTGCGGTAAGGACAGACAATATAGCAAAGATAGCGTTTCAATGAGCTGAGATATTATTAGAAGAAAAATATATTAAAAAATTTTAAGCTATTGTAAAGCCACAAATAACTCTTCTATTTTATGGTAAATCATAACCAAAAGTGAAAATAAGTTTATCCGCACAGAGATTATTCTTACAAGTAAATAAAGTAATTGCAGGATAAAAATTTGATTACATTGTGATAGTTTTTTTCAAAAATTAAAAAGTACATGACCAACTTGAATGGTTTTCCCCTAATTCGAGCCTTAGGAATCGGACTGCATCATTACTTTTTTGAGTTATCATACAACATTTTTTAAGTTTTTTACAAAGTAAATTTTTTTTGTAAATTCCTAAAATATGATATTTTATTCTCGTGAAATCTTAACAAATAGATATAAGTGTCCTCTTATTTAATACATTCACAGTTTTTCGATATCATTGCGCATTCAAAAGTTATAGATTATAATCAAAAAAAAATTAAAAATTTTTTTTACATTTAATTAGAAATCAAGTTATTGTTGGAGAACTAAAGAGAAGACTTTACAAAATGATTTTATTGTGATTTTACTTAAAATTTTGAAATTTTATATAATTTGTTTTAAATTTTTTGTAAATTTTTTTTTTTTTAAAAAGGTCGCAATTATTTTTTACTTTTTTGGACCAAAACTTTTGAAAGCGCAAAGATATCTATAATCTATAAATATAGTAAATTAAAAGACGCTTAAGTCTATTTATTCAGATTTCACAAGAATCAAATATAATTTTTTTACAATTTAGAAAAAGTTTTAACTTGATGAAACACTTAAAAAAATGTTTTGTATGAAGCCATCGTTATAACTCATAAAGCTAATGATGCAGTTCGATTCCCAAGGCCCGAAATAGGGGAAAACCGTTAAAGTTGGTCATGTCTTTTTTTCGACTTGCACAGTGTTATCAGTCGGCATGTTCTGAAAAGTTTTGTGATTTTAAAAGCAAATCTAGTTCTTAAACTGGTTTTAAATCACAAAATTGTTGTGGAAGTGGAATTCAGAACATGCCTATATTATATAACACGTAATGACACATTCAATGATATTTTCAAATCTTAATATATAGTAATTTATATCATATAATAATAAAGTTGATGAGTAAACTGTTGATTTCAATTTAATGTTGGGATATTAAATAATTTGAAAATATAATTGGCATGTGTCACTACGTATTATATAAATGCTTTAAACTAATTTATTTTCCACACCTTAACATTTAGTCATACAAATATAGCCAATTTTCTCTGCGTCCACAGCGTAATGTGTGAAATCTACGACAACCACAGACTTTGTACCTTTTTCTTAACCACTTAAATAAAAGAAACAATAGTTCTCTGTACTCTATTACAAGGTTCCAGTTTAATTTTTTCAAAAAAGTATTGACTCCACGGTGGTTGACAGTTGCAGTAAGGGAGACAGCTATAAAACATGAAGCTTATAACTTTCCTATTTGGTTACTGGATGATATTAAATTTTGCTTGTGATCCCAATTGTGTTGGTTATGCATCTTGTTGTCCACCATGATAAGATGAAAGCTTTTAATCAATATATATATTAAAAATTAAAATAAAAATATTATAGCTTTAACTAAACTAAATTTAAAAAAAAATAAAGCGAAAAAAGTGACTTTAAATTCCGTCTTCCATATTGATCCAGCGCGTTCATCCGTTTTAGAACAGGAGACGCCTGAAAGAGATACTGTCAATTGTAGTACTTAGGAACGGAACGGCTATTAACATTTTATACCACAAGCTCGGACTACAAATCTTTCGTGTGATGAAAGACCTCGAGCAGATACGACTATTACTCTCGGAAAATGTTTTGGTCCAATTCATCAATATCTCCACTAATGAAAACAAAGAAAGAAACAAATAAATGGACTTTATAGGGTGAATCTGCTCTAAGGACAAGATTATCGGTCGGGAAGGTAGCGGCCACGGTTTCTTGCAGTCAATTGGATTAAGTAGCTCGAATTTAAAAAATCTATTGTGAGGAAGATTGTGGGTTTGATTCCATCTCCTTTTCTTTAAAAACATTTACACATAAGGTCACCCTTACAGCTGCTGTTTACGCCAATTGTGAAGAATGAAGCCTTGAAAAAGCTTTTTAAAAACTTTGCCGTTAAACTTCATATAAATTAGACAGTTAATTTTTTGTACTTGATATTTTTTTAAAATATGTTTTTTGATTATTCCTTACAACTATTTTAATAACAAATAGTTTAACAATAAGTTTCAAGCCAATTTTGTTAATCTATTGATTTAGGTTTTCTAATGAAGAGTGATAATTATTCACGGGATAAATTTTAAAAAAGACTTATAAATACAAAATTATTTTTTTTCTTTGCGTAATATTAAAACTTTGGAAAAATTATGTAAGATCAAATATTGTTCAGTATTTTGGTTAGAGAACATTTATTTAGTTAAAATTGTTCGGGATAAACTTTTGCTGTTGAATTTTCTATGGAAAATTTGTTCAGAAGAAAATTTCGTTGTCAAATTTTTCATATTATTAAAATAAAAATGTTGTCGATAAGGAATAGTCAAAATTTCAATGCTTTAATCAAATTGTAAACGAAAATTATATTTTCGAGAATTTTTTTTTGGAAAAAAATAGAAGTAATTATCGGAAATCTTAATGCTTCTAATTCTAGCTGTGTATAACCCTTTAAGTTAAAAAATTGGAAATTTCCTACTATAATCTAGAGTACGGAGGGGGGGTCGGTATAGAAGGAATATATATGGGGGATGAGCGTAAAGACATCACTCAAATAAGATACAAACGTTAGGTTGTTATAAATAAATATCGACTAAAAAACAAAAAAAAAAAAAAAAAAAATATTTTTTTGTATACCCTAAAATGATTTAAAGAGATATCACGTAGTGAATTTTTTCTCTAATGATTTATATCAAGTGTCCAAATCTTTAAAACTTAACTTTGAGCAAATATTACTTTAGTAATGCATTTCGATTTGTTTATAATTTGTCAGAAAAACTGACAATAATTTGCTGGTAGTGAACGACAGCTGAACAATAATTCTCCCATGAGACTTTTTTGCCTTGTGTGGTTGCTGGCCAATGCTCTTATGACAAATTTTTTGTCCAAAGAGAGATGTAACAAATAACATAAGGCGAAAAAAATGTTATAAGCGAATGTGAAGCTGTTGCTGTTGCACATGTATGCATAAATTGCGGCCAACGTGGCGTATACACAACGCGCACAATATTTCTCGCCTTATGAATTCGTATTTTATATGAATTTTTCTTGTACACGGAGGGGGTAATTTCTGCAGTGGAAAACTGCAACACACACACACACACACACACACCAATGCATAAAAATGCCATATTTCAAAATGCAAATATATTCTTTTAGCTTTTTTGATAAATGACACCGCGGAGGGCTGATGAAAATGCTGCTCCCAAAGCTTCGCTTGGCGCGTGAGCAATATGAAGCGTGCCTGGGCAAAAGCACAAGAGTTACACAGCATGTGCAGCAGCAACAAAAGCAAAAAACATTTTGCCCCCAAAACATTTCACACAGATAGCATTCAAATATTTTGTGTTGGCATTTTAATTCAATTTAATAAATTTTCAACTACCAGAGACAACTGCACAACT